>JAGFZM010001145.1:225268-267338 GCA_017657215.1 Limnothrissa miodon
AGGGATAGAGACCTCACACCCTGGAGCTAAGCTTGTCACCTGGCTCCGGGAGAGGGAGCTGGCTGTGAGGAAGAGCAGATCCGCTGAACAATCTGTGGCTGGAGAAGTGTAATCAAAACACAGAACTACTGTATGTACGGCCATTAGGAATTGATGGAAACAGACGAGGGGCTTTGTCTCCAAACACCTTGCGGCGCTTTCACAATTTGAGCTTTTGTAAAATGCTGTTTTCAAATGCTGACATTTCTCTCTCTCTCTCTCTCTCTGTTTATGTGTGCTTGTGTTTGTGTGTGTGTATGTATATGTGCACCAAAAATTATCTTTTGATTAATGTAGATTACATGTGTAAACAAAGCTGCAGATCAATCAGACAATGTAATGGTGAAATGGTCATTTAAGATGGACTGAACAGATTGTGAGTGTGGTGTGAATCCTGTCTTAACCAGCTTTGGAGGAAAAAAGGTGAATGGTTGAAAAACAGTTCCTTGAAAGATTCCAGTGTCTTCTCCAAGCCCTAATCTCTGAACCCTTAAAGATTTAATTTGCATGAATCCCACTATAGTGATTCACAGCAGTTAGTGTAAGTATTCTAGGGCTTAGGGTTTAGTGCTTAGGGCTTAGGAAAATTGCTTTTGAGCCAGTTGTGAGTTGTCAGCTTTGTGTTACAGAACAATCTTAAGCATGTATGAAACAGCATGAACATAATTTTGATCTTAATTGCCATGATTAAAATTCTAATAAAAAAAAAAACTAACAAGCTAACAAGGCTTTTCATATCAATATAGATTAATAAAGACAGACAATTTGAAACAGATTTGACATGGACTAATTTCATCTGGCAATTAGGGTGGTAGACGTGGACTAACTTAGCCATGCAGTGGCAAACATTCTCTCACACTGTGAAATGTGTGTGTTGGCTGCGTGATCCAACCCATGAGCAGGTGGAGAGGAGAGAGGCACGAGAGTGTTATGCTCCGCGCCTTTGGGGAGGAAGGCAGCAGCACCGTTGCCTATAATGGCTAATGCCGTTGGTCCCTGGTGGGAATGATAGATTCCTGAGAGGATGCATGGAAACCAACTAAGTCTGGGCTCAGAAAGGCTGAATCTAATGACTTGGTCAGAGAGCAGAGAAAATGCTCTTTTTTGTGTGTGTGTGTGTGTGTGTGTGTGTGTGTGTGTGAATGAGCAATGAGACAGGTGGTGGAAAGCAGTAGTTTAGATGGATACCCAGCCAATTGTGTCATTTGGTAGGGAGACTCAGCCAATTCCGTCGAATCTCTCTATTTTGCAGGAGGGTTTTATGTCTTTTTTCCTCTCTATAATCAAACCTCTGCTCTCCCAAAATGACCATCAGCCTGACCATTCTCATCTCTAGTGTAGATGTGTGAAGATCTCTTACCTCCCCCCTCCCCCTTTTCTAATTTCTCTTTTCTAATCTTTAATCTACTCTTTCCATCCTTTACTTGTGCTCAGTGAGAGCCTTACCACCCCAGACCTTCATTCAGTGCTGGGACCTACTGTATATCATAAAAGCCTGCTGTCACTTCCAAGAGTACCACCTCACCACTCAACAGCATAACCTTGGTAGATGTTGTTTCGTCACCACTCTCTTGTGTTCTCCTTCTGTTCTTGGTGCATCACACTGTCAGCATCTCAGCATGGCTCTGTTGCTGGCCATATCATTTTTACTGCCACCATTTCACTGCTTTCTTCCTTTTGCCTCTAGTCTTTTTTTCAAACAACTCCACCTTTCCTTTCACTCATCCTCTTTCTCCCACCTCCCTCTCTCTCTCTCTCTCTCTCTCTCTCTCTCCCACCCATGCAATGGCTGTGGAAATTGACAGCCTTGTGTCGTTGCTTCACTTGAGTGGTGAGATGACATCTCCCAACGCACAGACTAATGGCAGGACTGGAAAGGGTGGTGTTGTGTGAGATAAAAGGGCTCCAGAAAAGGGCTCCAGAGAGAGAGAAAGAGAGAGAGAGGGAGAGAGAAAGAAAAAAAAATAATGATATAAGAAAAGAGTGCGTGTGTGCATGTGAGAGAGAGAGAAGAGAAGAGAGAAAATAGAGAGAGAAAAGCTTCTCTTAGGCTTAGATGCACCATGCTTTTTGGGTCATGTATATCCCAAATGAAAGCCCACTTCTGTGGGTGGAGGCTTTACAAGCCTGGGTGGAGAGAAAAACTGTGTAGGGGCATCTGCAGAGATGGTATCAGGTAATCAGATGTGTGTGGATGTTTGCACGCCCAACTGATGTCATCTGCACTCACGTTCCTACTGTATCTACTGACATCCACAAAGGCAAGTGAGGTTTAACATCGCAATCACTGTAGAACACCTATTTTTTTCAGAACAAATACATTCTATTTACACCAGTGTACCCAGATATAGACATCTGCAGAAGCTGTTGGCCAACAGCCTACAGCGACCTCCTGAAGCAGAGCTTAAAAAGAAAGCACACAGAAGGATCAATAATGTGTCAGCTCGCTACGACAGCTGTCTCGTATGGGACCCAACTGTCAGCCTTCAGCAAAAAGACACAGAGTAGAGACTGAGGCAGCGGGGATTGGGGTGTGTTGGGGTGGGGGTGGGGGTGGGGGAGGTTGGGTATGGTGGTGTCAAACGCTTCATTAGGGTGAATAATTAGCCCTGTTATTAAACAGATGAACAATATTATCCCGGCACTGTAGGACCATTTGTTATTTCCACAGTGCAGATAATCCCTCATTTCACTGGCCCACCAGAGTGAGCAATCCCCCTGCTGAGTGATCCGGAGTGATCCAGGGAGTGTGCAGGGACCTCGAGCAGCAGATGACTGGGACAGAACCAGGCCCATCTGGGACCAAATGTCAGATGAGAGCCAGACCAGAGCCAGATCAAAACCCAGTTAGGGCTAGATCCATTTCAGGGCCATGTTATGTACTGTATAACACAGTATGTTGAAACAAACAAACACACACGCGCGCGCGCCCGCGCACACACAACCTATCCACTCTCCTATAGCTGTTGAACTCTCCTCTTATTCCAGTTGACTCAGTCCTTCATTTATTTATACAGCAATGTAACAGTATGCAAATCAATATCATATTTAGGACATTTGATTACAGCATGACGGTTTTCATGAGAAAGTAGGTCGTCTCATAATCTGCCTCTCGCCTCCCCTCCTCGCCCTAGTATCCCCTTCAGATCATTTGCAGGTGGAGTGTAGAATCCGAGCTTCCACAGGCGTCCTCCGGGGGAAGGCAGCAGAAGGCTCTGGTCCATTTGGAGTTTTTATTGATTTGTTTTTCCATGCAGAATAATTGTCCGATTTGACACAGCTGCATTGACTTTGAAGAGTGTGGAGGATGTTCATCCCTGCAGGGGTGTACAATGGCCTTTGCAGGTATGCCGTGCCCAGTGTGAGCGCTGGGCTGTTGGTTCTAGTCTCATGGGTAAATAATGCAAAAATGTCAGAGGCACAAAAGTGTCGAAATATCAATGCTCTCCAACCTAATGGTTGCTGTTTGAAAACGGGGGTTAAGTGTTTTTATGGAGTAATGGTGGATGTGTGAGGTAGAGTAGTATGGGCCTTGCAGTTGTTGTTGTACATTGAAGAAAATGCTGAGGGAAAACACGGGCAACTGTGAACAAAGATGAGTCAGTTCTGTAAACACTGTGCATTCCACCAAAGCCAATTATTTTTTCTTTCTCCCTATTGCTCACATACACACTTAAACCTACACGTATATGCCTGTATGTGTGTGTGTGTGTGTGTGTGTGTGTGTGTGTGTGTTTGTGTGTGTACACATACTTGTGTGCCTGGCACATGCAGCATAGCATGTATAAAGCACTGTAACATGGAATGCTCAGGATTACACACCAATGCAGATGAATAATGCAGGTTTTTCTACACATTATTAAAGGCATGCTGGGTTAGGAATATAGTTTTCAATGCCATCGGAACAAAGCTACATTTGGTGTTTACACTGTATTTTACAATCTAATAAAATGTAATTTGGGAGAGGGTGGTGCTGTTCCCTCACAATGATCCTGTCTTAGTGTGACTATACTGGTGTAGAGTGTATAACAGTGTTTCATGGTTTCAAGTGCCATATGAAATATTAACCCATAATGCAACAGACTTGTACCTGTTCTGCAGGAATACAGGTCAAGGTCAGGTCTGAAGTAATGAAGGGGCAACGCCTGGATATTTATTCCGGTAATTAATATGTTACATAAGTATTGTGGGTGATTTTCATCAAGATGGTGAATGTCATTAGATGAAATTTACCCACTTCACTGAGTGGACTGGAGAGACAATGCACAAGAGGAGGAAATGAGAGAGAAGAAAGAGAAAAAGAAAGAGAAAGAAAGAGAGATTCATAATAAACACCATCTCTCCTCAGCAGCCCACACATTATAGTAATGAGGTAGGAGCTAACCTAAATCTGTCAGAAGCCAAGCTCTTATTCTCACTTTTCTCCGCCATCATCTCTTTCTGTGTCTTTTCATGCGTGATTCAGAGGTAACTTCATAACACCCATCCCCCTGCTCTGACTCAACAGCCAGAGAGGATAGATCCTCATTTGGCTTGTGTTTGAGGTCGGTCCAGATTGCCATATTTGCGCGCAGTTTGTTTGTGACTGCTTGCCAGTGTGATTTGGGTCTCCTGGGAAGCTGACAGAGATGCTGTGTCTGAGCCTGTATCTTTGTATGGATGAGAGAGAGAGAGTGAGAGAGAGAGAGAGAGAGTTAGTGTGTATATGTTTTCATGTGTGTATGCGCGTAAATACATATTCGTATAGATGTATGTCCACATGTCAGTGCCTATGCATGAAATGCTGTCTTCTGCTAAAAGGTTCATGGCAGATTGCTTGACTTGCTCATGTAGGGTTCATCACTAATAGATTCCTCTGAATGGAGCCGCCCTGAAGAGGGTACTCTCATCTAACAATGAAAGCGGATCCTATACGAGTTCACATCCAATTAAATGATTATGTAAATTTTGTATTTATGCTGCATGCTCTTTTTCCCAAGCAGAAATGCACAAAAGAAACAACGGGAGATCAAGCTATGCATGCTTTGTCAGGATATTTTTTGAGACAATTATTTTGTCACTGTAGACATTTTTGCATCTAGCAGAGGCTTTATTCTGTTTCAGTATCCAACGATTCCTAAAAGGGATTTAGAGTAGAGTCAAGGGAGAGCAATCTCTAAGTAAGGGTGAGAGACAAGCATTGGGAACTGCAAGACAGATTACTGTATGTGCAGAAAAAATACTTTTTCTGCTGCAGCATCATTTCTCTGCACTGGCGAGCTCAAAACTTGTTTCTTCAGTCCATGGCTACAGACCTACAATTTATCTTGTTCGTTTTGGTGCTTCTTAAAGCTCCATCAGAAGACACCGGGGAATGGTTTTAAACTGTTGTTGGTTTTTACTTGTGTGTCTTGTGCTCACCCGAACCCCCATTCTCGGGCATGTGCCCTGGCTCTTATGTGTCCTATTTAGAAGGGCGAAAGGAACCCCGTGCTCGTTGGCTATTGATATCTGTGCCCGGCGGTGCGCAGGGACATCTGGAGCGGCGAGGACAGATGAAAAAGACCTCTATCATTTTTTCAGAACGGAGGAGATTGCATTTCAGAGTGCGGCAGCAAGGGGAATAATGCTCCTCTGTCTGTTGTTTATACCCGATGAGTGATGCACTCTGTCCTCAGCAGAGGGCCTGCCAAAATGGACAGACAAACACAAGAGTCACTGGGATTTCATGATCCCTTTCTTCTCCCTCAGTGCACCACCTTCAAAAGATTTCCAATCGGAACAGAGAGAGACAGAGAGAATGCAGAATTAAGCCTCTCCAAACCTAGAGCAGCCGCTGGCTAAATAAAGTGATATCAGCCCTTCCAATATAGACACATTCGTTTTGAATATTTATATCATGCCAATATAAGATGGTTAAATTAGGAAGTCTAAAAAATTAAATCTTTTTTTTTTTCTCTTCGGTTATGCTTAAAGAGTGTATTTTCAAGCCTCCTGGTCAGAGCTGCCTGTCATCACTTCAAACTGAATGAATCATTTTTTTTGAAGTGATGGCGTCTCCTTCCAAGAAAAATAAATAAATGAAAACGTTGGTCCCAAAAACTGCTCCTGGCTTGGATATGTTTGTTATCACCCTCAGCAGCCACATGGACAGAGACAGGCCCCACACACCCCCTGACTCAAACCTTCAAACAGATTTGAAATGCCTCCCAGATTTAGCTGCACACATATGCAGCTGGTAAACACAATGGTACCTTAAAGCTTTTTCTGGATATTCAGTTTATGTATAAAAAATAGGACTGGTACACAAGCAGAAATCCGTGTAAAAATGTTTTTTTACACATATTCAATGCCATTGTTTTTCTCTTTTGAGATATTCAGAGATCTACAGACTGATTTTTGATGATCTACAAACATATTAATTAATTTTACATACACTATACTATACATTAAAATATGACAAAAATGATCTTAATACAGAACAAAAGACTTGTTCAGCTCCTTTTTAAGGTTAAATACACCCCCTTGACACCACAACTAATAAACATCTCCATCCCTTTTTCTCCCATTTAACGCTGCATTTTTAGCCTCCTATGTCTGGCTGTGACGTGAGGCATTAACCCTCAGCAGTTATTTTGGTGGCGTGAGTTGAATGAGTCACAGTCAGGGGTATTTGTCACTAGTGACTAGCGCAAGGCACAGTGTGTCAGCACCGTTTCACTCTCAGAGACTGGATTGGCCTCATTCACTGACTGTGACAGGAAGAAGGGACAATCACGTTTGGTACTGACACTATCATGACACTAAACAAGTGACAAAGCCATTCTTGAAAAGCTGTCTTTAGATTTTTTTTCTGAGGAGAGAGCCTTGGCATTGACTTCATCCATAAACTTATACCCAAATAGCTTTATCATCACGTTTTAAAAGATATAAATATTCAGTCAGTGTAATACCAACTGCCTTTAATTACTTAAACACATTTAGACTATTTATACATTTGTTTATCTGACAGACAGTTCAGTATTAGTGTTCACATGCTATTTAGTCAACATTTTGTTTCTCCTGAAAAGTCATAAAATTATTTCTCACTTTATTGTCTTGCCATCTGTGTAGTCATTCCAATGGGTAAAACTTTAGCAACTTTGGCAGCTGAGCAAAGTCTTACTGCAATGCTTAAGCATCATACAACCCCCACCCACCCCCAACATACAGATCTGTCTCAACAGGGCCACTGCTTGACACACATCCTCTGTGCCCCGTCCCAATTTGCTATTCACTGCATCTCGTTAAAGACGAATGAAACCCAGCGTTTTATCCATGTGATTAAAATAGCGGCCCTTAAAAGCAGGATGAGGCAGACTGGATGTTAAGGGTTTGTAGTGATTTCCATTTCAAAGGGCTGCACACAGAGCCCTCTCGTATAGCTATTCTGCTGTGGGCCATGTTCTGTGCACCAGGTGATTAACATGAATAAAAATACTGGTTGCTCATTCACAGTGTTGCTGGGCTAAAGAAACCAACCTTTGACTGTGGCTGTTCAAATCTTTTTGTATTTAGTTTCTGGGCCAAGATCCATGCAACTATAATTCAATTCACGGGTATTAATTCAACTCATTGTCATTTCACTTCTTCCATTCAAAGAAATGAAATAAAAATATTCCATCCTCATTCAAAACGGAGGGTTTCGCAAGAATTGTCATTTCGCAGATCAGAGATGGAATCCTTTTAAATAGCTTTAAATAGCCCAATCTGTCACCAATCTGCGGGAACAGCTTACGATATCTGGTCATTAAAGGCCTTTGCTATTAAAGAAGATGCATCTAGAGTCTTCATTGTTTGCATGCCGTCATCATCGTCTGGCAGTTAGACTTTTATTTGTATCCTTTCTCACCAAGGAATGTTCACACAAAACAATCCATCACAGTTGTGATAGGGACATCAGTGTGTGGGCACAAAGCTTAGAGGATGATGACAGATAGCATGGCAATAACACAACAGTGCTGTTTCCAAGCTTCATTTGAAGCTTCAAACTGGGCCGTCAGTTGTGCATTCTGCATCTGTTCAAAAGTGGGTAACAGGATTTAACACACACACTCACACACAAAATATCTGCAATCTCTTGTCCCCTGGGGTCTCATTAAGTAACACGACAGAGGTTTATTTATTTAATTCGTGTTTTTTTTATTTCTGGAGCGATGCCCTGCATTGCCTGTGACCACCCATCCTATTCTCCCTCATTATTTGGTAGCACAGCATAAACCCCAGTGTGTACAAACTGTGTTTGTATAAACTATACCAAGACAATATAAATTCCCAAACAAATAATCATGGCTCATCATCATGCCATTTTGTGAATCTAATTTTATGCTTTTATGCTGTTTAATCAGAACTGCTCTCTGATGCCAGTGCCAGACCGGATCTAGCCATAGGTCATTTGTCACTGCAGCACAAGTCAAGGGCAAGATATTGCCTTGCAGGGACAAATAACAGTTATCTTCCTCTGTCAGCTGTAGCATTTGCAAGCAAATTAAGCTGTAGTTATTGTAATGTCAGCGTCAAACTTGTAAAAAATGTATTCACATAAGGTAAATATCATAGCTCTAAAATGCAAAAGATAAGTGACAAATGCAAGTTTTAAAAACATAACTACAGAACTAAATCCATTTATCACAACAAGTTATGCTTAGTTAAGATTTCAAAAAATTTCAAAGAACACCCACATCCCAAATGTGACACAGTGCTGTACAAGAACAGGGTAGGGGTAGGACTGTGATGGTGCTGATTAGTGTAATCTGTGTGGAGGCTGGATCATCCAAGAATTACACACTACTTAGCACTTCCTGCCATGCATCTGTTTATGGACCAATTGTGTTGGCTGACATTACTGAAGTGCAACATCACCGGCACAAAGCCATGAAAGCCCCAAATATCTTTAAGTGCTTGACATTCACTTAATAAAAAAATGTGTGCGCTAGAAAGTGGTTGTCCACTAATATGTGTAGAGTGCAGATTAATTTTTTAAAGACTTTCTTTACAGCATGGATGGTTTAAAAAGGCGCTTAGAAAAAAGAAAAGCAGAAAAGAGGACACTAAATTGCATCATGGAAAATGATCACTACAGAGCCCCGCTTGATATTGGTGGGAAAGAAACTGTGGCCACAAATTATTGGCAGCCTCACAATAATAATGCTTGGCCACACAATAATTAATGCATAAACAGGATTTGTACGTATAGCTAATTTATTAGCTGTGAAGTTATGCAGTTTAAAATCCATTTTTAAAATATATTCAAGATAACCTATAGCCTTACATATATATATCTCCATTCTCTGCTGACACCATAAAATACAGTCTCTTTACATTCCTGGCTAATGTCTGGCTTTATTCTAATGTTATTTTATATCCCTTTGCAACTTGTTACAGTGTGTTACAAAGCATTACAATTGTTCCAAATAGTGCTGTTAATTGATTAAAATTTTTAGCCAGATTAATCACGTGGTTGCTGTGGATTAATTTCGATGAATCACGATTAAATGTCCTCAATTTTGAATCTATATTAATCACATTTAAGGCCACACCAATAAAATTAGTTGGTTCTCGGATTTTTCCAGGAAAAATATGGAGCGAGCAAGCGAAATAAAAATAAAAATAAAAAATGTTCTGAAGGTAAATTAGCACATTCACAGTTAATGTTCATTAAAGGCATTTACTCATGTGTTAAGGAAAAACTAAATGTGGCCTAATTTATAAACTTAACTTTCACACCTCACAGCACACTTTTTGTCATGCAGGTTTTAGACAATGTACAAATTCATAATTCTGTCATTCTATGTTATGTAAAGGTTTGACGGTTTGTAATTTATTTAAGAGTTTGAGAATCTAAGCACCACCAAGCTTAGGCTGTGGAATTGAGGTATGACCTATAATGCTGACTACGTCTAGGCTGCTGTAGCCTACGTTAAAACTCATTTTGTCACAGTTCATCACAGGGCATTAAAACGTCAAAATCGCATTGATTCACCAGCAATTAGACAGTGACTAAAACTTCGTGATCCGGAGATGAATATCCATCAACGTGCAGTCACGTGAATCTAGAAAAGAGACAATTTTTTTGCATGAAAAAGAGAAGCGTGTGTGTGTTTGTGTGTGCGCGGGCGAGGATGTGAGTGTGTAGGCACATGCTATTCATTTATTTATTGATTGATTTTGATGGCGAAACACTTTGAATGTTTTTTTTTTTCGCCTCTCAATCAATGAAATATCAAACTCACCTCCACAGAGTTGCACAAGCAGACTGCTCTCGGCACCGTGAGTACAACTGCGCAAAGTTCTCATCCTCTTTCATTTCAATGCACTTGTCAAATGTTTTTCTCTTCTGATCAAATATTTTAATAATTGCAAACACTGGCCTAGCAGGATCCACCGGCATCTTTCCTCATATCGTGTCTCTTGCGCTCTTAAGTGAAAGGCGCGATTTGATTGGTTTTCGACGTCACGTGAACGCTGCATGCTTTCAGTATTATCAGCCACTGTGTTTTTTATGATCGGGTGAGTTCGAATTCAATTTTATTTTTATTTCATTTTGCATTTTTTTCAAGCGGCGAATCCGAGAACCAACTAATTTTATTGGTGTGGCCTAATTTTGCATTAGCAAACAGACTCATGAAAATATATGCACTTAGCATGTTTATTGAACATCCTGAAGATTAATGTCAACAAAAGAAACTCTCTAATATGTCCACATTAATGTGTCCCCGTTGCTCCTCTTTCAGGCAATTACTAGACACACTAACTTTACATTTTCATTGTTTACATTGTCCGAGAGGGAAGCTGACCACTTCTTATTTACAATATTGCCTGCAACTGAGAACAGTCTTTCACATGGAACAGTGGTTGCAGGAGTGGCAAGAAGTTTTTTGTTGCAAGCTGGGCGCCGCGTTAGCCAGAGTGCTATCAGCATTGCCGACTAACGTATGCTTTGTGTTAATGTGATATTTTAAGCTTCAAGTCTTTTGGTGAAAAGAAAATTTGTTTCTAACCCTAGTTGCTGTTGAATTAAATTGAATTAATATAGACATTGCAGAGATTTTGAGTCATTCAGCACTGCAGATGGGTCAATTGCGTTAAAATTTTTAATCAGATTAATCATGATGATAGATTAATCCGTGTTAATGCGTTAATGTTGACAGCCCTAGTTCCAAAGCATTATAAAGATTCAGTATGTTAATTGTCATTTGCCCATGAGACTGGACTGTACATACTGCATAAGACTAAGGGCCTCAACACAACACTGTTATGGCATTAGAAACTCTGCTCTCCTCTGCAGGGCTGTAGCCAGGGTTTGACAATTACCGAGGTACAGGTATTCTCTAATTAGGCCCAGTTAGAGCATCAGGAGAATAGGTGTTCTCTAGCCCCATTCCTTTTAATCATTGCACAAAGAAACATGTTCCCGCTTTTTACTAGAAATGAACTGCTTAGTTCAAGGGAAACATTTTCACAGTCTCTCTGACTTGAAGTGTTCAGTGATCTGCGTATATAGAAGCATCTCATCACTCTACGAGAGCACCCCAAATCCCTGACACCCAATAGCATGCACGGCAGGAATAAACAAATTGATCGTATTCTCTGTCTTCCGATGCTGCTTCATTAGCCCAGTCAAGTTGGCGCTCCCCAGCAGTAATTAGCTCCTAATTAATGCAGACTCATTTCTGTGTGATCCCACAACACAGCAGAGAGAGGAGTTTCAACCCGCAGGGCGAGTCCTCTGTGTATAGACAGTTCACACCACTTGGAGTCTATCGCCAACTCTAAAACCCTCCAACCTTGAAACTGTGGACAGCACTGTTCAAATAACCCTCTTTCTTCTGCACTCTCCTGTTGCTTCAAGCACCTACAATAAAGTATTGTGTCTGATCACTTGAGAAACAAGAGCAAGCTGGTTTATTTTGTTCAGGAAGTTTTGCCAGGGGAATCAGAATGCAAATCATTCTTGTTAGTCATTCAGAATACATTCAGTCTTCACACTAAATTTGGCTAATGTTTTGAAATACTTATTATAATAGTAACCAGCATAATGTAAGCTTGCATACAATATGGTAAGTAGACACAGAATGTATAAACTGAATTCATTTAAATTGATTAGCATTTTTCTCATTTTTATCATCCTCCGCAGTTCACTGATGAATCCCATCATGTACACTTGATGTACATGTACACACATCCTTGCAGAAGTCATTGAAAAAGGGCTTCTCTAAGGGCCCAGATTGGAGCCCAAAGAATCGTGCTACCTGTTTACACCGTTAGAGAGGGAGACGGAGAGGTCTGACATAAATAACACTCACTATATTGCATGCACTTTACAGCATGTCTCCCGGCGTTAGAGGTTTTCCCACTATGATGAATATTTGATGCACTGTAATTTTCCCCCCACTGACATATTGCTAACTTTGATCAGCACTGGATTGTTCCATTAAACATGCATTCATTTTCATCAGACATGCTGTTTTTTGTTTGCCGTCAATAATCGTCTGATAGATTACTCTAAATGCATGCTCGAACAATGTCATCTTTTGACGCCTGAATACATTATATTCCCAGAGAGCTTTGTTGGGACAGGCTTTGTCTAGAAAATGCATTTATTAATTTGTCATTAGTATGCTCATTAATATAAACTTTACACAGAAAAACAGAGTTGAGATATTAGCAAAGCCAATATATATTTAACACACTGTAGCACTCCTGTAAACAAACGTTTAGTGCAAGATCTTCATGAGCTGCATCTATTAAGCCCCTAACCTCCCATGTGTGGCATAGTGTCAAGTGTTTTCAAATAAAGATAGCAATTTTACTCCAATGGGCTCAGTCACTACAGATACACTGTCGGATGAAGCGTTAAGTTGCAGACTTTTATAATGGTCCTTGTGCCTATCCATACGTTTGTTGTTTTATTGTTTTTTAGTCATAATGGTAACTTACAGCTGATCTTATGGACATTCATAACTTCGTTTGGGCTTATTAACGCAGGTTTTTAGAGAGGTAGACAAATTGGCCAATATGCAAGCCTAAACTAGACGACCATCAGATTTTCAGTCTATCTCTGTATACACACACACTACCTATATAGGCGCTTAGTGCAAATTCCTCACTACAATATCTGAAAATGACACAAATTTGACCAATATTGACCAGCATAGAACAGTCATGTAGAATGAGCATGACTGTTACTCGTCTAGGTCTGCTATATAACCTATCTAAATGATTTATTAATGCTAAGAGAATTTCAATATTCTGTTGAAAATAGGTGGAGGTGGAGGTGACCTTTATGATCTATTTAATCCATTTTCATTTCCTATTTATGCTTGATCTTCATGTCTGCTCGAGAAAACATGTTTTAAATTCCTCACCTCATTAATCAAAACTTAACAAAGCTTAACTAATCTAACCCTTTTTTTTTGATCCCCATAGAAAGGAGGATGAAGCACACCTGGCCTCTCCTGATTGGTCTGTTAGGTCATGTGACCCTAACACGGGGGTTTGATCGTCTCATAGAAGATGTGGAGCAACGATCTGCCTTTTCTGTGGCTCGCACAAGCAGCATGGAGGGTGGCCCCAAGATGGTGGTCACCTTCGACAAGGTCTACGTCAACATTGGTGGTGACTTCGATCCTAAAGCAGGCATCTTTCGCTGTCGTATACCAGGGGCTTACTACTTCTCCTTCACTGTGGGAAAGTTTCCCCGTCGGGATCTGTCAGTCATGCTGATGAAGAACCGCAATGAAGTGCAGGCAATTGTTTATGATGAGAACGCTGGTGAGGAGCGGAAGGTTCAGAGTCAGAGCGCCATGCTGCAGCTCGACTTTGGTGACACCGTCTGGCTCCGTCTCCATGGTGACCCCCGTTATGCCATCTACAGCAACACAGGCCACTACACCACCTTCAACGGCTACCTGATCTACCCTGACACCTACGGCTTCCAGGGGCCAGTCGACAAGGAGATGACAGACCACCATGAGAATGAGGCAGCAGTTCATGAGGAACATGTCCAGACAGAGAGAACCAACACTGATGCCAGGGAGAACACACTGAAGCCACAGGAGGAGAAGCAGCAGGCTGAGGAAGAGCAGCAGACAGAGGAGGAAGAGGAGGAGGAGGAGGAGGATGACCCCAGGTCAGCCTTTTCCGTGGGCCGCACGCAGAGCATCGTGGGTGTTGACCGAGGCCACGCCGAGCACCACCCCATCAACTTCGACTCGGACTTCGTGAACATTGGTAACGACTTCAACATGACCACTGGCACTTTCACCTGCCGCCTGCCAGGCGCCTACTATTTCTCCTTTAATGCCGGCAAGCTCCCACACAAAACACTCTCCATCAAGCTCATGAAGAACCACCTGGAAGTGCAGGCCATGATCTACGATGACAGCGATCAGGAAAAGGCTCTCCAGAGCCAAAGCCTGATGCTTCAGCTGCAGCGTGACGACACTGTCTGGCTCTACAGTCATCAGCGGGATGGCTTTGGTGCCTACAGCAACCACGCCAAGTATATCACCTTCACAGGCTTCCTGGTGTACCCTGAGGCACCCAAGCAGAAAGCACAGCAACAGCAGCAGCAAAGCACAAAGCCCTAACTGTTGGCCAGGGTTCTAGGAACATTCGGAAAGTGCTTGCTCAGATACATATTGATATATTTGTGAATGAGTCATATTCCATTCTAAACAAAAACTCTTTCCCTGTGCATCCTGCTGTGGCATTTATTTTAAAACAGGAATCTATTCAGATGTGACTTCCTTCATGCCTGTGCACTTTGTAAAAGTATTTCTGGAAAAAAAGTCAGTTCTTTTTTAATTAGAAAGTCATTGTCTCGACATGTCAAGCAGCAGCCATATGATAGGGTTGCAAATAACGTCATTATGCAGTTTACAATTGACAGTAGACGAAACACCTTTAGCTATAACTGGATTCCATTTGCTCATACCAGTACTAAAACTTCACAATACATGCTCAACTATGTTAAAGCCTAAAGTGAAAATCCATTGCAGTTTTGTTCAAGTTCACAGAGTACTTTAAGCAGGACAATTTGGTACAACATTAACCAAATATTGAACTGGCGTTTGGGCGCACTAATCAGTCTATTATTCAGTGTATATTCTTTTTTTATGTTTTCTGACAGCAACATGATCTGAAACAACACTTATTGGACTATAATGGATCTCCATGTGTGTACTTATCAAATGTTCTATCCATTATAAATCTGATCACTGGTTAAATAGCACACCATCCACACTGTGCAGTTTAATTTTGTTCAAATCAGGGGTTTTGAATTAGTTCCTTAACTTGTGCTGTCGCTTATAGGTAAAGCACAAACAAACAGACACAGCTTGAGCTAACTTGAGATTTCAATTCCAAACTGAGAAGCACAATTAGTGTCTAACGTAGTGATTCTTGTGGTTTGACTAATACCATCTTTAAGAAATCTTTAAACAGGGCTGTTAAATGTGTGTTGTCCAGCATAGGAGTTTTGCACATCTAGTACACAATAAACCTTTCAACCTTTTTGTGAAATAAAGAGCAAAAACGGGTCCTCTGCATTGCCAAGCTCCATTGGAAAAGAACCATGGGCCCATTGTTTTCTCGTCATGCATGCTTAAATCATATGGTGAGCATCACACATCACCTCTTGGGATGCATCATCATGTGTATATATATATATATTCATCTGCCTTTCTTAAAATTGAAGATGGTCTGTATCCTTATTTATGTGAACTGTATTGTGACCTGTGGAATAACCCAACCTAAGCATGTTCCACTAACGGCATCTTAACTGGATGATATTCAGGTTGTATCAAGGTTCCATAACTCAAATGTTGGCCAGGAATTTGTGTCCATGAACAACAATGACAGATAATATTAGAATTTTTTGTTTCTTGTACCGTACCGTCAGGTATTTTCTGTTTGTCGCTTGACATTTCCATTTCTGATATGTAATAAAAATATTTCTTCAGTGTTCTCTAAATGAATGCTTACATGGATTTTGCCAAAGTTCAACTCAAGATCAATAAACACAGGAAAATAAAAGGAGAGTATTGCAGTCCTCTGTATCGAACTACGATCACAGCAGGTAATCATTCAAGAGGGAACAACACCTCTCAATTTAGTCACTGTGTAATCAACAGTGTTATTATTAATCAAGAGAATTAATGCAATCACTTCTTTTTCTGCTTTGTTCCAGCTACACATACTTTCATCTGCCTCACTGTGATTATGTATCAGTTATTTGACTAATGACTACTAACAAATTCAAATGAAATGCCTTCACTATGACAAGAGAATCACAACAGAGTAAAGTAACTTCAACACAAAAATAAAACTAATTACTGAGACTTCCACAAATAAGCACATTATAACCTATACTAATCAACTGAGTGAGAAAGATGAAACAGACATGTTTGTAACTATGAACTCTTTATTCTGCATTTTGATCTTTAGTCCACCATCAGATTGCAGAGATCAAAGTACAATAACATACAACTTTTTTGTTTATTTACATAAATATCTGTATCAACAGTAGCACTGGGGAAAAACACACAAGTGTCCAATTACTTAGCAGGGGGCTTGTCTCCGGCCTCCAGCTTTGGGGCATCCTTAGGCTCACGGTATGCTGGGAACGTCTCCCAGGGACTGTTCAAGTCAAACTTGCGGAACTCTTGGGCAAGCTCTACTGGCTCAGCCACCACCCGCTTCACCTCATCGTCATAGCGCAGCTACAAAACACAATGGACAGCAGGAATGAGGGGAAGAAATGCAATGAGAAATCAAGTTACTGTTATCACATGTATCCGTTTCATAGTCATCTCTGAAACAAGATAGGATACTTTTAACTGAGGTCATATGAATAAGCAAAGTGATGCTAGCACCACCTGCTGGTCAGCAGAGCTGGTGTCTAGGGCAAAAAACACACGCACGCATGCACGCGCACACACACACACACACACACACACATTTTAAACAATACACCAATTTCACACAAGGGTCACACTGACCCATCAGAAAACTACAGGGAAAAGAAATGTGCAAATGAGCTTTACACTAGGTACCTGATGGAATCTTAAGGAACCAGCCCAGTTAGACCATGCCATAAAGCTGCCATACCAAAAACTCATCCCTATGGCTTCCACACCATAATCAGCCAAGATCCTTAAGAGGGAAAGCAATGTTTGGGCTCGGTCCCTCAGCTGGTTACTGGCTTGTTTACAAAGTGGCTGATGTAACAACATGAAACTAAGCTTCCCCTCTTCTTTATAAAGACTGCTAGAGTGGAGAAGTGATGTACTCAGGTACATAGATCGGGCATTAGAGTGAGTGTCACATAATGCACACATTATAGTCTCAAAATTCACACAGCTCAAATAATGCACTAAAAGGGGAAGCAGTGTGTGTATAAAGAAGTCTCAGAGAACCACACTAGCAGACCAGTCAGTCAGTCATCTTTACCTCCACATATCCAGAAAGAGGAAAGTCCTTCCTGAAGGGATGGCCCTCAAATCCATAGTCTGTAAGGATCCGTCTCAAGTCTGGGTGATTGGCGAAGAAAACACCATACATATCCCACACCTGAACATGAACCCAAGAGGTCAATGACATACACTACCCACTGTCAATTTTAACCCTGTGTATGTAAAAATGCAAGTTAAAGTACATTAATAGATTTAATAACCTGTTCCACCGTTTCCCTGAGACCAATATTTTCTTGAAAGAATATTTTTAATATCAGTGTAAACCTGAGTTGAAACATGTACCTACCTCTCTCTCATACCAGTTGGCTGCCTTGTGAACAGGCACACTGGAATCAACAGGGGTCAGCTCATCTGTATACGTCTTTACGCGGATGCGTGAGTTGTAGCGAAGGGACAACAGGTTGTAGACAATCTATTCAGAAACAAAGAGTGGATAAATTTACACCTACATGTAAAGCATGAATTTAACCTTTGAACACTACGGTTAATCATGACTGGAGGAAAAAAAGGTTCATTTCTGAAATAAAAATCATGCGTCAGAACCAGTCATCTAGGCAAGTATCATGTCAAAAACAGAGAGGTAGATAGAAAGATAGATATTATATTGATTCCCGAGGGAAATACTTCTTCCACAAGCTGCCCACCAACAATAATTTGTTTTATTAATTGTTTACTCCCACTATAGGGATCGAAATATTACCTCAAAGCGGTTAGCTCGAGTGGGGATATCCACGGCTGTGAGGTCACTCATATTCCGATATTGTGCATTGGTGTGGTCACGCAGAAATGTCAGAACAGGGATTATTCCATCGGGATGGATCATGATTTCTAACTCATCATAACAGGTTACCTAAAAAAAGCACACACAAGTATGTTCATTAACCTCAAAAATTACACCAGACTCAACACTTCAATCAGTATCTTTCAATCAGTATCTTACAGTGCAGTTCATCTGCACTAATTGTTTCCTGATTATTTTTTGTGCAAGAAACAAAACAAAACAGAGGCCTTGGCAGACTTACTTGGACTTGCTGAACGTATTTGGGCAATATTTCAGCTACATACTCTCCGAAGGCAGACAACTGGTTGTGGGAGACCGCATCCTTTGGTCTAACAGTTGCTGTATGCGAATAGTTATAATAGACGTTAAATTCGTAACATATTTTGTATATATAATCAAACAGTCTCTGATAGAAACATAACGTTACAATTAAAATAACAGCTAGAACGCAACGTTAGTTCAATTCTACTTACGCCTCGTTTCTGCAGTTGACGCCTCCAAACGTGCTTGGACAAGAACGGCATTCCGACTCACTAGAAGAAAGATTAAGGTTAACGTTTAAAACAAGCATTAGAAAAATATATTAATTTCCATGGTTGATTACCATAGCACCGTGAACCCACAGCTGAACTCACACACACAATGATACCTTCTGCACATGATCCGAGATTGAGTTATGTCAACGTTAGCTAATCTACGTGTGCACATATTTAGCTGGCTGTCGAGTTGCCATTTTATACACAATTTTAGACACAATTTAAAAAATTATGATTTAAGGATAGGCTGATAAGCTTTAAAGAGAAGAAAAAAATACAAATGCATATCACCGGCAGCTGATTTGCAGAGCAGATTATGGTACTAACGTCTAGATAGCTTGCTAGCGTGCTAGTTTGATGGGAAGGTCAACTGTTTAGTGTGGTTTTCAAAAATAACACAGACTGTTTGGTTAAAAAAAGTCATCCCACAAACTTAAAGTAGTGACGGTAAGTAAGTTCTAAATTAACAAGAAACATCTGAGTGTTACTCACGATTTAAAGTCTTGTGGATGCCTCCACGGACAAATCTGACTAGGGAAGCCGCCATGTTGGGTATGAATAGACTGGTGAGAGTGACGTCAGGCAGTAGACAAAAATATTACCCGTATGCACGTCTTATTTAGTTTTCTAGCTTTGAACCACTGTTTCTAGCTCAGTGCTTTGAACTTTGAAACGTTTGTTGTGGGTTAATAATTTTGCTAGGTGTGCTTTATAAACGTCAAATATTTCCCAAAATACGGAATTCAAACGCAGATTGAATCAAGAAAACCTTTAATACACTAGGTGGCAGCATATCCTTTCAGATCAGGTCTCGTGCACAGGCACCACACCATTTCAGACTCACAAGTTTTTTTGTTGCTAGTGCAGTAATACTGAAATACCACTGCAACATAAACTGCAGTCTCACGTGGTTAATCTTGGTTCATTTTTTATTCATCTGAAGATCTGAGATTACAGCCACAGAAGTTAATACACATGATTCTAGATTCTAGAAAAAAAGTGGTTTCCCTTACCAAACCTTCAGTACAAAAATCATATAGGCTAAGCAAATCCTCCGAATCTGGTTTATGACCAAATGTCTCAAAGGCTTCTGTAATGCATACAGTCGAGTTATTATTTTAACAATATTTCCTCCTAGAGTAATTAAGGTGATAACCATCCCCAAAAGCATGACAATAAACAGCATCATTACTAGCTTTTTGTGTAAAAAGGCCATGCTCTTCAAGGGGATTTCTCAGTGAAACAAGGAGCCATATTTAAATCTAGTTGACTATAGACTCTCTGAATCTTTGTTTTCCCCTTGCCAGAGATCCAGGCTGTTGCAAGCAAGATCATTCCTCACACTTTTCAGGTCTGAACCTACATTCCTGTCACAAAGTAGTCAATGAATACTTAGGGATACTGATTTACTTCGATTCAAAGAATTTTCTTTATACACTTATTCAAATGGCATATCATGGATAAAAGACAAAGGAACAAAGAATAAACAGATTTACAGTATACACATACTGTATACATATTATAATATAAATTTTAAGAGCGTAAGGTACTCCTAATTTTTCTTCTTGTTGTTATTGATGTAGGCCCTAGGCCTAATGCTAATTATTATCAACCTGATATGGGACTAATACTACAAAAGAATCATAGAGACATTTATCATCATTAGATTATCCCATCATTAGATAGGCGTGAATGTTTTGCAGAAAAGGGGACTTCTACAGAAAGGTGACAGATATGTGTTTACTCAAATGTTATAAAAAATTTAGCTTAGAATTATTCTAGATTTGTAGCTTAGCTCATTTCTAAAGAATTTATTTGTTTTGCACTGCTGCACACAAGTTTTTGAACACTTGAGAAAATCAGGGTTAATATTTGGTACAGAAGCCGTTTGCATTTATAGAGGTCAAATGTTTCCTGTAGTTTCCCACAGATTTTGGCCACTCCCCCATACCGATCTCCTCTAGATCTATCAGATTCCAGGACTGCGCTGAGCAACACAGAGTTTCAGTTCCCTCCCAAGACTTTCGATTGGATTAAGTCCGGAGATTGGCTAGGCCACTCCAGAACCTTGATCTACTTTTTACGCAGTAATCCTGGCTGTATGCTGTATAAAGGCTCAGGCTACCCCCCGACAACTCCGGTCCTCCAATGACTGTCGACTGGCAGTCCCGGCACCTCGCCCAAGGCAATCCAGACTCTTCTCATGTGTCGTCCCACGCTGGTGGAATGACCTACCAAAAACAATCAGAACAGGGCCATCTCTGGAGGCCTTCAAAAAGCTCTTAAAGACCCAGCTATTCAGAGAACATCTTCTATCCTAACATTAAATTGAACTGAAGCACTATTCCCTAGCACTATGCTCCTTAAGGTTTCTGCTATGTAGCTTGATTGTTATCCTCTTTTTGTAAGTCGCTTTGGATAAAAGCGTCTGCTAAATGCATAAATGTAAATGTAAATGCTTCAGGTCATTGTCATGTTGGAAGATCCAGCCACGACCCATCTTCCGTGCTCTGACTGAGGGAAAGAGGTTGTTGCCCAAAATCTCACAATACATGAGTTCATTCATCCTCTCCTTAATATAGTGTCCCCTCTGCATAAAAGCACCCCCTAAGCATGATGTTTCCACCCCCATGCTTCACAATAGGGATGGTGTTCTTAGGATGCAACTTCTTTTTCCTTCAAACATGGTGAGTGTTTCATCTGACAACATGACTTACTCCCATGCCTCCTCTGGATGGTCATTGGTAAACTTCAGACGGGCCAGGACATGTGATGACTTGAGCAGGGGAACCTGAAGTTCTTATCAGTGACACCCCACGAAATTTAATCTTGCATGGAGCCCCATCCTGAGGGAGAATGACCATAGTCTTTAGCCTCTTCACTTATCTGAGAATTACTCCAACAGATGGTCTTTTTTTCAACAAGCTGCTTGGCATTAGCCCTGTAGCCCTTTTCAGCCTTGTGGAATCCACAACTTTGTCTGTGGTGTCCTTTGACAGCTCTTTGGTTCTGCCCAGTAGTTGAAGTCTGACTGACTGTGGGGTGACAGGTGTCTTTAAAGAGCTCAGACAGGTGCTACTAATTAAAATTTCTAAGTGGAGTAAAGGTGGGCTTGGTTAAGTTAAGTCACTTTATTGTCAATTTCTCTACATATACTGGACATACAGAGGAATCGAATTTACGTTTCTAGTTTTCCCACAGTGATGCGCACGGTCAGGAGAGCCAGAGGCCACTGCGTCTCCACGCGCGGCCTACCCATTCACACAGTCACACACCAGTGGAGGGTTTTTTTAGAAATCATACAATGTGATTTCCTGATGATTTTTCCTACATTCTGTCTTGTACAGTGGAAATGCACCTACATTGTGAATTTCAGATCCCTCCATGATTTTAAGTGGGAGAACTTTTCAATATCACTGTCAGAAGAATATGACTTTCCAATTTATCCCACAACTGAAGAGGGCCAAAAGAAAAGAGTCTCTTGTAATTTTTTGTCAGTTGAGTCAATTTGCAATGCTCATTAGATGGCAAAAGTCCTCTGGAAGGAATAAAAGGTTTTATTAAATCACTGAAAAAAGGATTAAGCAGATGCAGTAAGACTCCTAAATGCCATTTTAAGAATTTATTTAAATTCTGGCTTAAACAGAAAGCCAATGCAAAGGAAGTAATAGCGGAGTGACATGTTCTTTTAGGTTGAGCAATGATGTGCTACTGCACATGGAGGGAGTCAAAAGAGTCACAGTAATCTAATTTTGACATAACCATAGCCAAAGTATAAGTTGTGTTGAGTTCTGTGTGAGTTATGGAATCACGGAATCACCACTATATTGTATGACAAGTACTGACTGACAAGTAGGACTTTTCAAAGCATTTTGAGTGGAGGAGAATTCTGAATTTTTGCCTAAGTAGTTGAGCTTTTTTCTTCAATTGAGAAGCTCTTTATTACAAATCAGGTTTTTACATCCTTAAAGTATATATAAAATGTCTGAATCTGTGACTGTCATAGTGGTGTCATGTCCAGTCACACAAAAACAACTTTCAATTGATCATAAAAAAATGTGTCCAAAGGCTGTATCCAAAACTTGCATTTGTGTTCTGTTAACCTACATCCAGCTATTTAAAGTGTAGAGTAGATTTGGCTGGACCCAACACGTCCGTCAACAATCCATTTTATTGAGCTGAGGTGCTTTTGGCTTCTCCATCTCTCCTCTAGCTGGCGCCAGAGGCACAGACCTGATAGTAGTACCGCATAAGCAGCTCCCTCTGTGCGGAACGGACCAATATGTGGGGCCGTACTGAGGCCAACATCTGACATGCCTCCTCAGGACTCCAACAGTGAAGCTGTAGGAAAAAGAAGGGGGTGAAGGGTGGGTCAAATTAAATTGAACTCATGCTGAATCATGTGCTCATTCAACTGAATTACAGGCACACTCAGTACAAACCAGACATTCAGTCTGAGAAGTTTCCACCGTTCTGACCGTTTTTGACAAACTGACAAAATACTAGGGGTGGGCAATATAGATGATATATATCGTATGCAATATGCATTTGGCCAACGATAGAGATTTTGGGTCATATCGGCATACCGGCTCATTGCGTCTCCACAATCATGTGAAAAAATGTTGACCTGTAGCTTCACCTTATTGATAGCACCTTTTCATTCTTACAACGAAACTGTGTAAGAGCCTATAAATTGAACAGCTACTGCCTGACACAAATGCAGCTTACCAGTTTACTTCTGTGTGAATTTCAGAGTCCAATATAAACACCTCCGAACGATGACTAAAAAACTGTTGTACATGTTGACTTTATGCTATGGTAACCATTAAGAAACTGTTATGCTGTAAGTTACATACCAAAGTATACCGTGATGTATATCATCTACCGTCTATAGTTCAAAATATATAGCAATATAAATTTTAGACTATATCGCCCACCCCTACAAAATACCATTGAATATTAATGTCAATAACCCATAACTGCTTCCCTACATATATGAAAGGATTAGCAAAACTTTTTGTAGCCACCAACAAGTGTGAGTTGACAGCTTTCTCACCTTGATGAGGTAAGCAGCAGCAACTGTGGCGCTGCGGGATCGGCCAGCTTTGCAGTGTATGTACACACTGGTGCCTTGCTGCCGATGCTGCAGGGCAAACTCCACCCCTTTCTGCAGGTTCTCCATGCTGGGCACACCTGTGAGGTCAACAGTGCTCAGACGGAGCTGCTTTACCCCGGCTGCGCTCCACTCCTGACACACACAGAGCGACAAGAATGCGTAACAGTTTCCATAGATGCCTTAGTGTGTAGGTTTGTCTTTTTTTTGGCGACTCTATACTTCTCTCTCTCTCTCATGCTCTCATGCATCTCTTTTGACAAATAAATGACTTTTAGCTACTCCCAAGTATCAATAGGACAGAGCATAGGCTACTGTAAAACAAAAAAACATTAGCCATTGAAAATTAAAAGCCATTAGTTACTGAACAACGAAATAATGAATATGCTTACTTAATTGTTACTAATAACACCAAAACTAATTAAGTCCAGAGGGCTGAAATGAAAGCATAAAAATCTCAAATCCCAACTCACCTCCGATGAATTGCAAAAGTATTTCGTTTCATACTCTTCATTCATAGTAATCACTCCTTTGACATTTTCTTTCTGTACCAACTGAACGACAGGAAGCGTTAAATGCATGCAATGTTTATCTACAGAAAAAAGACTGTCCCTAAGTACTTACCTCATCTGTCATTGATTTGAAAGGAAGTGCACCCAGAATAACAGTCTGGTCCACACGGTTATACCACTGCCTGGAGGTTATTTTCTCCATTATAACATTGTAAGCTAAAGTTGGATAAAACAAAAGTCTTGCCAATGCCCCAGACATACTGTAAATTTTATTTGAGTTTAGAGCTATCGAGTCCAATTGGCTAGTATTAGCGTCTAAAACTTACAAATAACAGGTAGCTGTGCTTGAACTTAACATAACCAGTACTAGCCAATTCTTCTGTTCTTTGGCATCACACGTACCTAAATTTCTACCGCCACCTTCTGCACTGGAGTAAAATAAACTACTTTGCTTGTGCTCAGGGCGTTCAAGTATTAATGTTTGCTATTTTATTTATGCATGTTTTGTCTCATTATAGACATGGCCTTAATTACAGCGCATCGAAAAAAAATCCTTAGTTCCGCTAGGTAGGTCGATTCAAGAGATCTAAATGTCTTCCTTTGCACGCTGTGTTGACCTTATTTTGACAAATATTTTCCCTACATTTCAACATTTTGTACTTTACAAGATTTTGTACTTTACATGTTCTATACCCATCTACCCATCTAATGGTCTGAATTCCTGCCAGGTCAATGGCACACAATGGCCTAAGTGACATCAATTTAATTAACATGTGACCAGCAAAACATTTAACTTCGAAAGTGTCAAGTGCTCATTTGTTATATTTATGTCGAGTCACTCGTTTAGTTCACGACAGAAGTCAGTTCACTTGCGCTTGCCTCTCTACTATCTCTTTTGACGACAATCACCTGCTTTCAGAGAAGTTACAGCAATCAGGCTCATACAAATAACTAGAACAATTACGCATGGACAAATGCTATTTATCATAGTACAGTTCACCATGCACCCCATGTGAAATAAGCGTAATCGAATTTACCATTATTTTAGCAGGGAGCATGATAAACCACGGCATTTACGTTAGGAGAGCAAAAAAATGTTACATCCACTTTCAGATACATACAGTGGCTTTCTTGTTGTGTACTGTATGTTATGAGGTCATTTAACACTGGAGTAATGCTACCTTATTAATTTTTAATAAAAGCTCCACCCCCACCCCCCTTTTTTTAGAATTTGATGGTAAATGCAGGAAAGACAGCCATTTTGCACTGTTCCCTTGCAAGACTGGGGTAAGGCTGATAGAGTTGCCGTATGAAGATTATAAGGCGTAACAAACAGCCGATATATCGAATTCTAAGCAACGTTTCATCGTGGCAGTGAATTTAGGCAACTCCTGACAGTCATTTGCAAGTTTCAGTGCAAAGGGTAAGCTTATTAGATTGCGTTATTAATGTCAATTTTTCAGTTTGTTTCCAGCTGTCTAAAGTCAGGACTTAGCTTACCCCAACCAGCTAACGTTAACACTAGCTGTTGATCAAGTATTCAGTGTGTCGTTGGTCAAGGTGTTTGTTAGCAAGCTAGCCAACGCCAGAAAGACGTGAAGGCTGCGTTGCTAAATAGTATATTTGGCTATAACTAACTTCAGAGTGACTCAAGAGTCCGAGATAACGTTAATGCCAGCTTTAATTCGAACCAAACTTGCTGCGAAGATCTTAGATGCGATGATTGTGATGAGTTCAGCGTTAGCATTACAGTTCAGATAGGGTATGTTAGGATAGCAATCGATACATGGCTGACTAGCGTTGACGTTAAGTTGTTTCGTTTGTCATTATTGTGTGAATAGTAGTAGCCAGCCTGTAGGCTTCTCCCGCAACTTCTTGTTTGGTTAGCTAAGAACTACAGGAAAGTTGGAAGTGAATTGTGTGTGTGTGTGTGTGTCGGTAGCCTAAAGTAAATGCAATGTTATCGTTTCCGAAATCAGATGAGCTAGCGAACCTACAGCTGCGTGACTTTACCTGGACAATAAACGTTACACAACGGTCTTGTGGTTTATCAGCTGCTAGCTAGCTCCAATTATGCTCCCACTATTTATTAGGCATACTTTCTACGCGAGGTGTTTCAGTCGTACGTTTATACTAGCACGTACGTCTATTCAAGCGTCACATGTATGTCAATGTCAGTTCAAACCCTCAAATTCTTGAGTCGGTCTAGTCAGACCTCCCATATTTTTAAAACTATTTTAAGATGAACAGACTTTTTTCAGAAGGCTTAAGTCTGAGAATCATATATGCAGCCTTTTGAGAAACAGAGGGGCTTTACTCTGGCATTGCCTACATATGTAAGTCACAGTACTGTCAGCTATGCAACAGGAGGAATCCTGTTTTTGCAATGTGCAGCTGCTCTCTATAAAAATATAAGCCTTACTCCTACTTGTTAGTGACAAAACCATCTTATGGTGAGTAGGTCAAATTGCAGTTGATACACCTAAAGTGATCTTTTGGAGTGATCTTCCTTAAGAGCTATGCTTAATTAAGTGTCCCCATGCCCCTATTAAATCAGGAGAAGCATTCCCTAGGACAGCTTGTGCGCTGATGGTTGTGAAACTAGCCTCTGTTGCCACATTTGCTGTGGAAAAAGATCCTGGCTACATTTGTGAAAATGTTATTCCGACAGACGGCTTGTGCATGAAATATCTGTGGCTCACTATCGTTAAGTCTGCTTGGATTATTTGGACTGCAGTGGTGACTTGTGTAATAGGCTGATAAAGGGCAAAAAGTGTACATAACATTTAACATTATCACATAGCTATTTCTCACAACAGTACTAAAGTAGTTCAAATGCTCTCTCAAACTAGTGCTTTTTAAGA
Organism: Limnothrissa miodon; assembly: GCA_017657215.1. Classification (NCBI taxonomy): domain Eukaryota; kingdom Metazoa; phylum Chordata; class Actinopteri; order Clupeiformes; family Clupeidae; genus Limnothrissa; species Limnothrissa miodon. The sequence continues at coordinate 252,609 of JAGFZM010001145.1, forward strand.
CTAGCTGATCATTTGTCCATGAACACAAAAGTGTAGTCTGTAGCAATGTGCATACATCCTCAGTTTGCAGTCTGTTTTGTCATGAAGGGATGAAGTGTTCACTGAAAAAATAGGGCCAACCAGTTCCTGAAGCTTCACTTTGGCATATCAAAATTTTGTCTTGGAACAAATTGCCTCCCAGCAGAATTGGTTAAGAGAATGATTGGATTGCAATGTGATGTTACCCACTATTGCTAGACCCAGACTGACATTGGCTATGTTAGTTGGTAATTTGCTGCTGAATTACTTAAAGTGCACTTTGGAGACCTGACTCATTTAAACAAAAGTGGAGTAGGGAAGTTAATTTATTGCTTCTGCTTGGCCTAATTATGCATAGAACAACTAAATATTGTTTTTCTTTAAAGACCCCAAAACAAATCCACTCCTTTTTTTCTGAATTTACAGAGCTGAGCAATAGGACAATTCCAGAGGCAACAAGAAAAGCACAGGGTAAGTTTGTTGAACTCAACTGACTGCAGCAGCATGAAACCGACTCCCGTCTAAGTCCTCACATCATGCATGTCATTTAGGCTACCTCATATCCCAGCACCTGTTAGACATATTATGTGATTGTGACATCGGTGGCTTTGGAAAGACCCCACAGGAGTGTGACTCCAGCTCTGATCCATACATCAATCCTGTTGTGGGATGCCTCATGTGTTAGTGAAAGAGATGGTTGAAAGGACCTGATCCAAGAAGTGCCAGTGAAATGCAGAGGAATCAGACCACTATCTATTCAGATATGATCTTTGTATTTAGAGGCAGGGTTTGTGATATTGTATTGACATCAGCAATTGTTGACGTGTTAACATGCATGCTGAGGACCTATCGCCTAATGGAATGAGAACAAACATGCTGAGGTTCCTGATTTGGTTGACATGGCAGCGTATTACTGCCTTTTGTGTGGCCTAAATATTGTAAAAAATGTTAAGTAAACTACACTATTCCTAGTGGAAAACCAATAGATAAGATGATACTGATGATACAGGTCCACTTGCTGTGTTGGTTGTGTTTGGTTTCCCCAAGTTGTGTTTAAGAATAAGATGTTTACCCTAACATTTTGTTCTTGTCTGGCTAAGAAAGTTCCCATGACATGCTGTACTGACTTAATCTGGACATTTTTTAAAAGTCTTGTTACACCTGCATGTGCATGGGAACAATAGATTTAAGTAGATTTTATTCACAGGAGTATTTCCAGAAAAATAGGCCTACTGCCTTCATTGAATACTTCTACTCAAGAGACACCCTTGAATTAAATGACCAGTTGTTTCCATGGCTACAGTGGTATTACACCCACGCCCCCCACCATGTGACGGCCTGATGCTTCCATAATTGTATCATTCTGTGCGGGTGGACTTCTTCCTGCATGGCAACACTTCCGTTATCTCTGCTTCACTAAAGATGTGGAGGCCCCTTTTTATGATGTGATCTTTAAGCCTGTGACCTCTGAAATTCTGAAGGTTTCTGTACCAGAAACAAATAGTGGCTTTTTATTTAATGGTATTCCAGTATAGGCATATCTGATACTATGTGAATTACCTGGCTCTGTATTTAATTTCTTCATTTTGACAGAGAGGTGATTAACCTGGAATTTGAACAAATATTCAGTTATGTTAATGTTCAGTCTGTGTTGTTGTAATGCTGTGTCATCTGTTTTGACATTTATTGATTAACTGGGGGATTGCTAATAAGATGTCAGCTGAAGGACTCATTGAAAAAGACTCACAGATGTCTGTAATTCCTGAGCTTTTTGTCTGTATCTTGTCTTATCACGTGTTGAAATGACTCAGTTGTGAAATAATTCTTGATTTTCTTCAGTGGTAAATGGAGGGACCAGATCCTAAAAGGTCATATGTCTGTTGTTTTCAAATGCTACTTAATGTCAAAATGTCATCAGGTATTCTAGACATGAGCTATAGTCACAGAAGCAGATGTTTCATTTGGATGCTACACTTGTGAATGACTGCTTAGTCCAACCATATCTTTTTGTAGCCTTTTCAGCCATACCAAACTGTACACATTCAGCCTTGCAATGTATTGCTTCATGTTTGCTCTTCTCTTGGCTTATGCTTAAGTCTGGTTTCATCACAGACATTCCTGGGCCTCCAGTCCTGGCCACACCTCAGTTTAGGGGGGCATAGCAGGTTTACCTCGCCTGACAAGACCATTTTTAAAGTTTGTTTAATATTCACTGGTGGAAAGTGGGGTCGGTAATCTTCTGTATCCCATGGTTGACCTGTGATTGCAAAATGCTGGCTGGTGGCATTAGGTGAACAGAGCCATTGTGTCTCGGACATACTAGAATCCTGTTGTCATGGAAAGATCATCGCTGTGTGTAGTCATGGAGATATTAGAACGCTGACTTGTTGGTTACAGGGATCCGAAGCCTAGCCGTTACCATGGAGAAAAGTGGCTGTTGGTATAGACCAGACCTTAAAGAATAACTCTGATCAGTGGTATAGACAAATAAACAAGTTATTCATCCTTTCATATTTATAATGTTTTCTCAAATGTCTCATCATATTTGACTATATAGGTCCCTGTCCTCATATCTTCTGGGTTGTTAAACCTGCACACTTTTAGACATTAGACTGAATTTGGCTTCTTACCCCATTATCACTCACACAGAACTGTTTTTCACTAACTACTGTAACATGTGTAATCAGGATGAAGCTGCAGAAGACAGCAGACAGTTGCACTATCAATTTCATTCAGTGAATCAGTGCTCTCTTGTAGGCCAGACATTAATGTAAAGCATAAGACAGGGGAGCTCATGTTCCATTGATGTCCCAAAATTTCTCTCAGGCTTGTTACAAGCCTGTGTGAGGCCATTTAACGATTCTGAGCGATTCAATCCGTTAGCTTGTGAGATGATTTTTGGAAATTATACGCTGAATGATGCTGCACAGATTATGGTGTGGCCTGGTTGCTATGGTTTGTCTGCTGAAGGCTTAATGGCAGAGTTCCATGGATGAAAGGATGTCTTGTTATCAGCATGACATTAGCCAGTCTTGTCAATTTGGCCTGGAGAGTTCTATGAAGAAAGAGGGAAGCCCTTGGGGTACTTGGTGTGATTTCAAACAGTTACCTCAGATACCCATTCTGCTACCCAAGTACAAGCCATTTTTGGGGGGGGGTGTAGTTGCATCATGTTCATAGGGATTATATAATTTTCTTAGTGTTCTGTCCATGCTATTTTTACTAAGGCAGTGCACAAGATGCAAAAGTTATTAGTTACAAAGTTCAGCTGACTTTTGACAATTTGAGAGTTGTTGCAGAAATGGAAAGCCTTTTGAAAGCCTACATTCATGACTGGCCTATTAAAGTGAAAAGCCTGTTCATTTCCTCCATTCCACAAATAAATTTTGATCCGGATTTGCATTTTTGATTTTATTTGTTTTCTCCCTCCCTGCTTGAATGAGGGAAAATCGACGGCATCACTCCCAAGGTCTTTGCCGAGACCAGAGACGCTGTTGCCATGTAGTGAGATAATTTAGACATGCTATGCTGAAGTCTTGGCTGTTTGCATGGACAGATCAGGAGACCACAGGCATAGGGCAATTAGAGATCCCTTCATAATTAAGCTCTGTGGCCCGCTGTTTCTGGAGATAATTACATCGCCCCTCTCCCGGTAGCCACCTCCCTGTTCTGGCCGGGAAATGAGATCTAATTATTGCCCCGAGAGCACAAAGGAGGCACACAATGTCGCTTACAAGCCTTGAATGTTTCTTTCCCAACAAACGCTGCTGATGGCTCCCTAAACTCTTGACTGTCAGAGGTGCCCCAGCCCACCTGAAATGCCTATTTTTACACCGTCTCTGCACTGCAAGCTGCAGCATAGAAGCTGAAAGCTCAGATTGGTCCTCGAAGAGGAGGATGCCTCGGCGGCAAACGGAAGCAGCAGGGAGGAAGAGCCAAGCACACCTCGTATTTGTGACACTGAGCTCATGGGCAGACGCGCTGGCAGTCGGGGCCGATCAGAGCCTGTGTGCAGATTGGGTGGGGTGGGGATGGTGTTTACCGTTTGTCTGGAGCGCTAGCCGCACAGATGTACAGGGGGCGAGCTCTTTAGCCTCCTCGGGCTGTTCCGTCTGCCTGTCGCTTCCTCAGCGTTCTTGAGGATCTAGTTTGTCTGTCCGTCACACTGAACAGAGGGCAAAGCACACACGCAGACTTCTTCAGCTTAATTTAATCAACAGTTTGAGCCTGCATCGGTTGTTCAGTAGATATTTTCGATTTTGGTCATGCCTAATGAGATGCCGTGTCAAAAATACCAGTTCTAGCATGTCCGTGCAAACACTTCCACCCTGCTACAGTATGCTGCGGGTAAAGACACTGGTTTGTCATTCCGTGGGCTGGACCTATGGGTCTCTGCCATTAAGGGTGTTTGAACTGCAGTTTCTAGGTGACAGGCAGGCAGTGGGTCAGAAGAGGCTGACCTTTGGCATTCTCAAAGGTGGAGAGTTCTTGCAAACCATCCCAACCCTTTTCTCCGCCGGCCTGAGCTATAAATAGTTGTGTGTGTGTGTGTGTGTTTCTTTTCTCGTGTGTGTATTTTTGGGTCATGAAGACGGGCTAAGGGTTTGTGTGATCAGTTTGAAACTGCTGCTGTAAATCGGGGCACAGGGAAGGCTGCATACTCTGTGCACTCAGCTGTTGCACTGCTCTTGTAAACTCACACTCATGCGGGAGTGAGGAGACCAGAAAGTGTCTGCATGCGTGTTGGAGATGTGTACAGTATTTGCATTGTTGAGCAGTCTCCTGACTGCTTGGCCTTCAACATACCAACCCTCCCTCATGCTTCCCAAACTAGCAGAGCTCTGTAACCCTAGTAGGAAGGCCTGGAAAAGCTGTGCCTCATTCAACTTTAATGCTGCAAACTCCTCGACCTCCTTGTAAAGGCTAAGGTGTGTGTATTTGCTGTTTCAGAGAGCATTGTGGTGGTGTTGCCTCAGCACAATTGTTTCATAGCCTACTTGTTTCAGCCCCATGGAGGACCATACACTTTACTTCTGCCACTTTAGTACTGCTGCTGGCTGCTGCTGCTGTTTCTGCAGTGGGCTCATGCAGCAGCGCATTACACTTCATGCAGGTTTCATTTACTTTGGAACGTGTTCATTTAATAAGGGAGATTTCAGTTTCACATACCTTTTCCTTAGTGTTGAAACCTAGTTTTGCCAGACATGCAAGATTACTGTGCAAACATGCCCATTTGTGCTTACCATTTATTTCATGTTTATTTGAATATTATCTGAAAATCGATAATTTTCAGATAATAATAATCCATGCACACACACACATGCAAGAAGCCACACTTCTAGCCCACAGAAGGGCAGAGATGGAAGGAGAATTTGTTTGCTTTTAGGATTTGTAGCAAGTTAAACAGTGTCCGTCAGCTAGAAATTGGACTTTCACAGATCTGTGTTGCAGATCAACATTGGGGCAAATGTTCCCTTTGTATGATTTTTATGAATGAATGTACATAATATTAAGAAATGGTAACCTAGAGTTGGGTTTGCACCACGAGCAGTTAATGAGGGATGTGTTTAACGGATGGTTCCCTGCCATTAGCAGGTGAATGGGCTACTCCTCTCCAGGCGTTGTATCTCAATGCAGTCATTGTGGGCTGGACATTAATTAGGGTTGGGGGGCGTCCCACATCATGTTTACTGAGCTCTGGCAGATTCTTTGTAGACGGGGTGCAACCACTCCCCAGCGTTTGTTGGGCTGTGCAGACGTCTCAAATGTAGAGGTTCCAGGTTGCCGCCTAATCCCAGTGAAAACTGAGCCTTTGTGTCGTAGCTTGTCTGTTTATACTGTTTGTCTGTGTGTGTGTGTGCGCGTGTGTCTTTGTCAATCTCTCCCCCTGGGGCATTAGTCAAGCCTGTGTTTCAATTGTTCTTGTTCCTTTGTCATTAATCAGCCAGCTCTTAGTCACTGTTGCTCTCCTGCCATCCGGTGCTGCTGCCTGCATGAGTTTCTATCCAGTGCCACTGTTGCCCGCTCCTCACTTCCTTTTTCTTTTGCTGCTTCTTCTTTCTTCTTTTTCCATTCCTCACTGCGTCTCTCATCTTTCTTCTTTTTCCATTCCTCACTGCGTCACCCATATGTGTGTTTGCCTGTGTGTGTGTGTGTGTGTGTGTGTGTTGATGTTTATGTTTACGTGTGTATGCGTTCTGTTGTGTTGGTGTTTTGTCCATTGTCTGATGTGTGTGTCCTGTACTTGTTCTGTGTGTGTTTTCCCTGTAGTGATTTGTCAAAGGCACTGGATGGATAGCGTGGAGGCTGAAACCCTGTACCTCTCCGCGGAGCAGCATGGGCAGCACGGGCCGGCCCAGTGCGAGCTGCCCCTCTCTGCCCTGGAGGCTGCCGCCTCGGGCGGGTAAGAAAGCATCCCACCCCCCCCACCCCCCTTCACCCCCTCAGTATCTCCTAGCTCCTCGCCTTTCCACTCAGACAATCCTCTCTCTCTGGAGAGTTGCTAATGTCTGTGCCAAGAGACACTGGCGGTCTCATCATCTTCCTCTCTTTGGCCCTCTGTCAGTGAATACACTCGTCTGTGCCAACACACACACACTGGCTATTCTAAGAGGGTTACTCATAAGCATGCCTGGGAGGGACCTGTTGCTCTTTGTGGCGGTCAGACGGTTTCAGCTAGCTTAGTGTTAGCCGTAGCTTCATCACCCCGTTCTCTACCAATAGGAATCTCTGATCCCTTGTATATTACGCTGGGACTGATTATTAAATAACTCCTGTCAAAATTTCATACCAGTCAGTTAGATTTAATATTGGGGCCTGTAAATAATGATCTTATCTTCCAGCCAAGTCAAATGTAATGAGTCTTTGACAGCACTCCACTTACAACATTTCTCTGATTAGATAGAGAAAGCTCATATCAATTATTCAGCCAGCTTAGAATACTACAATGTCATGTAATCTCTCCCTACACCTCGCCAACAGTGGATGATGGGCTGTTATATATTTATTAAATGATTTATTCAATTAGTTGGTTTCATTTTTCAATCAATATACAAATGATCACTGCCCAGTGCCCTCCCTTTGGAAAAACTGTCTTTGGTGTTCATTTGTGATGGCGGCAGGATGTTTGAAATGGTGCCATAATGGATGTGCTCTTTGTAATGAACCACACAGCACTGCATTTCCATAATGCTGTAACGTTTACATAAATCATCCTCTCTCTTTGGGCTGGGCAATATAGCCAGAAAATGCTGGTTTTGATTTGCTAAGGTGGAAATGGTGGTATACTGTGGTCTGTTTTATAAGACCTTCATATCTTATTACACAGTTTACATTTCATATTGTCGTACTGTATCTTGAATGATTTTATTGCACACGACGCTAAGCAAACATCACCATTATATAATCACAGGTACATCATCAGTGTATTGATATTAAAAATCCTCATGTATGGAGCAGTGGAGCACCAATCCTAGTGATTAATTTTCATTAAAGTTAAAGTTCATAATCAACCTAATGGGGCTAATGTTTCAGTGACCAATAGACACATCTATTGCGTTTGTTGTTTTAGTTGCATTTATGTATTGTTGTTCCATTTTATGAAGTACTTCATCTATAAATGTTGGTAGACCCGATGTTGTGCAATGTCGGCTCATAGTCTAATGAATAATAGCAGTTGTAGTAATTGTTCACACAGGGTCTGATATAATTTTTCTGTTCTCCCTTCGTCACCTCATCAGAGATCTATGTGGAAATCTTGCGTAGTATAGGTGTCTAATGTTATGAAATGCAGCCACTGATCATTGAGGTGTTTGCTTAATTTTGTCCCTGCTGTTGGGTTAAAGCAGCACCAAAGACTTTTTAAAACCTTAAAATAATGTTTCGGTGTTCAAATTGTTTCGGTGGTCCATCAACTTGTAATAAGATGAATGATACTTGCTGCATTTGCTCTGCGGTCCTCTATCGGCTTTTAGGGCACTAAACAAGTTTGCCCAATCGGGTAGCGATCTGTAGTTCAAGTAAAACTACAATTGACTTGCCTTATGGCAAGTAATCTGTAGAGGGTGTGACTCCTTGGTGCTGCTTTAAGATCTGAAGTTTGGCATTGTAAAAGCCTAATCAAAGTGTTCTCTTGTTGCCTTTTCCAGAGGATTCAAATCAGATTCATTGTAACCTGAATTCCATGGACATCTTTAGAGAAGGTTTTTTTTTCTGTTGTATAGAACCTCGGTGCAAATCAGAACCTCTGCCCAAATATAGACACAGGTTATGGAGATTAATTTGGGCCAATTAGTCTGAAGTTTTTGTTGGTAGCCTTGGGAGAACATGAGAAGGTTCCTATAAATATCAGACACAATGCTCTATGTCTCCATGATGGCCTCTGTGTCCCTTTCTACCCATGAGATATTTAGCATGTAAGAGACTGACTAAATTCCAGACATGTGAATATTGTTGCTATTTTGAGACCTACTAGTTATGATGCCCATTAACACATGCTAGTCGTGAGTCGTGACCTGCTGATGTAACGCCAGTGGGACAGTTGTTGGCAAAGGTTGGCCCATTAGCTGAGTGTGTTTATCCTGTGGTCCTTTTTTTTCTTTTCCCCCCTCGGCACAGAAAAAAAACCACATCACATGGTGGGACACATGACCTCTATAGGCCACTCCTATTCTGCCTTACCCTACTGACCGCACCCTACCCCCTCACACCCCCAGCCCCAGCTCCAACCCCAACCCCCTATTGCCTCGTTCTACCCAGAACAACAGTGTGAACTAGGCTCTGCGCCGGAACTTGAGGGTGCTGTATTGAGTGAGGGTTGTTGACCGGAGGGGTGAGGGGGTGTTGGGCGCTTATGGACGCAGGGATTAGTAGCCCGCGCCCCCGGTCCATTCACTGCGTCCCGTCAGCGGCTCTTATCAGCATGGATCTGACACGGCGTTTATCTGACGCGGCAGCCCGTTCTGCTGGGTTAGGAGAAACGCACACAAAAAAGCCCCTGGCCATCAGCACTTTCCTTTGTGGGGCCCGGGGCCACTGCATTTAGTGGCCTGACTCGCTCACAGCCTAATCCACACCCAGGGTGCATGCCACTGTGCTGTCGCTGTGTGAAGGGCCTTTTTTGGAATGTGTGTGTGTACGTGTGTTGTATTCCACCACAGTGCCAGCTTTTTTTCGTCTCTCTCCTTCCGATTCTAAACAGTCATTTGGTTTTGAAATTAAAACTCCACTTGGTCATTTCAGGTTTTTATCATTTCTCTCTTTTCTGGTGCGTTTTGTTTGTTTTGCTTTATTTTTCCCCTCTGGCTGTATCTTTCTTCCTGACCTGGCCTCGATGAGGCGCCAAGCGGCGAGCAAACCCAACCTCTCCTGCGTACTACCCCACGGGCGGTGACCCCAACAGGGAAGGTGACGGAGTGGCCTGCAAGTAACGGAGCTGATTGCTATTTCAGAGCCCAGTGTGATTACTACACTGAACTGTGTGTGTGTGTGTGTGTGTGTGTGTCTGTGCGCGCGCGTGCCTGCCTGTGTTTCCCTGGACAAGTGTGACTACCATTGTGGTGTCTGAACAGACTTTTTTCCTGTGGTGTGAGGTGAAGAAAGGACACTTGTAAAAATGTCCTCTTTTAAGCTTGACTTTTTGCCCGAGATGATGGTGGATCATTGTACGTTGAATTCAAGTCCAGTGTGAGTACCTTTTTGATATATATATATTTTTTTATCTTTTTAGTCTTGTAGTTTTTCTTCACCACTATACATGTTTCTAAGCAGTCTGAGTTTTAATCTAACTCTGTGTTTGGGCACTCTTGACTGTACAACATTCTGGCTGAAATTTGTAGTATGGCTATGGTAACAGTGATTTAGCTTTTAAGGCATATTGTGATCATGGACATATATTGTCAAAATATGCTCTGAAAATTGTATTTTGTATGCCGTTTCGAACTGAACTTTGAATTCCGTTACTAATAAATAATTTTGCCTGGTTTTATAATCCTCCCATAATTCGGCCTATCTGTCAGGTTAAAGGATCAAATGTGATCATTTGTCTTTTTAAAATTTGCACTATTGATTTGGAATCATAAGCTTTTCAATCATGGGCCAAAGTGTTGAGGATAAAACTGGCTGCTGGTTGTCAGTCTCATAAACCCCTTGTTGGCCAGAGAAGAGGTTGATGAGTGAGTGCTGATGTTTTCAGACGTGCGTGTTTCCTGAGAGATTAACCCTCGCTGGGGGCTGTGATCATGGAAAATGGCCGGATGTGGCAGGTCAGGAGAGGTCAGCCGGAGTTCACGGCACTCGGAAGCCAAAAGACAGCAGAGATGCTACTTACAGTAGGAGAGCATGCATTAGGCAAATATCATTTGCAACTTAATTGCTCATGGGTGATCTAGAAAAATAATTGTATACAATTTAGGCTACCACAACAAACTTACATGTATATGTCTGTCTGAACTACAGGTTATGAAATTGTTGTTGTGGAGACTACTGCAGGTTTAAATAAACACTCAGCCTGGTTTGCAAGGAATGTTACACAAACATCAACATATCATGTGACTGAAACGTCTGTTTCAGGCAAGTGACCTATTTTGGAAGTGTTCAGACAGGTGTCATTTTGACCACACACCCCAGACAAATGCCTGGATGGTTTGGTTCTAGACCCAGGCAATCCAGTCGGGTGTTGGGAAGCTGGAAATGCTTGTCCGGTGTGACAGCTTTGATGATTACTTGAAACTTGATAAACTTCTTGGCCAGTCATGTTGCAGGTGCTCTTAAGTCATAGCATTTAATTGACTAACTGAAACGCTCGAAACACTGACTCTCATGCCTGTTACCCCTGTGCATCAAGGCTTTTTTTAATTTCTACTATGGTTTGATGACATCTGATTGGGGTCAGACTCAAGTCTGATCAATGATAACTTCTGTCTCAGTAAGCCTGTTTACAGTCCAATCTCAGGTTCTTTGTAACTTGGCCCTGTCATGATGCTCAGTGAGCTGAGGACTACACACCAGTGACAAAACTCCACCACTAACTGTTTATAAAGTTGGCTGTTGGCAGTCGGCTGCTTTTCTGTATTCTGGCCAAAGCGCGGCCAAACATACTGACCATGTAGTGTCAGTTTCAGTCTTGAGAAGATTATTTATTTTTTATTTTTTTTGTTTTTTCCTCCCTTCTTTTTTTGGATGGAGAAGTGCATGGGTTGAATGAAAGTGTTGCATAATCTCTCTGCCTTATTCGGTGGTTTTATGAGAATGCTAGAGAACTGATCATGTTGGCTATTTTGCCACTGAGAATTGCCACATCTGATATGGACCATCATATATGGACATCATTAGCTGCCTCTTCTTCCATGGTTGGCTTTCAGAGACAATGGAAAGTATTACAGCTGCTTCATTGTACAATTCAAGGGGAGCAGCGCACTAGTCTCTAGTCTCCAGGATTGATTATTGATACATTGGGCCTTAAAGATGCTCTATGCGATGCTGTTCGACGTCACTTCTGTTAACGTTTCACATAAATACAAAACAAAACAGAGCAAGCTGCCCCCACCCCCCCAGTGTAATCGTCGTACCTTAGTCTGTATAAGCAGTATAATTATCACCGTCTTGTAATATTGCTTTCATGAGATGGCTTTGGAGAGAACTGTTATTTTTTATTTTTGCATGTGAATGCTCTCACAACAAGTAATCGTAACTTTTACCTGTCCAATAAAAAACGTGTACAATCAACACTGTCGCACGCGCATTAACCCCCACCTCTTCTTGACGATTGGTTGGCCGTTGTCTGTTATTGCTTTGGTGCACAACCTCCTGCCCCTAGTGTTTGTTTTGGTATTGCAGCTTCTGTGTTGTGTTTTGAGACCAGGTTTTTTCCCAATGTATTCAGCAGGCAGACAGCAATCCGATCAAGGGGTGGTAGAAACTGGTTGAGATAAAAATGAAATTGAGCTAAAATCTTGCAAAATTGCATAGAGCACCTTTAATGCCCAAATCTGTTGGTTTCGGTTTCAGTCATCTCAATCAGACAAAGTATCAGGTGGTGGTGGCATTGTTCGTTACAAGAGGGTCAGAGTGAACTGCAGGGGTCATTTTCCATGACTGTGTGTGTGGTATAACTCAGAGCCATGTTTGTTAGTTCCGTGTACAGACAGAAAATGGGAGCCATTTCAGGCGTGCAAAAAATAGCATCCCTTTTAGCTAAAGTCTCTCAAATGTTGTGCTTGGATCCAAACAAGGTGTCAAATGCATATATTTACACTATATTATTCCCGGTTGCTGAGCTGAGTGTGTGGTTACAGTGACCAACTGTGCTCCTCTTTCATTGTCCTGTGTGGTGGACGGACGAGTAGGTGTGTCAGTCATTGGAGCAGACCTGTGATGTCAGCCAGTTCCTGCACTCCAAGAACACTCTGTGGGAGGTGTGTGTGTGTGTGTGTGTGTGTGTGTGTGTGTCTGCCATGCTGAACTTCCTTCTCAGGCCAAGTGATCAGGCTCTGAGCACCTACCCCGGGGTTTGAGCAGTTGGCATTGTGTGGCTCGGTGTAATTGTTTTGGATTTTCTTTTTATGTCATTATCTCTCAAAAGATTGTCTTCTGTTTATGGTTGTCAAATTTTACTCTTACTCTGATTATTGAGGGACTTCGAAGGGGGATTCAGCCATTTGTTTGAGATGTCTTTCTTCCCATACAGTCTATGCCCTCACCCCCATCTTCACCTATCAAAGCTCCAGAGATGTTTGGCTTCCTTACTGAATTTATACACACTGAATCCCTCAACAAAACAAAAAAACAACAGCAAGGCATTCTGTTGTCAGGTTTAGATATTTTAATAGTGTTCAGATATAAAGGAATAACAGAAATCAAATGAACCAAGCCAAAGTCCCTGCTGCACAGTGAAACCCTCCCTCATGTTAGATTTAGTTTGTAGGCTACTCAGCCTCCTCCTAGTGTGCACCAGTCTTCACTAGTTTTGCACTTTGTAAATCTGGAGCCTTGGGATGCCTCCTGTGGATCTCTCTTAAGGAGTTCTGTCTAAGGGTATTTGTTGTCATATTAATACATATGCTTTCCTAATGTACAAGATGGTGTCTAAAAGATGAGTTGAGTTGATGAGTTAAGTTTTCTGGTATCAGTGATGCTTGTCTGTAGAAGAGCATGACTGATTTGTTTACTCGAGTTACTCATGGGTCTGTTTATGTTCCTCATGCTCTTGTTTTGACAAGCTAATAAATATGAATAGAAGATGTGATTGATGTGAATGGAGGTCGTTTGCATGATTTGCAAGATTCTCATCATTCAGTGACTCCCATCATTGAGTGCCCCCCCCCCCCCCCTGCTCCCTACAGATCAAAGAAGATGAACGGGACCCTGGACCACCCGGACCAGCCGGACATAGACGCCATAAAGATGTTTGTGGGACAGATCCCGCGTTCCTGGTCAGAGGAGCAGCTAAGAGAGCTCTTTGAGCCGTACGGCGCCGTCTACGAGATCAACGTGCTACGCGATCGCAGCCAGAACCCCCCGCAGAGCAAAGGTGAAAACAGCTGCTACTTTCAGTCATATAACGAAACTTGGATATCTAGCAAGAATCAGATATTAGACTCATGACAACAACACAACCTACCCCCTTATATGATATCTAATTGATCTACTAAATGATCGAGCACAGGTGTAGAAGGACACAATGTGCATGTAATGTCTGCAAAAACCCACTGTATCTTGCTAGCATCACCAGGAGGTTAAACTAGCCCTCTGAATAGTTTTTGCTTTAGATGAATCATGGCAGCAATTTAATGAAGGTAAAATAGTCTTTCAGGCTCAGCATAGGGTCACTTAGAATAGAATAGAATGGAATGGAGTAGAATTTGCATTGCAAGTGTTATGCTTTCAAAAATCTTCTCTGTGATGTTTCTTATGACACATTTCTGCTCCTGCATAGTATTTAATGCACAGCCTTCAAACCTCCAGTTGAGATGTTGCTCCTGGAAATGGAGCTGTTTTAACGCTGCTGGCCATGTCTACTCGCAGGCTGTTGTTTCATCACATACTACACACGCAAAGCTGCATTAGAAGCACAGAACGCCCTTCACAACATGAAGATTCTCCCAGGGGTAAGGCACATTTAACTACTTCATCAACGCTAATATAGACCCTACTGGCTCGGGTAGAAGACTATTATGAATAGAAGATGACCCCTCCTCTTTTCCTGTCCCATTTTTGGGTTAGAATATGTAAAATGTTTAGAACAATGCTGGGCTCTTCAAGGTCACTGTCTTGCTAGCCTATTAAAATACAGGCGCTGGACATAGTTTGTCAACACTGTCTGGAGTTACAGGGAAATAACTATAAAAAATCGTTAACAAACAAAATGTAAACTCTGATTCCTAGAAGAATATATTTTGTAAGGTTGTGCAATATTTGATCATCTAAGTCCTTAATAATTTCTGTCTTTTCATTTAGTCTAGTTCCTAGTACATCTAGTTGGTTAGCATGACGCTCCATTCTGAAGATATGCTCACAGAGTGGCATTCTAACAACAGTAAACACTTAAAGAAGACCTAAATAAAAGATTTTAAGCATCTCATTGTAAACGCAGCATTTTGTGGACACAACTGATTTTCAGCCTTTCAGGTGGGTGGGTGGGTGTGTGTGTGTGTGTGTGTGTGTGTGTGTGTGTGTGTGTGTGTTTGTTTGTGTGTGTGTGGGGGGGGGGGGGGG
>JAGFZM010001145.1:268702-279326 GCA_017657215.1 Limnothrissa miodon
ACACGCAAACACACAAGCTGCCCCATTTTCAAAATGTGAGAGATTGACTCATCTGCCACCCTGACAGGTTGACAATGTTAGAGTTGTAATCAGGATGCTGTGTTGAGGCCCCTTGACTCCCCCCTACTGCTGTTCTCTCCACCCAGTCTCTCTGTGCTCTTAAGCCTCTCTCTCTCCCCCTCATTCACAGCCTCTGCGCTACTACTGTACTCTCTTGTTCACTCACTGTCTTTTGCTGCCTCTTTCCATCCCTCCTCTTTCTGTCTCTCTCCTTTCTCTCTCTCCACCCCACATAGACTGTATTTTTGTCTCTGACTCCTCTTTCTCGCTCTCCTCCCAGATGCATCACCCCATCCAGATGAAGCCTGCAGACAGTGAGAAGAACAATGGTAAGTGCAATTGAAGTCTGCAAAATGCCCTCAGACACACACACAGAGAAACAAAGCACTCTAAATGCTTGCTTGTCTCTGGTACGCCGTAATGCTACTAGATGAAGTTAAGAGGGTGAAGCAGGAATAACCAAGAGATCAGGTTGGAGGCTGTGGCAAAAGCAGTTTAGCTCCCCTGATATGCATTCATCCTAATTCATTTTTTTCCTTTAGGCAAAGCATAACCATAAAAGTTGACTTGTAGTGTTGAACTATGAAAAGCAAATAAGGAAATTTAATCAAGCAGATGCAGCAGATCCTTTTTGTTTTGCACCCTGTTTTCGCAGCTCCGTGTATCCCATACATTGGTGAGACTACGGCTGCCCAGAACCGTACCCGTAATCCAGCTTGCCCCATCCTAGTCTAAATGGAAAGAAAGAATAATATACTCTTTTGATCCCTTTAGTAAAACTTAGTCTCTGTTTTTAACCTGACTTAGTCACATACACACACACACACACACTCTCATTATTATTGTTTTAACATTATAGTCAATAGTATTAATACATTTTTTTTTTTAATGTTCCTCTGCCCTCTGTGCCCATGTCTCCGCAGCCGTGGAGGACAGGAAGTTATTTATCGGCATGATCTCAAAGAAGTGCAATGAGAATGACATCCGGCTCATGTTTTCGCCCTATGGACAGATTGAGGAGTGTCGGATACTGCGAGGACCTGATGGCCTGAGTCGTGGTACAATTCCTCTCTCTTTCCACGCACACACACAATTACTCTGTCTAATGTAGGATGTAGCCATAGTCCTCATGCTCACATAATGTAAGCTCACTAACCTTGGTGTGTGTCTGCCCACACTGCTAGCAAATACTATGTACTCTCTAAGAATACAGTTAGCTGAATTCTAATTGAAGGAAAAAAAAAAAAACACCTGATGCTGCCCCTGGTTGTGACTGTACTTTTCCACAGTAAATATGAGATTGACAGGGGTTGATGGGATGCAGGGGCTGTGTTTTGCTCTCTTCACACACACACACTGACACATTACTCACCTGTCACAGGCTGTGCCTTCGTCACATTCACAGCAAGACAGATGGCCCAGTCGGCCATCAAATCCATGCACCAGTCCCAGACCATGGAGGTAAAAACATCATCTCTGTCTGTCCCATCTCTTTATCTTTTAGTGTGTCTATCCTGTTTGTTTGTTTGGGTGTTTGTGTCTAAGATCTTTAGATGTATTTTATTATATGTGTTTTCTTCTTGTTCTGTCTCTGATGTGTCTTGTTGCATAACAATTATGTTTTATGAAGTGGCACTAGTGGCACTAATTCTAACTCTGTTTTAGGATGGGTCAGATGGGTGTTGCTGTGTGTGTGTGTGTGTGTGTGTGTGTGTGTGTGTGTCTGTTTAGAGGTGGTCAGATTGTATTCAGTGTGTTTACATAACCATGGTGCTTGCGCAGGGCTGTTCCTCCCCGATAGTGGTGAAGTTTGCCGACACCCAGAAGGACAAGGAGCAGAAGCGCATGGCGCAGCAGCTCCAGCAGCAGATGCAGCAGCTCAACGCCGCCTCCATGTGGGGCAACTTGGCTGGACTCAACTCACTGGGCCCCCAGTACCTCGCAGTAAGTGCCTCCCTCCATCCCTCCGTCACCCCCACCACAGGCCAGATGTACTGTACCTCGCAGTAAGTCCTCCCCCAGCACCCCCCACCCACCAGCAGTGCTGGAGCGCTGTGCTTCCGCAGGGCTTCAGGAACCAAAATAATCCCACAGCAAACCAAATTGCTAGTTTGTGTGAGCTCACCTGATATGCACGATAGAGGCTGCGTAAGCTTTGCATACAGTGTTCGATCGCAGACACCTGAATAGGCATTACTGAGTATATTACAATATACTTGGTATGGCAGTTCAGCTGTCTTGAGACGGTGTGCTAATGAGAACTGCATTCCATCATGTCTAATGTTCATATTTACACCTACTTTGTGTCTGCCTTTAGTCTAATTCTCTTTAAAATCAGATAGTGTTACTTTGTTTTTTGACATCTGATAGTGTTGCATGTGTTTGTGGTCTGTTCAGATGCATAGTGTTAGAATGAGGGCCTCAGCATGTTTGTAATACAAGACTCATCATTTGATGCAACACAAAAACAACTTGCCGAAAGCCTAAACTCCATGCCTGATGCTCTTGGGCTCCCCGCCCCCTGGCCTGTGTGTGAGGGTGTGTGTGTGAGGGTGGGGGTGTGTGTGTGTGTGTGTGGTGCCGTTACTCACTTTGCTGTGTTTTTTATGCATGAGGGCTTTCAGATCTCTGCTGCACCATTCCAGCTCTCACAACAAAACAAACAGAAATCTTCCTCCTGGGAGGCTCTCTGATTGGCTCATTCTGTTGCTGCCGCCGTTTGATAGCTTTTTGCGGCAAGTAAGGACATAGTGCAGCCTTGATGCTGGACCCATTTTGAAAGTGTTGTTAGTGCTGCTCCATGGGTGTGCTGTGGAAACTGTTCTTTCATTTTGATTCTTTCCCTTTTCTCTCTGTCTGTCTGTCTGTCTGTCTGTCTCTCCCTCTTTCACATTTGCCACCAGTAGTGCTCTCCAGCACCAATAAAACCCCACCACAGGCACCACTTACTCCACCATCTTGTTTTTCCTTACATAATTCCCTCAAGTTTGCCCACCCCCCACCCCACACTCCCCGGTTCTGTGTGTGTGTGTGCACCTCTGTTCCAACTGCACCTTCCCCCTGTCTCTGTCTCTTTGTCTATCTCTCTGTTTCTCTCTGTTTTTCTTTCCAGTTGTCACAGTCCTGGCAGCAGTTCTGACCTGTGTGTTCTCTGTTTTGGTGTAATGTCTAGCTTTATTTGCAGCTCCTGCAGCAGTCAGCTTCCTCCGGAAACGCTCTTAACAACCTGCACCCAATGTCAGGTAAGACCTGCTCCAGCCCTACCTCAGCCCACTTAAGCAATTAGGCGCTTGTTCACCTGTCCCCATTACACACACACACACACACACACACACACACACACACACACACTTTCTGTACCAGTCCTGTTTTTGTCTTTCTGCTTCCTCCCTCTTTTTTTTTCTTCCTCCATCTTGATTTTATTCTGTCTCTCTCCACATCTGTTTTTATTTTAGGTGTCTATACCAACCCCCCCCCCCACTCCTTGCACTGTTTTTGTCTGTCTCTGACTGGGTCTCTCTATCTTGCTTCAGTCAGCCAAACAATGGAATGTCTGATTAATCAGGACTGAGACACTTGATGCAGTGTGTGTGTGTGTGTGTGTGTGTGTGTGTGTGTGTGTGTGTGTGTTGACTCATATTTCTGTACTGTGTGTCTGTGTTGATGCTCAGCTGTTCTGGTTGTCCTGGTGTTGCTATATTCTCCCTGCCCCCTCTGAACCTTTTCCCAAAGTTTCAGAGTTTTGTCAGGGAGGCTTACATAAATTATGCCCTCAGGTGGTGTAACATAGGATAATAAGAATAACATGATCACAATCTTGTAAAGATAATATCCCCTGACTATGGCATTTTGGCTTCTTGACTGTAGTTATTCATTTAGGTGTTACATTTTTTTTTTTTTTTTTTTTTTTTTTTTTTAAACAGTGCTTCCTGATTTTATTGTGTTATTTTTGTGGAGACATGAAAGTCCACAACTTTCCAAGGAAGATTGTTCCTCAGATTTTTTCCCCTTCCTTCCGGCTTAGTGTCGCGCACCAAAGAAAGTAAATTAAGTGAGAAATATTGATTTTGGCCAAACCAGCGATGAATCACTCCTCCCTTCCCCCCAGTACAGTCGATAAAATGTAAATTTAGTATGCTACAATTTAACGCCAAATGACACCATAATATGCCTTGGGGTGGAGCGTTCGTGATTACTTGCCCTGAGTTCAGGGTTTCGTTGGTTTTGTTCCTCCAAGAGTTTGTGGCTCGTCATACCTCCTTGAAATTTACAGCCACTGTCAGCCCAATGTCCAGTTTCCATTTTCCTGCACTCTTTTTCTGGAGTTCTCTTTGGCAACCCTGTTTCTTAATATTCACGTCCTGAGCTGTTTGGTATATCAGTAAAGCTCGATGCTGCACTAGTAATAAGAAATGTAGGGTCTGTTGGCTGGGAATATCAAATTTGTTTTCAAATAGTTATGTTTGGTGAAAGCTGAAGTTTTTCTTACAAGGGCACTCTATTCTCTCAAAGGACACAAGTTCTGCTCCTGGATGCATATTTTTTTGGTGTGCACTCTGTAAAACTCTAAAGTGTAAGTATAAGGAATTCAAAGGGGGGCTTAGTGGTTTGGTCAGAATTTTAAGCAGAGTGTTCTGTTAGAACACTGGCATTTAGAGGAAAAAAATAGTTTTCAATTGTAATTCCTGACTTGTGGTAGGCACTTATTGTTATTATTATGTACGCCTACGAATGTCTAAATCCTCCAGTTGTCCTGTATTTAATTCGCAACATTTGTTGTTCGTCTCCCTCACACCTCCTCTTTGTGCCCGTGTGACTTTTTTTTGTTCAATCTCGCCTCCCTTGCTATTTTTCTGTGCCTTTTTGTCTCCTTTTACCCTTTTGGCTCATCTCCCCCTTCCTGTTGCTGAATTGTCCCTCTGTGCTTCCACCTTCCCTTTCCCCGTCCCCCGTCCCCTGCTCAGGTCTGAGTGCCATGCAGAATCTGGCAGCGCTGGCAGCCGCCGCGAGTGGCACACAGGCCACGCCCACAGGAAGCAGTGCGCTGACCACGTCCAGCAGTCCCCTCAGTGTGCTCACCAGCTCAGGTACAAACACCTGTTGTTTAAGTGCACCCCGCTTACCTGAGCCCTGTTGGCCGCTCTGTCCGTACTGCTGTGTGTTCTGTCAGTTCTGCATAGACGCCTCAGCTGCAGAAGTTTGTTGGCTGAGCTTCACTGTGCTCACTTTATTGCACTCAGATATTCTTGCTCTTATGTCTGTACTAAGTTCACCTCACTCCTTCTACCCCTCTCAAACTATTCACCTACTTGTGTCTGTGTCACTGTCATGCTGCCAAGCTCTCCTCCCTTGGCATGGATGTAACTGTCTACTGAAGGTTTCTAAGGCATGAACATGTCTGTGAATTAGAGAACCTAACCTCCTCTCTCTCTCTGTCATTATTTCTCCATCTGCATTTCTCTCCCTCAGCGGGTTCATCCCCCACTTCCAGTACTAACTCCTCTGTGAATCCCATGGCTTCTCTCGGAGCCTTGCAGTCTCTGGCCGCAGGGGCCGGGGCTGGCCTTAACATGGGCTCTCTTGCAGGTAAGCCCTCACGCTCGCTCACTCTCTCTCTCTCTCTCTCTCACAGACACACACACACACACATACATACACACACACTCTCTCTCTTTCTCTGTCACACTCGTAATTGCACTCTGGTAAGACGATAGCCCTTCACTTTCACAGATAAAAACAATAGATACAACATCCCCTAAGTTTGTTGTGGTCTAATTACAGAGAGCCTTTGTATGTGAACTCTGTAGTAGTCATCAATATAACATCCGTCTAAATGATTTTCAGCAGAGCATGCACAAGAGAGTTGGGTCAGGGCGGGTAGGCGAAAGCATTTTTATTTGAAAGCCGCAACGGGAAGTGTGGTGGTGGGCGCAGTTATGCATGGGGCTGTAGTGGGCGCAGTTAATGTAGTAGATGGAGTGGGTGGACATTGGAAGCTATGGTGTTGGTGCCGAATTTCTCTGTATAATGGCGCAACTCTGTTATTTAGGTCTAGTTGGAATCTAGTCTTGTATTCTTGTTCCTTCTGAAGTAGTTAGTCTATATTTTAACACTCTTACTTACAGTACTTATTACTTCCTGACTTATTTGTTTCTGATGATGTAAATCATTAGCCGGCATGGGCTCCAGCTGAGGACGATGGGCTTTATTTGGCAAGGCCCATTTGTGTCCTTCCTGGACCAGGAGCCTCCAAGTGCTCTGTGCGTGATGAGTAGGGCTGATGGGCTAATTTGCATGTGGTCCCCCTCCTCCAGCAGGCATGGCGGCACTGAATGGGGGTCTGGGCAGCGGAGGCCTGTCCAACGGCTCGGCCAGCACCATGGAGGCGCTGACTCAGGCGGCCTACTCGGGTATCCAGCAGTACGCAGCTGCTGCCCTGCCCAGCCTCTATAACCAGAGCCTGCTCTCTCAGCAGAACATGGGTGCTGCCGGCAGCCAGAAGGAAGGCAAGTCCCTGGGGCTTTACTTGAGGGGTGGGAATAGGCCATGCTCTAGGTGGCGTCTGTGTGTGTGTGTGTGTGGTGTGTTAAGGTGTTTTTGCTTCTGTGTATAGAGACCAGGGACTTGAGTTAAGAAGTGCTGTTTGTAAAAGGAGTTGTGTTTTTTTTTGTGTGTTTGATGTTATTCAGCAGCTCATGTGCCTGGTTCTTCAACATAGCAACAATAACGGATAGTTTTGTTATCTTCACAAATGCTTCCCCTGTTATTCAGGCATAAATGTTCTAGCTTGTAAAACTGTAGGATTGGACATAGCATGTGAGCCAATGCATTGTGACCTTGTGTTAAGGCCTGTGTCTTGTTTTAAATCTGCTGCAACAGCAAGTGGCAATCAGAGCACCGGTAAGAGACCCATCCTGGCTTCCTGAGCTACTCATTTCCATGGCACTGTGTTTCATTTTGTCCCTAAGATGGATATCCATAGAGGAAGGTTCTTTTTCTTCTTTCTCATAGCACTGCAGAACCAACCCTTACAGGGGTCTAGATGGAACTCTTTAAGTGTTCTAGATTGCTTTTAGTACCTGGGTATCAACTAAAGCTAATGTCACCTGGTTCAGGTGCATGATCCTCTCTCCTGCTTTTTCCTCCCTCTCCTTGTCCGTTGTCCCGCGTGAAGGCCCTGAAGGAGCGAATCTGTTCATCTACCACCTGCCCCAGGAGTTTGGCGACCAGGATCTTCTCCAGATGTTCATGCCCTTTGGAAACGTCATCTCGGCCAAGGTCTTCATCGACAAACAGACCAACCTCAGCAAGTGTTTCGGTGAGTCTCGCTGGCACTGGCATGTCTGTCAGCTTGGCTCCGCTACGCTCCTTCTGCTAGGTCTGAGATTAACTGCAGTCCTGGTGTGGAGGCCATGTGTGTGAACTGCTGGTGTCATGTATTTATTTTAAGTGTGTGTGTGTGCGCGTGCGTATTTATAGATTTGGATTTCTACAACTTAATGCTCTTGATTCTCATTGAATAGTTTAAACGTGTATATCTGTGTATGTGTCCCCCAGTTTGAGCTTGTGTGTTGGCTGATAATGTGCTTCTGACCATTCATTTCCACCGCAGGCTTCGTGAGTTATGACAATCCCGTGTCGTCACAGGCGGCCATCCAGTCCATGAACGGCTTTCAGATTGGCATGAAGCGGCTTAAGGTCCAGCTCAAACGATCCAAAAACGACAGCAAGCCATACTGAGCTTTGCCCTCTAATGGACTTGGTTAGGAAATGTTGTTTTCTGGTAAGTGGAGTGTGGTTAAAAAAAAAAAAGCCGAGTTTGAAAATCCCCCCCCCCCCAACCCCCCCCCCCCCCTTTTCCTTTCCTCCCCCCCCCACCCCCCCCCCCTCCCTCCCCCCCCCCCCCCCCCCCAGTCCTCTTGTTTACGCCTGGCACTGGGTCCCCAGGTCATTGGGAGCTCTTCTCCCATTTCCCTATTCTTTAACCCAAACAGACGGAGAACGGCACACTCACACACACTCTCACACACACACACACACACACACACACAAAAAGGATTTCTGAGAAGTGGCTTCTTTACATTCTTTATCGCGCATTCAGTTTTCTGTGTTGTATTTATAACATGGCTGTATTTGATTTTGTTTAGTTTTTGTTTTTATTTATTTTTTCTTTTCTTATCAAAGCTTTGGTGCCATATTACAAGTTTGCTGTGTAACTGTTTGGAGTCCGAAGAAAAGGATGTTGCACGATGAAATGCCAGTGGCCAAAACAAGTTTTCAGCTGAACAACCCCCCCCCCCCCCCCCCACACACACACACACACACACACCACCACCCCCCTTACTTATCCTGATGGGAATCCTTCTGTCTACCCCCAACCAGTCTCTAAACAGCTCCACCCCTTGCCCCCCCTTCCCAATTCTGCCAGCCAAAGCTGCTCTTGCAGTGAGACCAGGGAGTGCTGTGTCACTGAGATTGGCGCATGTTATCACTGCTCATCAGCCAGTCTCACTGAAGCCTTTTGTTTCACTTCTTAGAGTTATTGCAAGGTCTGTTGGTATCACATTGGGGACATTTGTTAAGAAATAGTTTTGTTTGTTATTTATTTATATATATATATATATATATATTTATTTATTTATTTATAATGTGTTTTTTTTTTTTTTTTTTTTTAAACAAAAACACACACAACCTAATCATTTATAAATCTACAAATCTAATTTTGGTGACCACTGATTATGAGGTTTTATGTGAACACTGACCGTATTACTTAGTCAAGATGTAATATATATCATTATGAAAACCTAACATCATAATTGGCTAATTTTAAGGGAAATTACCATTTTACAATGTACATAGATACCAATGCGCGTGCACACACAATCATAAATTACTGGTCAATACATCGAGACCCCTTTGGGATGGAGAGAACAGAAAATGTACATAATCTATTACTATAACAGTTCTCATTGCTGGTTACTGCTACTGACTTCTCTTTTCGAGTATTACCCTGTCCTCATGCACCGGCAGTAGTAAGGTCTCTCATTGCTGCTGTGTGCTGTTGCCCATGTCTGATGCTGCTTTGGACAGAAACAAAATTGAAGAGCCTAGAAGAAAGCCAGGCAGATGTCTGGGTCCGGCTGTATCGACTGAACTCTGACTTTTTTTTTTTGTTTCTTGTTTTTTTTGTTTTTAACATTCAAAACACTCGCTCGAACATTCCTCATCCCTGTTAAAAACAAACAAACCCACCTCACCCGTCTACTCTAAAGATTACAAAACTTTTTTGTTGTTCATTTGTCTGAACCTTGAAGAGTAGAATCAAATCAAGTGTCCCTGTTGCACACGCTTCTAGCAATAAAGACATCCAGTGAAAGATGCTGACAGGTGAAGAGGACTTGGTTGAATGCAGTCATCTAAAGTCAACACCTATAAATCCGTTAACTTAGCCAGTCAGGTCCCTTTTATGTTCTCCCATTTCTAAGGGTTTGTTTATTTGGATAATGCGCTTCAATAATGGGCAAGGTTCTGCCCCTTCCTGTTATCAGAAAAATCATATCTGCTAAACGCATCGTCCACACATGCATTGCTAATCTCAGTTTGGCATCTCTGGTTTAGATCTTTTCATTGGTCAGTTCTGTCAATTAAATGTTCTTTTCAAAAACGGCAGTAATCACCAGAGCTCTTAGACTATCATGGTCAGAAGAGGAGTGTTTTTATAATACTGGTTTAGAAACCATTGTCCAGATGATGTGTATTACTAAACTATTATGCCTTTTCTATTTTTATAGGGGTTTTATACTTCTCCTGGTTAACAGGATTATTTATTGCCTAAATTATTTCTCTGCATTCAGAAAGCAGTTTGAAAAGTCATTAAAATTTCAACTGTATTTTGTAGAATTCTAATGTGACGTTTTGTGAAGACATTCACCGATGTTCAGAGATGTTTGCGCCCTTTTATTTTGCAGAGTGGTGCGTATTCTGTATTCATTCTATTTTGGTTCAGCAAGTAAACAAGTCCCCCCTCCTCGTCCCCACCTAGTTCAGACCTGAGCTCTATTGATGCCCTTGCCCCCTCCGCGCCTCCCTCCCCCCACCTCCACTACAATGCCACCTCCTCCCGGCTGTCAGTGCTCGGGAGGTAAACGGCCCACGCTGCTCCCCATCCATACCCCTTGAGCCCACCTGTGCCTGTGTGAAAGCACCTTAAGATCCACTGCGAGTGACCGAAGGAGAAATCAGGAAAACCAAACGCTTGTCCTGGTTCAGGGTAAAGGCCTCAATTGTGGCACCACTCAAATATTTGAATATTATGAGAACTGGTGGACATGCATCTGTCTTTTCTTTAAGAAATGACCACTAGTAATATCTGTTGTGTTTGTTTGTTTGTTTGTTTTTTTGAGAGTGTGTTTTAAATTTTAAAATGATAAAAAGCGGTCCTGCAGCCAGGAGCAGTGGAGAACGTGCCAAACTCGGTCAGAAATGCTCTTCTGTTTACCACATTAAAGGGGCTACTCATATAAACTATATATGTGTGTGTGTATGTGTATATATATATATATAT
>JAGFZM010001145.1:288343-304211 GCA_017657215.1 Limnothrissa miodon
TCTCTCTCTCTCTCTCTCTCTCTCTCTCTGTGGCATGTTGGGTTCAGCTGGTCTCCAATATCTTTGCCTTTCCTATTTCCTGTCCCTTTGTCACTGGTCATGTGTTTGGTATTTGGGCCAGTTGTGTTTGTGCTGCACTGCTGGATCCTGTGCTACTGGATAGGGAAGGGGGGTGGTGGGTGTAGTGCGGCAGTACTGCTGTTTGGTGTGTCTGCGTGTGTTGGGGGTTAGCTGTACACTCTTAACAAAGCTGTCCAGTGTTGCTGATGGTGTGGTGGTGTGAGTATGTCGTGCTCTCACTGCCTCCCAGTGCAGTTTAGAATGTCACAATGGAATCTTTCATAATGTGGTTAGGGGATGGTGGTGTGCGGGTGGAGGGGAGTTGGAGTTGGAGGTGGTGGTGCCGTAACAAAGGCCAGATTAGGAGTTCTGACTAGTGTTTCAGGGGTGTTTGTTCTCCTTCTGCACGCTGTCTGAAGTGGATTAAGTGTGTGTGTGTGTGTGTGTGTGTGTGTGTGTTGGGTGGGGTTCTTTGTCCTGTTGTGGCTGAGTTGTACCGGATTGGTGGTTGCATGGTGGACCCGTCAACTTTTCACTCACCTTGGAATGATGTCATGGACAAAACAGGTGTTTTTGGGCAGCACGTATGTCAGATGAAGCTTATTGTTTAGCCAGCAGAGGACATGGGCCTTGACACTCATCAAAATATCCATGGCCTAGCCTACCATTTGAGCATCATTGCACAGTCTCCACATTCCCCTGTTGTGATGTGTTTGTCCGACATCTGTTACCTCATTTTTTTTTTTTTTTTTTTTGTAATAAATTCTTTCTCTTGTTTTCTGCATTCTGCCTCAGCTGGTTCTCACCTTGCCCTCACACCCCCACCCTCTCAACCCGACCTCACTGACCCAAGGTGTCATGCCTGAGGGGGTATTCCTCTCGGATGCTATCTAATACTTAGCCGTCAATTGGTTCATCTCGGCTCAGTGCTGCCCACCTGCTCCACTGAGAGCAGACAAATGGGGATGTGACTGCCCTCACACTGGAGTCGCGTTGCGCAGCTGAAGCGTGAATCGTTGTGTGAGACAGCGAGCCACCCACTGCTTCAGTATTCTAATTTTGAATTTTTATTCTCCACATTCAAACATACACTCCAGATCTCAGAAGATACAGGAAGGATGGTTGATAGTTTTGAATACATTGCATTTGCCTTGCTTTTATAATAATAGATCGTACAAGAGGGATACTGTACTTCCTAAACTCATGCGTCTCTGGTGTGATTTCTGAGCGCACAGCACGGCCTCGGTCTTCTAACAGTAGACGAGCGTTTCACATCACAGAGGGCAGGGGTGTTCTTGGGACTGCCATCTCACTCCAGGGCTCTGGGGCCCCAGCACTGTTGCTTGGATTTCCTCACACTGTCTCCTCGAGGTCTGATTGAGGGTGAGAAGATGGATTAAGATGCACAAGGGCCACGTGGGCCTGTTTCTGCATAGGGGGGTAGCTTTACTTTTTGTCACTATTTGTAGACCATGGTGTAACACTGCCACTTTTAAATCGGATCCATCATCATGCCTTTTTAAATAAAGGCACAGGCGACTTGTATACGGTATCATGTTGACCCATTTAGTGCTGTAGCCTACTTTTGTTAGAGATGGATTCCAGCAGTTTATTAGACCTGCAGCAGTAAGCTATATTCTTTTTTTTTTTTTTTTTTTTTTTCAGTCAATAATCCCCTTTCTTTAAAAGTAACATTACACCTTCTTCCTCATTTTGGGAACTGGAAATTTCTCTGGACCAATTCCCACACACTTCACCTCCTCCTAGCTACTTTAGCTGACCACTAGGTTGTCTGTGTCTTTAGGAGGAATTCTTCCACCAAGTAACTAGGATTGGTTCATTGCCTCTATGATGGCTTTAAATGATTGATGTCTGAGTTCGCATGTTGGTTAGATAAACCCATGCAGAGTGAGAACTGTTACATTACATTAACAAGGTTAAAACATGTGTTTTTCCCTGGAGGTCTTGAATAGTGGTGGTAGTCTAAAAGCAGTTTATCAGGTGCTTTTCTCTTGAATGACCAGGACTTCAGGCATTGTGGTATTGATCCTACTTAGACAGCGATTCTACTGCTACTCAACTTGGCTGCTATTTTAGTTAGGTTTCATTTTCTTCTGATTCATTTAGTTTGTTTGTCGGTTGATCATGCATTGATGATATTAGCCGAGTAGGCAAGTAAGTCCTAAAGGACAGAAAGTGTCAATGAATAGTGTTGTAAGACCTGTTGGACGTGTCTGTGTTGTTATTAGCTTAGTTAACCTAGCTGTTAGATGTTGGTGAATAGTAGGCAGCTTGGGGGTTTTCCTGAATGACACCAATTGTCAGAGTTCCTTCAGTTTCACCAAAATAGATGAGATAAGATTAGTGAAACTGTGAGTGCTGCTGTCATGTAGCTGTTTGTCTTTACATGGGTTGTGGAATCTCACAGCAGGCATGTTGGGTTCAGGGACTAAAACAGACTTTCATTTGGTCCCATATGTTCAGCTCCCAAATCTGTGGGTTCACATCAGGCCAAACCTCCCAAACTTGCTGATCTTTTCTGTAGGAAAGGCCAGGAAAAATGACTTCTGAGGAGACAGAATCTGTGTGTGTGTAACACACACGTGTTAGAGGGAAATGGAGCTTTGAGGGAATCCTTGATTCAGCAGTGAGGAAGGTGCAGGGGAGCAATGCATGCTGGGGAAAAGTGGTTGCCCTGGAAACCTGCTTTGGCTTCCAGTTTGGTGCTCTCTGGGGTTCCTAAAAGAAGGAAGCGGAGAATTGTTGTCTGTCATTATTTGCATATTGCTATATAGGTTTATTTATTTATTTATTTTTACAATGAGCGTTTTTTTTTTTTTTTAAAGTGACCACTTTAGGGAGACGATACATTTGGGCTCCCACGGCTACACATTGGCATGGATTACATATACTTTTTTCTCTTCTTCTTAGTTGTCTAGATGCATGGGCATGTGCCTTACCACACATGCTAAGAGCAAAGTAGTTCATCGTTATAATTTCTGTCTACCTTAGAGTGGACACAGACACACCAACTTTCACGCGTGCGTGTAAGGAGAGAAGCTTCTGAGGGCGTGTGGTGGACTGGTGCCGGTTCCAGAACTGCCTAATGTCATTTTTTTTCTATAGAAAAACAGATCAGAATTAGCAGCAGTAGGCTTCTGAACAAACTCCCAACAACAGATAGACAAAAAGCTTGGTATGGAAACACTGACATTCATTTACCAACACACACCATTGGCACTTGGTGGACCCTTGCTCATTTTGATCCCTGTTTATGTCTTTGATAAGGAGAGTTTTCTGAAAGTGTTTGTCATGCTGGACTTGCTGTATGGGTCCCAGAATGTTACCTAGTTGTCATTTCACATTTAGCCTATGTCTTGGCCTGTTGCAGTTCCATATCCTGTGAAGGCAGGGGGTTGGACAAGTGTGTGTGTGTGTGTGTGTGTGTGTGTGTGTGTGTGTGTGTGTATGGGGGGTAGTGGTGGTGAACATTGTTGCTTTTGTCCACACTAAAAATAAGTCCATGGCTGGTCGGGTAGGAAACCTGTGACCCAAGTACATACCCTGGAGGGGGAATATTTCCGTCTTCAAAGCTTTACAGCCAATACGGAGAGGACTTCCAAAGCCCCTCATATTTTACCTGTGACATCAGCTCATTTTAATGGCCTGAAAGAACCATCATGTCCACTAGAGAATTGTTTTTGCCTTAAGCCAGTGCTCTACAGATTGCAGCACAAGTTGAGTCACTGGTTTGAAAGTTTCTGGCCTTTGTCTTTTCTTTCCTACAGTGTTTGGTTGTTTCCATGTTGAATTCTCTCTTTTATTCCTCTTTCCGTTCATTTTTTTCCCATTTGGTCGTTGCTCTTTGAAATAAGCAGTTGTTGGAACTTGCTGGAGCTCTTTCTGCCTGCCTCTCATGTCACAAGAAATTGTGGTTTACTCTTCTCACACACCTGAACAATAAGGCCATTCTGGTCCCAGGTGAAGAGATTATATGAAAGACGCACAATCTTTCCATTCTGTGGTTTTGTTTTTCTGTGGTAGGGGGTATGTGTGTGTATTCAGGAAAATATGAATGTAGGACGACACCCAGAAGTTTTGACAAGGTGTCTGAAATGACAAGCCCCCCCCCCCCCACCTTCCCACTCCCCCTACTCCAGCAGCAACCCCGCCTTTAGCCAGTGCACAATACATCACGTGAGAATGAAACGTGATCTAAGTTGGCTTCGGGCCGTGCTCTGGAATGGAGCTCCAGCACTGGAGAAGCAGAAGGAGACACAGTGTGTGTGTTTGCGTGTGTGTGTTTGCGTTTGTGTGTGTGTGTGTGTGTGTGTGAGGGAGAGAGCGAGCAAGGCAATCACAGTCAGTCAGGATGTCCGCCACTGTCTCCAGGGCTGCTCTGTTGAGGATTGTGGGAGCTAACATGCTCTGTCCACCCCAACCCCCCACCCCATACCTCTTACCTCTCTTCCCCAGTGCTCATCCTCAGCACTCTAGCCCCTCTTTCTCTTTCTTGTTCCTTATAAATCCAGGACCCCTGACTGAGATCAGGAAGGGAAGCTGGGTGAGTACTAGACAACACCTCTCCCCCCTAAGGAGGTTTGACTAGTTAGAAGCGAAATATTGTCGCTTGCAACTTGAGTTGCTTGGTGTTCCGGTTTGCTGGCAGACAAGCATGAGGATGGTGTGGCTGGGCTGCTGTTTGATTTGGGGTCAGAGGGCTTGTGTGTGTGCTTTTAGGAGGAGCATTTGGAAATGCATATTTGCCAAAAGTCATAGCCATAGGCTCAGAGCTGGCTTTGTGAGGGCAAAGACAAAGACCCTCTCATAACCTGTTTGGTGATGGGAGCCCTTCTGATGCAGCAGCAGCCGTGGGGTTGTTTACACATGCTACAAGCTAGCCAGCGTTATGTGACCACTGCCCCCACCGCTTAGCCGGCACTACCAATGCCATCGCCAGCCAGGCGTAGTCCGTGGACCTAGGGCTGGGCGGTATATCGATATTTAATCAATATCGATATAATTTCAAACCACGATATGATTTTTGACATATCGTATATATCGGTTATGACTTGTTTTTTAATCCAGAGACAAGTATTCCGCTTTTTTCTGCTATGCGACGTCTGTGCACCAGCTTCCTTGCCACGGATAGCTCAGTGCTCCTTGCTTTGAGTTAGCTCCTCCCTTCCCCTACTCATGTAGACCGAGTAAACAACAATGGCGACTTCCATAGAATGCATGAGGACAGACCGCCACAAAACCAGTGGGAACTGAGCAAAACTTCAGAACTCTTTAGCATGCAATGTTCCCTAACTCTATGACAGAAAAAGCGGCGGTGGAGCATAACGTTAAAATCAATTGCCGTATCACGGTGGACATGGCATCAATTGCCGTAGTGGTACGCGGATTTGTGTTGTTACTTTACAAGACAAGAACTGCCGCGACTATGATGAGAGAGCGCGATTGGCATTTGAACTCTGTGACGCAATGACAACAGACGAGTGGAGTAAAGTTAGCAGAACCTGTGAGTCCTACATTTGTGTCACATTACGGCGGAGACTCTTAACTCATTCGTTTTCTTTGCACAAAATATACAAATGGAAAGAAGGCCCACATGTTTGTTATTACTGTTGCACAGTTTAGTTGAGAACTTATTTTGAAAAAAAGCTCTTTATATTATTTTCATTATTTATTTTATAGACACTTTATTTTATTTATTTATTTAATTTTTTTTTGCTGGAAAGATATCGAGATTTATATCGTATATCGATATATGAGAGAAATATATCGAGATATACATTTTAGTCCATATCGCCCAGCCCTACGTGGACCATAGTGATTATGAAATGGTGAGGCCTCCGCTGTCCTATATTTATCTGGAGGCAACTGGAGCCTGGTGTACAAGGCCTCTTTGAGGAGCCCCGGAGTCTCCCTCACTGGGATCAGGACAGCAGGTTTGTTGGCCTGCTGTGGAGGATTAGCGTGCGTGGACGAGCCACAGGATGTGGCAACACTGGCCCTGTTGTGTCGTCGGGGTGGGGGGTGGGGGTGCAGACGGTGGCACTTGTGCTGCCACTTGGCTTGACCTGTGACCTGTCTGGCCTTGCCGGGATTACCCGTAAATTTACAGGCCGAGTCCAAGTGCTCTGTAAGTTTGAAACGTGAGAAGAGCTTTAAACAAATGCAAATGCAGCATTTAAAAAAGTGTTTTTTTATCATCTCTTTACTTGGGAGTCGTTTGTTCCAGTGGGACTTGTCATCACTCTGGAAAAAAAAACAAACAAGCAAAGGGCTTGAGTTGCTTCTGTTTCTTACGAAGTACTCGTACAAAACCACAAATACTGTGCGACCCAGAAATGCACACTCGCAGGAGAAGATCGTCTCAGATGACAAACTTGCATCTCAAATTATTATTTATTTATTATTATTTTTTTTTTGGGCCTGCTAGGGGTCACCCCCACACAGTGGCTTTGTGCGGAGGTGCATTCCTGTGCTTCATGGGGAACAGATGTAGAGGCCATTTCTGTTCAGCTAAAAGTGGAGCAGGGTTGTGCTGTGGGGGCAGCTGTCAGCTCTGGGGCTGGAACAGAGTCCAGCGGCCCGGTCGTTTTGGCGCCCCAAACTCCCTCTCGTGTGGGGGTGTGTGTGTGTGTGTGAGAGAGAGAGACCTATCGAAAAAAAACCCTACAATGCAATGGGGGTTAGGTGGACAACAAGGATAAGGAGCTGTCAGCATTCTGGTCAGCTGTCGTGTCCAGAGTGGAACTGGACTGGGCCATGTGGTATAGAATCCTCTTTGCCTTTACACCTAATCTTTGTGTGTTTTTTTTTTGTTTTTGTTTTTGTTTTTGTTTTTTTCTTCTTCTGGTGATCTTGAGAACACTTGACCTTAGGTATTGACAAGCCAAACCGAGGAAGTGGCTGAACTTGGCAGTGTATTACTGAGGAAAAACGCCTTAAACCCTCATTGGATAGAAAGGAGGAGGAGGATGTAGGTGGGAGAGTAGTGGATGGCGACAGAGTGCCCCGCTCTGAGAAACCCAAACCCTATCCTAGTGAGGGGCTCAGCAGCTGAGCTGGAGTGCTGGCTAACATTAGCTTGGCCAGGCTAACATTAGCCCTCAGCTCTCTTGACCTGTCACACAAACACACTCTTTCTCTTTCTCTCTCTCTATATCCCCCCCCCCCTCACTGACCTGGCCCAATGCCAGTGGTTCACCCTTATGAGTGCCCCTGGGTCCTATCATATGTGTTTGTTTGGGTGACTGCTAATAGGCCGTACTCTTAGACCAAACGTTGGACCTTGAGGACTAGTGAGGCGGAGACGGGTCACATCAACATTGATGCCATGCAGGGCTGCATCCCCACTTTGGGCTCAGGAGTGTGTGTGTGTGTGTGTGTGTGTGTGTGTGTAAGTGTGGGTGTGTAAGGTGGAGATCCAGGGGCAGAGAAATTTGATGAGGCATCCAGGTGGGCTGAAAGACGAGCCCAATTCTCAGCTTGACACCATGAATGAAGCTGCCGCTTCTTAGGAACAAGGCGACCTGTAACCACAGTCGGCCACTTCCTGCTGTTTGGATGCCTCAGGAAGCAACCACTTGGCAGTCGCACAGAACAAATCCTGACGCAGAAAACTCTGAACGCAACTCTGAATGTAGAACGCAAGTCGGGGTCTAGTCGTCGGGGTCTAGTCTTCGGACTCTGCCGATGGTCTTTTCAAGGGCTTTCTTGCCTCTGCCCCAGTTGCTTTTGATACAAGAAAACCAACAACGCATATTTCACAACGCCGCCCTTGTGCATGCGTTTGGGGAATCGGCTTGTGGAAAGAAGTAGAGCAGTCAGACGGTGGGTCGTGCAGGTCCTGCCTTCCTGTTTACCAGTCCAATCTCTTTAGATCCCCGTTTAGCAGGTTAAGCAGCAGTCATTGTGCAGCTATTGGCAGCTATGCACTCCTTTAATCCCAGGGATTTGAAGGCTGCAACTCTGCTGGCCTCTCTCTTGTTCTGTCTCCCTTTGTACACACACACACACACACACACACACACACACACACACACATACACGTACAGACACACGGTGCAGTGTTGGAGGGGGGTGTTGGAGCAGGGCTACTGTATGTTCAAAGAAAAAGCCGTTCATTGGGAAGTGTGAATGCTCAGGTTTATGCATGGGCTTTGACTACAAGTGGTTAAATTCTGTGTGTTTGTGTGTGTCTTTCTGTCTGTGTTTGTGTTTGGAGTGGCCAGTCCCAAATCCCTGGCAGAGTGTGTGGTTTTGCCTCTCAACTTTTTTGTGTGTGTTTGTTCAGGGAAGTGAATTTTGACGGTCAGTAGAACACCGGTGATAACTAGCCCAGAGTTCTGGAATGTTCTGGCCGTCTGATATAAAAAAAAAAGAGGGGACTGCACAATGACACAGGCTTATCATGAGGAAAAGGGATGCAGCATTGGTTTCCATCTGGCAATGCTCATCACTATAAAGCATGGACACACTCACACACTCAAACTCACACTCACACACAAGCACTCCCCTTTTCTAGGTCATTGTGACACTACTTTACAAACCCATGGCTGTGCACTCTATAAAACACACAAACACGCACACACACACTAAGTTTCTGGAAGGGTCGTGACCTCAGATAAGGGTGTGACCATCAGTGCTTCAGCTGTGTCATCCAGTTTTGAGTAGTGTTGTCTTGTGCTTGTGTGTGAGATCAGTCTGTGATGGTGTGTGTTAGCAAGCTGCAGATAAGAGATGTTCAGTCTTTGCTTCCCAAAAAGTCAAGCGAGTCAAGGCCCCATGATATGGAGACATCTTTTACTGCCCAATCCTCCTCAGAGAGACCTCTCTCTCCCTCACACCCACACACCCACACTATACACTATTGTATAATACACTATTACATACAGACAAACACTCTAAAGGCCATGCAAATGGTAGATCAGGTCTGTTTGAATAAGACACTCCAGTGCGTGGCAGGAACCGCAGGTTGCCTACAGGCTTCTGTTTATCTGTGTATCAATGGTCATATTGTAGGCCCAGTGTGTGGTGTCCACTGTACACAGATCAGCAGTGTTTGGGAACAATGGCGTGCTGTCACTGGGCTCTCCTCTGCTCCATGGCTTGTGAGTCATGGCTGTTTCAAGTGTCACTGACTGTCTTGAACCGATACATACTCTCTGAGAGTTGTCAGGAAGTTGTTTTTCAGTCTAAAATTTTAACTTGGTTACAATTTTTTTTTTTTTACGCTCAATATGATTCGTAATGTCCAGATTCAGCAGGAAAGAAAGTGGATTTTAAACAAAGGATATCCTTCCTTATGATAGTGGTCTGATTTTTTTTCTCTCTCTCTGTTTTTGTCTTTTTCAGGAAATGACCTAGAGGCCTTACAGAGACTCTGCGCTATCATCGGCTCCAGACAGCGTTAGAGGAGAGGCCTGGCCTGGACACGCATACAAAGACTCACGTGCGCACATTCACAACTTCTCTGTGTTTCCAAAGTGAGTGATCGCTACCTCATCTGGCTAGAGCCAGCGCATAGGAGGAGACCACAGGCTTCCTAGCAGCCCTCTGCTTCAACCAACCAACCGCCCACCCACCCAGCCCTGGTCTGACTGACTGGATCTGTCAGACTGCCCCACCCTGCCTTCTCCACTCTTCCCCCTGAGCTCCCATGATCCCACGCGTTCTCTCTCCCAGCGATTGACTGAAGCGGCGGCTGGACCTCCCCGGTTCCCAGAATCCTCTCTGCTTGTGTGCAGCTCGTGCGGCGCTCACCCTCGCTTCTCTCCGCCGCTCTAGAACAGTGGTCCGGCTCCGCCGCAGCTCTTCCTACCCAACGGTTGCGTTGCTCTGCTCTCCTCACTGCTTTTTAGACACTTTTGTACCATTTTTTTTTTAATCACTATCGCCATTGTCACTATTGTATATTGGTGGGTGATGGGACGGGAGTTCCTCCAGGCGAACCGTCTATCGTGGCTCTAGCTGTTCCTGAACTGACGTTCTGCTTGGAATTAGAGCAGTCCAGTCCCCTCCCCACACTTCTGAGGGCCTGGCTGGGGTTCTAAGTGTGAGCCTAAACACCTATTGGAGGAGATTCCACTGTTCTGTTTTTCCTGTTCACCACTAACGCAGCGTTGGGTTGCAGCAGGACTGCACAGACACACCGCCCGACGCTCTCTGACCTCCCACCCTTTCTTTTGTTTTCTCATTTTTCCCTTGTTAGTTCTCTCTCTCTCTGTCCCTCTCCCGTCTGTCCCTGAGATGCGCCTTTGCCAGATGGAGCCTCTAAATAGTTTGTCCACCTAACTCCAGTGGTGGCACTGTGGAGTGCACCAGCAGTTGTGGTTGAGAGAGGCAGGTGTGTGTGTGTGCGTGTGTGCGTGCGGGTTTGTGGGGTAGTGTGTGAGCGCAGCAGGCAGAAGGTGGGGGGGGGGCTTGAGTGTGTGTGTGCGAGAGCGACAAAGCCTCTGCCAGGGTCTGTCCACCCCTTATGTATTGTTGCAGCGCGCAGGAGAATAAAATGGACTACAAGCGGCGCTTTTTGCTGGGCGGGTCCAAGCAGAAAGTGCAGCAGCACCAGCAGTACCAGATGCCTGACCTGGGCCGAACCCTCAGCGCCCCTCTGGGCTCCACGTGTGCGGCAGCCCCCCCTCCGCCGCAGCTGGCGCCATGCCCGCCGCAGCCTGTCCCCAGCACGGCCGTGGCCGACATCCAGCAGGGCATCTCCAAGTACCTGGACGCGCTCAACGTCTTCTGTCGCGCCAGCGCCTTCCTCACCGAGCTGTTCAGCAGCGTCTTCCGCAACTCGCACTACTCCAAGGCGGCCACGCAGCTCAAGGACGTGCAGGAGCACGTGATGGAGGCAGCCAGCCGGCTGACTGCGGCCATCAAGCCCGAGATTGCCAAGATGCTCATGGAGCTGAGCGCTGGTGCTGCCAACTTCAAAGACCAGAACGACTTCAGCCTGCAGGATGTGGAGGTGAGTCAAGCCGTCCGATCAAACACATTCCTCATTTTACCCCGGTCTAGGTGCAGTGGTGTTGTCTCAGTATTTTGACTGTAGGACAGCAACACATGAATATGCACAGATTCAGTGTGTTTAGCTTTTCATATAGATATGACTTTAGTGCTTTACAATAAATAAAGGCAGAGATCAGGTGTCAAGATTCCCCAAACCATAGCCCAGGTTTAAGTTAGCAAAAATTGTTAAAGGGCAGTTTAGTTGTAACAAACAATGTAGGTTGCTAACTGGATAACAACTGTGACTTTTGAGAAATTAACCCAAGCGTGATTTAAAAGTATAAAATAAGAGTAAATGACCCTTTGAAGTGAATGAATTTATCAGCATTTCAAAATCCGCTTGCTGTCTGTATTTTCCATATCTGTCATGCTTTCATTGCACATGCTCCAAATCTATGGTTTATGTTTACAGTTAACCTAGCTTAACTCAAGCTTAATTCTGCTCACCCATAGGTAGATGGGCTTAGTTTTTCATGGGGAAGGACAGAGCGCCCACCTTGACCCAACCTTTGACCCAGAGTGTCTTTGGCTCAAGTGCAGTGTCTTTGGCTGTTGATGCAGGCTGATGTTGAATAGCAGCATGGGTTCTTAGGTCTGACTCTAGTGATGGGCACTTGGGCTGTTCCTAGACTGGGATGGACCTGATGGTTTTATTTCATGTTGCTCTGTGTGTGGGCTGGGGGCGTGCATGTTGAGTCATATGCAGAGATGCATGATGCATGAGAACACCTTCCTTAGAGATCTAGAGGCGCCCTGCCCCCCCCTCACACAGTCCACAAGCCTGTTCCAGACCCTTACCATCAATCGCTTTCTCTCGAGGCATTTCGCCAACACCAACCAAACGTCAACGTTCATCTCAAAGCTCTTTAAAGTCTTGGATATGGATGAACGCACAGTTTTAGTGTCCTGTTCTCATACTTGACTGAATTCAGGTTTCAAGTTTTGTCTTGTATTGATGCATTCTAATGCAGTTTTGACTAACACACTGCAGAATACCAAACCAATAAAGTATGGTTCCATTGACAGTGAAAAATGTAATCTTTTAATGCTCATATCCCATGGGGTCATCCCATTGCTTGTGACGTCCTCTGTTGAGGCATGGAACTCTGATTGGTCCTCTAGGACAAGCCTGAGGCATCAAAAGAACTGATCTTGTGCCTGATGTCATCTCCCAGTGTAGGAACCATAGAGGCCTCAAAGAGGCCAGAAGCTTTAACAGGATGTTGGTGTCTAGACAGACGTTTTTAAGATGTCTGGTGTAGATCAGTCTACACATCTCATCATAAAATTTTGATGAACTGGTCAAGAACAGGGTTGTACCAATATACCGACAAAGCACTTTGATTGGGTTAAGTTGCTTGTTCCATCTTGTACAGTAGGCAAAATTCTTTTCTAAATGGCTATTGAAGTTGCTTATTCTGTGTGGTACAGTTGGCTTTTAAACGGGCTCTTGACTCTAGCATTATCTGTCCATGTGGCTTTAGCAGATGATTGCTCTCTGAGTGGTGATCTCCTCCTGTCTTGCTTCAGTAATATGTATGAAGTCTGTGTGGAAGTGCAGTCTGGGTATTTTGGAAGCTTGTCTTTCGGTGGTGGTGGTGAAGTGTTAGACGGCTGCTAGCGAAACCCCAGACGTGTAGGAGTGAGAGCGGCCGCGGAAAAGCCTGAGGATGTGGCTGTGTGTGTGTGTGTGTGTGTGTGTGTGTGTGAGGGAGAGAGTGTCAAACAGGAAAGACTTCTCTGTCCACAATAACTAATTCTGTCCCTCTCTGCGGTGCTGTGGTGTGGGGCATGCCCGGCCACATAGTAAAGGGACCCCAGTGATCCATGGAGACAAACAGCCGGGGCTATGCTAGGCTGGGCTGGGCTGGGCTGCACTGGGCTGGCCACACACCAGAGGCCCATTTAGAGCGTCCCAAAAGCGGCGCATTCATCCGCCAGGGTTTTCCTCCCTTCCGCCCCGGGTCTTAATGATGCCAGGGAAGAGGCCTGGCGCTAGCTGGAAGCACATAGCTGGCTTATGAGCCCGTGCTTTCACGCTCTCAGGGTGCCAGTGTGGCACATCGGCGCACAGAGGCCTGGCAGGGGCGCGGATGTTGTGTTTTTTTTTTCCGGGCCAGAAAGGACGAGGGGAGACGAGCATTGAATGCCAGCCTGTGGGAGACGATTTGTGTTTGGCAAATCCCAAGATTGATTTGGTTTCCAGCGGCTCCTCCAGTGAGTGTGAGCGGACTGGCTATCTGCGTGGCTCTGAAAATAACACCCCGAAATCAACAAGAATGCTCCCTCAGACGTCCCACTGTTGTTATTGAGTCTGCAAGCTGGTGTGATTTTTCTGCCCAATTGACATTTGTAGGCACTGCATTCCCTGGGCAGACCTCTCTGACACTTGCTCTCTCGATTGGCTTTCACTCCTCTGTGCTATTTCCTTCTCCTGATAGTTCTGTGTGTGTGTGTGTGTGTGTTTTAGGGTGGTGGGTGGTTGGTTTGGAGAGGTTTTGTAAAGTGGAGGGTGTGAGGGAGACAAGACCCACTGCTGCATCAGATAATTTTAGCCATGCTAGTGCAGTGTCTTGTGGGAATTGTGGTATGTGGACATAGCCTACACACTAGAGATGCTGTGTGGATTTTGTTTTTATTTTCTTTTCATCCTTTTTTTTTTACTCAACTGTTTCTTTCTTCTTTTTTTTTTCCTTCCTCTGTTTCCCCTCTCACCCCAATACCGAGAAATCCAAAAGGCCAGACTGAGAAACACAAAAATGTGTGTGTGACTGACTGAGTGTGTCTATGTCTGTCTGAGTCTGTCTGTGTGTGAGTGTGTGTGCGTGTGTGTGTGTTTGTGTGTTATCACAGTCCGCCTCACTGGCTGCTCTGAGGGTGATGGCTGCCAAATATGCCTGAGAATGTCAGGCTTTATTAGAGGACTGTGTGTGAACTTATGGACCATGGACACAGACACTGAGGGGAAAGAGATGGTGAGAACAACAGAGAGAGAAAGGGGGGGGGGGGGGCGAGGAGAGAAAGGGTGAAGGAAAGAGTGACCACATGAGGGAAAGGGATAAAGGGCAGGATGGAAGATAGAAGTGTGAGTTAGTCAGAGCCTGTGTGTGTGTGTGTGTGTGTGTGTGTGTGTGTGTGTGTGTAAGGGAGGGAGGGAAAGTGGGAGAGAGATGGTGTTGGTAAGTTAAAATGACTGCCAAAGGTTACGCAGTAAATGAGCGAGAGGGTGCCAGTGAGTTGGTGTGTGAGTGAGTTACTTAGAGGGATTTGCTCTCTTGTAGACTTGCTCTCACCTAGTCACTAAGTCCATTTGCAATACATTTACAGAATCTAATTTTGACAAACTTTATTATCAGTCCAACTTTTTATCTGTTTTTACTTGTTTGTTGTGTTTACTTGATTGTTGATCAAGTTCATTTTTACAAATAAACATAGGACTTAATATATTTGAATTGAGGTTTGTGCCAGTGCTACTTTTTAATTTAATTAATTTTTATCGGTTGCACATATCGGTTATCGGCTCCCCAATTTCATAATTATCGGTATTGGTATCGGCCCTGAAAAAACATATAGGTTGATCCCTAATGTGAAAGAGGGGAAGGTGCTGGAAGACCAGACTAGTCTGCCCATATTAAAGTGTTTGTGTTTGTTGGTTTGTTGTCTGTGCTTATTAACTTGTGCTCTGATGTTGCAGCTGATGGCCAGCCAGCTAATTCTGTGTGTGCGTGTGAGAATGTGACGTGCCCATAAACACGTCACAGCATTCTCGATCCCCTTCATCAACCTTTGTTGGTAGTAATAGCCGGTTTAGCGCTCCTTGCGTTTCCGGTTACTTGCCACAGCTAGTGTGCACTGAGCACGCACAGGTCGAGATAGGCTTGCGTCAGGTACTGACAGAGAGAGAGTGAGTGTGTGTGTGTGTGTGTGTGTGTGTGTGCATGCGTGCCCCTATGGAGTCGTGTGGAATGAGGACGCCCTGGCCTCTGGTTTTTCCTGTCTGTCTATAGAGCAGGGCAGCATATTTCAGTCTCTCTGTTTAGCCCTGAGGTATTTCCAGCACATACCTGAAACTCAAGGCCCAACTCTGAATGCAGGCTGACGTGTGTGTGTGTGTGTGTGTGCGCATGTGCCTGCAGTTGTAGTACTTGTGTGTAGTTCTGAGTGGTTTTGAGGCCTTATCTGTGCGCGTGTTCACACCGTCTATACATGTAGTTTCAGTGGCACCACATAATGTCATATGACCGTGGCTGTATCACCTCCGTTTTTAAATCTGGACTACAGTGGAGTCAGTGTGTGTCAGTCAGCGTGTGTGCGTGTGTGTGTGTGTGGAAAGCTTCAGTAGTCGCCGGCCCAGAAAAAGCAGGAATTATATTTGTTGCTGTTGGAGCTGAGTGAGTGAGCTGGCCAGAAGCATTGCAGGTGTGTGTGTGTGTGTGTTGGATTTGTGTCCTGAGGTGATCACATTCCTGGCCTTGACTCTGTGGATCTGATGATTCATAGCCCAGTCTCTGCTTCCCTATTAAGGAGAAAAGAGCTGAGTGCCAAGTGGGGGGAGTGTGTGTGTGTGTGTGTGTGTGTGTGTGTGTGTGTGTGTGTGTGAGACAGAGAAAGGAGGCTGAGGCACTGACTTCTTCCTGTGCAGACAGGGAACTCAGCAGTGTGCTCGACTGGAGGCTTAGAAACCCAGCAGTCACTACCGATGTGCCACTAGTGGGGAAACCAGCTGAAGGGTGTCAGCAGTGTGTGTGTGTGTGTGTGTGTGTGTGTGTGTGTGTGTGTGTGTGTG
>JAGFZM010001145.1:311133-366502 GCA_017657215.1 Limnothrissa miodon
GTGTGTGTGTGTGTGTGTGTGTGTGTGTGTTTTAACATGAGCAGTCATACTCCCTGTGTGTATTAGGCTGTGGGAGTTGGACAGATTCAGTTCAGGTCATGGAGGGAGTAGCCGTGTGGGAGGCTCCCCCTTTAATGCGTCCCCCTCCCCTCCCCTCTCCACATGCCACACACAGCCTTTCAGATACGCCGTCTTGTAGACTGGCTCGGAGGGGAAATCTGGAATTGTTCAGGCGGAAAATAGTATGATTTGTCAGAAATCTCTTGTTCCAAAAATCTTGTCAATGTTGGAATTATTTTTTGCAAAAGTGTGAAATGGAATCCTCCATTGTTTTTGAGCTGGCATTGTGGTTTTTGTTTCTCAATGTTAATACTTGTTGTTAGTGTATCAAGTAGCCACATTGAATCCCTGCCATGGTTAGATTCTAACCAGGGACATCCCTCTCAATCCCTTGCTCTCTGGTCTGTATGAAAGAGGAAATGGAAACTGATGGATGGAAACATTTCTATTATTTCTCTTCTGCTCCCAGCCCTGTTCTGCTGGCCTTGTGTAGTCTCTTAGGTCAAAGAGGCCCTGACGTCCAGTGTGTTGACGTGTATTGACGTATGTGTGTTTGTTTGTGTGTGTGTGTGTGAGAGAGAGAGAGAGGGGGGGGGAAAGAGAGAGCTGCGCCACCTTGTGTAGCGCCAGGCCTGTGAGGATACACCTGCTCTAAAAATAACAATAGGCTGCATCCTGTTGGCCAGGAAGGCGCTTCCCCACCGGCAGTGGTTCTGTGAGTGCGGTGGTCCTGCCACGCCTGGCCACTGTCACAGAACTACACCCCTTCCTGTGTCCGACCACACCAGACCTGGAGACCGTTGTCATGGAGGGGAGGCAGCTGCTAGCCTAGCAACCGCTAAGCCATTAGCGTTAATGATTTTTTAGTAATCAAAACAAATGGAGGCAGGTGACTATCGGCCAGGCCAGTTGGATGCGTGTTAAGCTCAGGTCACTGTTGATGGGTAGGAAGTTGTCTGGGGGTGGTTTTGTGCGTGACTGTGAGCGGGAAGAGAAAGCGCTCGGTCACATGGGAGTAAATGTGTTTCCTGAGAGCTTGCATGTCAGTCTCAGATGATGAGTGCTGATGTAGCACTGTCTGTCACTGTTTCCATCCCCCACCCTTTCCCTCACATGCTGTTTGTTTTTTCTCTCTCTCTGTGTCATAGGTGGTGGTGGACACGGCTCAGATTGAGAACCGCGAGGCCTACGCGCCCCAGATCACTCTGGAGGGCTCCAAGGTGGTGGTGCAGGTGCCTTCAACATGGTGAGGAAGACTTCTGATGTTTACTCACACACGATCACACTGTTGTGCCAGGAAACATGATTATTATTTTATTTATTTATTTTTTTGTGGTTCGCATTGAATGAAGTGACCGCATACGGCCGCTTTCCACTCCACCCTGCTTTTGGGACTGACTATTATTCAGAACAGCCATCGGAACAAAAGCTGCATGTTTTTGCAATAGAGGAAGTTGACATCAGGAGCACTTCCAGCACATTCTAGTCTAAACTGCCTCAGTGCGCTCTTCAGCCACGCATAGGGGGGTAGTGTGTTGTTGTGTTGCGTGCTGGGCCCCTGATGCAGCTGTGTTGTGCTGGACCCCTCAGGTGTCTGAAGGAGGACCCGGCCACCATGTCTCTGCTCCAGCGCAGCCTAGACCCAGAGAAGACGCTGGGCCTGGTGGACGTGCTTTACACCGCCATCTACGACCTCAACCGCTGGAAGGAGCGCAAGTGAGTTCTGAGCCACATATACACGTGCACGCACACACAAGCGCACACACACACACACACACACACACACACACACTCTCACAGGCTAGGCCTCAGCACTATCTCAACTCGGTGTGTGTGTGTGTGTGTGTGTGTGTGTGTGTGTCCATAGGGAGCAGTCTCTTCCCATAATCCAGATTCAGCTGCAGCGTGAAAGCCCTGACTACGGATCCCACTCGGACATGCCGTCTGGCAACGGCTCCAAAGCGTCCAGCGGTGGTGGTGGGCTGCCTAAGACCATCTCCAAGCTGACCTCCAAGTTCACCCGTAAGGCCTCGTCCATCCCCAACACACCGTCACGAAACCCTGATGACAAGCCCCCCAAAGCGCCGGGCCACGTGGCTGATGGCCGGCTGCACAGCCTCCTCCAGCTGGGTGGCCTCTCCGGCGGGCCCCCTGACCCCTCCCAGGGGCCCCTGGCCAATGGCGCGGGACCTGACGATCAGGGCATGAACCTGCCCACCGACCAGGAGATGCAGGATGTCATCGACTTCCTCTCGGGCTTCAACATGGGCAAGTCCCAACAGGCCTCGCCTCTGGTCAAGCGCAGAAACTCCGTGCCCTCGTCCGGCGCCACCGCCTCCGCTGCCTCGGCTGCCGACATCAAGCCGTTGCAGGCTGGCTCCCAGCATGCCCTGCAGCCGCCCCCGCAGTCCCTGCCTCCGGCTCAGCAACAGCAGCAGCTGCAGCCACCACCTCAACAGCCGCAGCAGCCGCAGCACCAGCTGCCCATCCCCAAACCGCAGCAGCCCCAGCCGCAGCCACCGCAGCAGCAGCAGCAGCAACCGCAGCCTCAGCCACCACCCCAGCAGCCCCCACCCCCGCAACCCTCCCAGCAGGCTTTGCAGTATTACCAGCACCTCCTGCAGCCCATCAGCCAGTCGCAGCAAGCCCAGCAGCAGCAACAGCAGCAGCCTTCTCCGCAGCTGCCAGGCCAGGCTCTGCCTCAGCAGCGGGTGGCCAACAAGTGGCTGGGGGGCTCCAGCCCTCAGCCCCCGCCGCAGGGCCCTCCGGGCGGCCTGTCCCCCATGGGGCCCCTGGGGCAGTGGGGGGCCCCGGCGCTGCCCGACCTGAGCTCGGACCTCTACAGCCTGGGGCTGGTGAGCACCTACATGGACAGCATGATGTCCGAGATGCTGGGCAACAAGCCGCAGGGCCCGCGCAACAACACCTGGCCCAACCGTGAGCAGAGCGACTCCACCGTCTTCAACGTGCTGGGCGACACGCTGCCCTTTGACCCTGCAGGTTAGTAACACAAAACACCCACCAGACATAACAGTTACAACAAATGAGGTGTCATCAAGACGGTAGTTGTGAGGGTAACAGTCAGCATGTAAAGACTGTTAGGGGCAGGACGGCAAGAGAGCCTTAAGTTCTAATTAAGTAGGATCCTCATTCGCTTCAACCAAGTATGCACGCATGGGTTAAAAGAACATGCCACCATTGTTGGATATTGAACTATTTTCTTTCCCTAAAGTTGATGCATGCCCCCTCATCCCAGTGTGTGCACTCAAATCGGTCTGGCGCGTGGCGAATTTAGCTTAGTAAATAGGAAATGCGTGGATGTGTGATTGCTTCTCACCTCATCCCTTTTTGGATCCTAATGAAAGAACTGAGCTTAGCTAAATGCACCGGGTGCCAGAGCGATTGAGAGGTATGGAAGAGGGCGTTCAATATCAACCACGGCCTGTTGGCAAACTAGCTCCCCCACAAGCAGGATGCCATTGGCTTTTTACTGCTCCAGTGATGTAAAGGGTCTTGTGATGGCACACAGCCTTGAGCACTGGTTGCCCTTTCTGGATGAATGTTTTGTGTGTGTGTG
Organism: Limnothrissa miodon; assembly: GCA_017657215.1. NCBI lineage: Eukaryota > Metazoa > Chordata > Actinopteri > Clupeiformes > Clupeidae > Limnothrissa > Limnothrissa miodon. The sequence continues at coordinate 314,771 of JAGFZM010001145.1, forward strand.
TGTGTGTGTGTGTGTTTGTGTGTTTATTAAAGTTGTGTTCGGAGGGATTTCCAGGGTAATATGTTTGTTTGTGCACCTTTGTGTGTGCCGGGTATACACATGTGTATACACACGTGTCCTCCTTTGTTAGGTAGGTGTGTGTGTGTGTCTGTGGTGGGGCCGTGGGCCAGTGAAGACCTGAATCAGCAGCAGGGCCTGGGAGCAGCTCTGCTGACTGCGTGGTTTCACCTGGGAGCCCCTGGTCCAGTGCGGGCCACCCCTGTATGTGTGTGTGTGTGTGTGTGTGGTTGTGTCTGTGCTTGCCCACACACACATTCCCCCATGGCTCTCTGCAGTCATTACCCTCTTGCCCCCCCCACCCAGAGCCCCCCAGGCTGGACCCGTCCCATTGTTTTCCTCTGTGGCCTTTTGTGGCCCACTGGAAGAGAGCATCTGTGCCCCCACACTTGTCCCACCAGGAGAACACACATCCCAGCTCAGCTGGGGCTCCACTCATTCATTGGTTGTCCTCAAATGTCTGTCAAGTCAGTTGTGGAGCTATTAAAATGGGCGAGGGCGGGCTCGTTTCATCAGATGTTCTTTAAAATCACTTCTGACGTCAGACAGAACAATGGCCGCCCTGGCGCCCAGATCATGCCGGGACCTGGTTTGGCGAGATTGACTTTGTGTGTGCGGTGGGTAAATAGATCTCTCGGTCTCATCGTCAGATCATCTGAGTCAGAATGCAGAGTGTGTAGGTGGGAGTTAAAGGGACTGATGAAGCTGGCTTGCTATTTTAAGCATGTGCTGCACAAAGAGGCATTTCTCTTGATCGCATCTGTACTGGTTCCTTATCAACACAATTTGACATGCATGCGTTTGTAGGTCAGGTCCTGACCCAGAAATTGGTTAAAGTAAACAGCTGTTTCTGTGTGTCGTGTATGTATGTGTGTGTCGTGTATGTATGTGTGTGTGTGTGAGTGTGCATGTGTGTGGTGGGTGTTTATTGGTTTGGCTCATTCTGCTGAACACAGAATGTGTCGGGGTCTATTTGTCCCGTGTAGCAAAGTCTTTATTCCAGCAGAGGCCATTGTGCCTGGGCTGCCTGCTGGCCCATTGTGCGTTTCTGCTGTGCTAGACAGTCTCTTTTGGTCTTTGTGTGTGTGTGTGTGTGTGTGTGTGTGTGTGTGGCCTGAGCGCTGTGGGAGAACAGCTGAGTGTGACAGAATGTAAATGCCAGTCTTGTGTCGTTCCCCCCCCCCATTCCCCCTCCTCCCCCAATGGACCCAGTGGGCTCAGACCCGGAGTTTGCCCGCTACGTCGCCGGGGTGAACCAGGCCATGCAGCAGAAACGGCAGGCGCAGCACATCCGCCGCCCAGGCACCGCCCGTGGCAACTGGCCCCTAGCGGACGACACGCACCGCACCTGGCCCCACCCAGAGTACTTCAGTGAGGGGTGAGTCCACCTGAGGGCACCCTCGCCATTAAAACACACACCACATATATAGACAGTGGATATACAACATGTTACGCATGCACACATACACTACACTACACTGCACTACATTTCACTTTAATCAATACAATGCACTTTAATATAATTCTCACATGGACACGTATACCCGCTTACATGTATACCCGCTTACACTCCCAATAAATGTGTTTGGAGGAATAGCCCACTTTAAGATCAGGCTATTGAGAGCAGGGAAAAAATAAGTTCAAGGCCCTGGAAAGTTTTTTAAAAATAGGCATAAAAAGACACAGTCCTTGAAAGCTTTTGAATATTTTTGGTGGTCTGGCAGTCTCGCATCAATTTTACATGTGTCAGTTCTCCAGTTCTTTTAAAATTACATAAATTCTGCTGGTGGTACACTAATTTTTATTTTCATTCAAGTTTGTTTGTTCAACAGATTTTATTGGCATTCATTGGAGTTCATTGGTTTATTTAGTACTTCATTCTTGTATTTCCTGTTCACATATAGGCTCTTGTAAACAGATTTCCTGTAGCCTACGAGTTGCCTATGAGAGGCCTAATGAGAAGATCTATCTAGTCTACAGCTGTAGACTGTTGACAGTAGGTTATATGGCTCCTTATCCTGAGTGACAAGTGTTGTTTCAATTGGTGCATAACTGAAAAATGCATTTTCCCTAGTTGATGATTGAAAAGCTCTGCACTGATATATCACTCTTTGCATATGCACAGTATACTCAAACGTTTCACCTTTATGCATGGTACAGAGTAGGGTACAAGGTGAAAAAGCTCAATACTGAGGGCCTGAATGCATGCTCAATACTGAAGTCTTCAGATAAAAGTCAACTCCCTCAATTGCATCAGAATGCAGAAGGCATCTACTTTTTAAAAATATTTTGAGGGTAGGCCACCAGTTCCATATAGCGAAGCACAACCTAAAGAGCAAAGTAATATAGCTTGTGTTCAGTAACCTGGGCTGATCAATGGGCAAAGTTTGTTGGGCTCACACCAATGTGTGTACTTGGCTAAGATAAACATGTTGTGGGAGTGGCGATAGGTATGTTAATGCACGGATGGACTGTAATTTCTGCATTACCTTCTACAAAAGCTTATTCATATCTAAAAAAAATCTTTGACTATTTGGGTGCTCTGAAGCCGTCTCGCTTGTTTAGCCTACCTCTGTTAAGTAAGCTGTAACTTATTTAAATTTACTTGAATGCAGAAAAGGACATTTTAGGACATTTTAAATTTTTCTGGGGGAGGGCAGATCACACACCCCCACCATGCAAATATTTCTGTGAATTGATAAAGAACTAATTAAATGACAAAGCAAACTCAAAACTACCAAAGAGAGTCAGGTAGACAAAAATAATGATAATAATAGTTCAAATAAATCATCACAAATGCTGGAAAAACGTTCTCATTCCAGCCAACTGACTGAAGTTGGCAACCCGCTCATGTATTGTCGATATATATGTAAGCTAAAAATACTATTAAAATTGTTCATTGATAACACATTCAGCGGTAGCAGTAGATAATGCCGCCCCGTGTGGTCCTTGAATTTAAGAAAATTGGTTCTGGAAAGTCCTTGAAAGGTCCTTGAATTTGATGTTACCCAAGGTGTGGGAACCCTGTGAGAGAGTGCAGGATGTCAGGGCTGATAATGTTGTTTGTGTTGGTTGTTAGGGATGCGGTGAACAGCAGCTGGTCAGCCAATCAGGGCGACTCGGCCAGCTCGAGCGACGAGGCCTCCTCAGCCAATGGAGACAGCCTGTTCTCCATGTTCTCTGGTCCAGACCTGGTGGCCGCTGTGAAGCAGAGGAGGTACAACTCACAAACTCACACTCAAGTCTCATTCTGTGACACACACACACACACACACACACACACACACACACTTCACACGCCTCGTACACCTGTACTGGAGCACAGTTTATTCTAAATATTTAAGTTCGAGACAGTAAATGATTCTCTCCTGTGCATATTTAAGTTCTGACCGAGCCAATTGTTTGTCCATTGTGAATACACACACAGAGTTCCATGAAAGTGATGAATGTAACACAAAAAAATGTATTGTATTAAATCATATTAAATGTGTCTGATTTTAAAAATATGGTTTTGTTGACCTTAAAATACTTTTCCAAAGAAATACACGTCAAAATGAGACATGATGAACAGCTAATCTCCATTCAAACATATATTAATTCAAAACAATCATGGTGAGCTGAGCTGATGAGAGCTTGGTGAAATGACTTCTATGTTGTTTTGTAGTATGCTTGTTTTATTGTGTGTTGTGTGATTGTGGTAACACCACTCTGGTAACATACGCGGTTGACTGAGTGCAAGTGACGTCCCATACTAAATGTGTGTGTGTTTCCCCTCTCCTCTTTGTGCATCTAGGAAACACAGCTGTGGGGAGCAGGAGGTGTGCACTTTGCCCTCTCCACCTCTGCACCACACCACTGATGACAGCTGCCAGGTAAGGGCCCAGCACGCCCACACACACACACACACACACACACACACACACAAACACACACACCTGTCTGTCGCATGGTTACTGTAATTTAATATGATGGCTTTATTGCTTGGCACCTGTCTGGCCATTCAGTTCAGTAGAGAAATGTTATACTAGTTAATTGACCATTATTCAAAAGCACAATAGGGACAGGAAGGTGTGAAATTTATTGAATGATTTTAATCATTTTTCTTTTGTGTTGCTTCAAGTAATAGCATTTAAAATGCAAACCCATATAAATCTGCTCTGGAGATCATGTTGGCTACAGTTTGACGGATAAGTGACAGCAAGAGTGTGCAACAAAGTTATCCGTCCTCCTATGAAGTTTGGCTGGAGTTGTATAGCAAAAGAGAAGGTGCTCATAGCCTGTGTTTAGGATAGCTGTCTTTTTTTACTAGGCATAGTTGAAGCATTTCGTTGCCTAGAAAGCAGAATAGGGATAGGGAAAAAGAACCACTCAATATCCTGTTTATATTCATTTCTACCGTGGTGCTCTCTTTTCTCCTTTCAGGACAGCAAAACCAAAACTTGGCCCCCAAAGGCTCCGTGGCAGCACTCCTCCCACACCAACACCATGCCCAACCTGGGCTCATCCCTCTACCAGATGAACATCCCCCCCTCCAGCCAGTGGAGTGACTCCATGCAGATGCTGCAGTCAGCCGTATGGTCCACGGCCAGCGACTGCTCCCCCTCTGGTGGCCTTTCGTCCGGCTTCCCCTTCCCCCAGCAGCAACCTCCTCCCCCGCAGCAGGGGGCGCCACCGGGGACCCAGCCACCACAGCAGCCGCAGCAGCAGCACAAGCAGCCTATCAGCAAGGGCTTCAAGTCCTTCCCCCACAAGCCCGAGCACCGGCCGTCCTATCTGCATCAGTACTGAGCAGCCAGGGAGAGGGGGCAAGCTAACACCCGCTTCAGAGCCTCTCCCTTCCTCCTGTGCCCGAGGCCTTTGTGTTCTCGGCACCTGTAGCAGGGCCTTAGGAGCAGTTTTCTTTCTTTTTTTTGTGGTTATGTATACGCAGGTTTCGTATTTATCCTTCCTTGGCAGAGGTGCCGTCTGCGTTCAGAGGAGGGCCAGCTTCATGAGCTGCCCGGTCAAGAAAGCGCATGATCGTCCACATCCCCTTTAGCCCATGGACGACCGTTTCCAGCTCATACTGTGGTTGTTTTTTGGCCACCTGGTTTACACCCACCTCCCTGCCCCAAACACCCACACTTGGACTTGCTCCTGAGCCAACAGGTGACGTGCATGGCTGTGGCGTTTCTCTTCTGTACTCTCCACACTTGCTTGAGGGGCCTTGAACTCCTAGCTAACTGGGGTGGGAAGGGTGTTAAAGATGGCCCCCATGCGAACCATAATTATACTGTGTCTAAAAGCTGTAACTGCCAAATCTCCCGTCAGATCAGCCAGTATACAGCTCCCATATTGTCCTATAGCGTGTAAATGACTCCAAATGATATATAAATACTTACCTTCTTTTTATTAAGAGGCTTTGAGCAGGCTCGGCAGAAATATAATAATCATCGCAGAGGTGTAATTTGAAAGAGATACACTACTTTTTTCAAACTGACAAGAGTTCTAAGAGGAAAAAAAAAAACTATAGCAGTAACTATGTGCCATGGTAATATGAATAGCACTTGCAGAATATTATTTTCCAACCAAAGCGTTGTTCAGAAGATGAATGGTGCTTCGTGACTAGCGAGAGGAGTCTGGGGTTGTAATGGAAATCATAACAAATGATACAGTTCCATGCCCTTTTGTCTGAAACTCTGGAAACGTGTGTGTGTGCGTGCATGTGTGAATGTATGAAAAAGTTTTCATGTCTCCTCATCCGCATTTCTGATTGGCAGTTGCTTCAGAATAACACTAACTCATACAAAAAAATAACATTTGTTCCTTTAAAAACATATACAATATTTTTCTTGTACAAATATTGACAGTATTAATCTTATTTTTGTATTTTCTTACATGTTATACCATTACTGTATATGTTAGTAAAATATAGGCATACTGCATCAGATTGGATCCCCCTCCCACTCCTGCCCCAAGATGTGAAAAAGCACATGTTCTCCTTCCAGAGTTTAACTAAAAAGTCATCCATCTTGAAAGGTTACCAAATATGCCATTATAACATATGCCATTCTAAACACTAAACACAAGCCCGTGTTTCTTCAGTTTCTTATGGTGATGGGCTGCAGATAAAAGGCCCAGAATGTTAACTCTTGTGATGTTTGCGGATGCCAATGTTGCCTGTATTTATGATATGACACCATGTTTTTTCTGAAAACTAACATACTTACCATGTTTACAGAGAATCGTTTGCTGTATATAAATATAAATATATATCTTTTTATAGTTCTGTGCTTTGCACAATCAAAATATAGGGTTTGTTGCTTTTTGTCTGTGTTCTCCCAAACTGTTGCAGCCTTTTTTAAGACATCTTGAAGACCTTGGACTGTAACTTAGCATTTCTCAGTTGTGTCAAATGGTTTACTAGTGACTTCACCAGAAATCTGACCTGTAACCCTGAGAGTTGAAGTGAAGAGGCTGCTTGGCTTATGTTGCTTATTGTTCTCTTGAGCTGGCAACTGAATCTTTCCAAGTGTACCAGCAATGCAAAAAAAGTAAAAAAATGAATAAAATAAATTGGGGAAAAAAATAAATGTTGTTGACGACCTGTGTGTGTGTGTGTGTGTGAGAGAGAGAGAGAGAGTGAGTGAGGGGATGCGAGTGTTGCAGGCCTTTTTTTTTCTTTAAAGGGCCCTTCTTATCCACGCAAACCCGTACTTGCTCCTAAACCTAATGAAAATATGACTACATTTCAACAGAAATACTTAATACCACTGTAGAAAAAATAATTTATTGCATCTATAACCATGTCTTTATACAAAAAGTGCAGGAGGCAAAGCTTAAACCATAAAATATAGATGAAGCAAGCAGGGTCCTTGATGATCGTTGTCACTTGTCATTTATTAATGGACCCTGGTGAGACAAACACACATACATGGTTACAAAGCCATTTAAATGAAAGGTATTGTGCTAGCTGCGTTGAATCGGGGTCTTTACCTCTGATGAGGGGGGGATGTCAGGGCTGGCATCAGCTATGGTCCCAAGATAAACAATATTGCGATGTAAAATCTGCTGGTACCTGCAATACATCCAACGTGAAATGCTTTCATTTCTAACAGCCATTAGATAGATGGAGCATGACCATTTCCAAAACAAACATGCATTCATCACTTACTGAACACATTCTGTCGCGCGTCCCCTCTGCATATATTCCGCAATGCATCTCACAAGCTGATCGTTCTCGTCGAGCAACTTGAACCCAGAAAAAAAAGTATCGTTTTGTTACTCGTGTCTGCGCAAATTCGTAACGGTGGGAAATGGAAACATGTTTCGCATCTTTACATTCCATCATACCAGACTTCAATACATCATGTAGACTAAACAGTTCTCGTGTGAAGTTGTAGCGCTATCTCTTGGTGAATAGTGGCGTTTCAAAAAGTTATAACATGGAGAATACTTAACGTCTTACCAAGAGACAGGATATATTATTATTAAAACGGGTTTAATAAAAACAGAAATAGCGTCGAAGGACTTTAGCCAAATGTATGTTGGATGCAGAGACGACCGAATTTATCCATCACTGTTTACCAGAGACGTTTGTGTTTACTCACCCGCTGAATAATTTCCTGGTTTATTTCCGCTTTCCCACGTTGCCTCTTCGGTACAAAAACAACAGACATTTCGTGTTTTTGTTTTATACTTGGGTGTGTTGATAAATTCCAAAGGTAACCGTTTCAAAACACGAGGCAAGACATATATGACTTCAACCGATGTTCTGCTAACCATTGGTCTCTAAAGAATAGTTTTCTAGAATGTCTGTGCTGCTAACTAGGAGTTAGCTGACAAAAAGAGAAAGATATTTACGATCCATCCCGTTTGCTTGTGGAAAAAAAAAACGAAAAGATTACCTAGACGACTTGTAAAAATCTGCTTAATCTATCATTGAATTTGTGTTGATCCTGGCTGAAGGTTTTTTACATTTGTAACCTGACTAGCGTTTTATTTTTCGAGTTGCGCATGCGCACGCATACGTAGTCATGTATGTCATGCAACTTGTAAGCGCGCAGAGAATTTTTAATGACGCACGGAACAAAAGATGTACAGCGAATACAAAAAAAAATCACCGATGAAGAATTAATCAACGTGGCGGTCTAAAAACGCAGTGTGGAAGTGGTCAAAGGTTCAACAGCTTTTCTTTAACGAATTTCAAATATCGACATCGACCTAATAACCTTGTTATTGTTGTGTTGGACGCAGAAGAAATCTACTATGGTGCAGTACTAGTCAATCTGAGCATGCCGTTTTCCCACTGTCTGCGGTCATGCCATCTTCCTTGAACTCAATTTCAAATTTAATATAATTTTAGACATCATCATTATTAGAGATAAAACACATCTACTGGATTGCTAGATGTTCAGCCCTGGTCTTCTTATGGAGCTAAAAGTTATGAATAAAAAAACTATTCTATACTGCAAATAATGTTGGAAATCCCAATAAAACAACTAACTAATCGATTTAAAAAAAATCGCAAAAAATTGACAGATTCGAACTTCGCGGTGTTCAAATGTCAATAACTTTACCTCCAAAGCATGAAGTCACCAAAATCTCTTGAATCTATTAGAACGTTATCATGGTCAAACTACACATCTTAGTTTGGTGAAATGTAGTCTACTTAAGTAGATTTTTTTTATTATGAACAACATTCAATAACTGCTCTTATCAGCTGTAGGCTACTACCACCAAAATTACAACACATCTCCAAAGTCTCATGATGATACTACACTATTTACTTAGATGAAAAAATAATTATTAAATAAAATGCAATAACCTTGCTCCTATTGATTGTAATTCCATCAAAATTACTGCATGTATAATCCTATTATTGTAAGGCTGCACTCAGTTTATTCTTGAAGTTACTCAATTCAATCAATTCTTTCTTACTATAACCTGTAGTGACACCAAAATGACTCTACACATTTCGGGTGTCTTCATGGTCATACTAGTTTGGAGAAATGTGCCTGCGTCTATTTTTATGAATTATTTTGGGGGGATTTAAAATTCAATACTTCTCTTACTACAGCACTAACTTTGGAGGAATCTGTTTCATTTAATTTTATTGTGGACTTGCCATGGGTGTGTGCATGTGTGGTGTGTGTGTTGGGAGGGGTGAGAGGGGTTGGGATGTTGAGAGGGGGTTTTGATGGGAGTTTGTGGGGTGTTGGTGGGAAATGGGGAGGGGGGTTGTTGAGAGGGGGGTCCACCTTATGGTTTCTACCAAGAAAATGTGTTTTAGTTAATTCATTATTATTTTATTATTAAAAATATTTTAATGGAAATAAAATTCTGTAACTTTGCTATTGACTGTAGTTCCACTAAATCATTGTACACTTTTTATAGCCTCATGATTACACCAAATCACTTGTTTTTGATATTTTGAGCATTAATTTACTGTACTGTTGCAACTTGGGGTTAAGGTTAGTGCTGGGGGTGGTCCAGGTTATCAACTTCCGGAAGACAGTGCCGTGGCATAATATACTAAAATAACCGCAATACAGTTTCTAGGTGTCGTGAGACAGGGCCTGGGTGTCGCGGGGCAGTGCTTGGTGTCTCGCTACAGTCCACAAGCCACCAGCTACAGTACAGTACAGTTATTGCTCTAACCACCTCTCCTGTTTAGGGAAAACAAAACAATCCAACAAAGAAGCATCAGACATTACATTCTACTTGACTCACATTAACTTACATAGAACCTAAAGATTTCGATAAAGGACAGACGTCACACAAAGACAAATATATTGAACAACTTTATTTAAGCTTCGAATGAAACCTCCAGACAGCCGAGGCAAGTAGTACACCATGCTGTACAATCACTTTCCTGAAGGAGCAAAAATGTGAGCCAATTTCTTTCAGAGGTCTGAGGGGCTCCTTACAATTAAACCCTCAAGGCAAAAGACTTTAGGAATATGTACACTTTTAAAAATATGCACTGGGGGATCGTACAATGTGTCTTATTGCAAAAATCATCCAGGATGATGCCTTGCCTAAATCCCCATTTGTTGGTCATGGTGTGTCCAAGTTGTTCAGTGTCATGATTTTACTAATTTATCTTTATTTACTTTGTGGCTTTGTCACAAGGCATTGCGTTCATGCTGCTTCTTCCAAGTGACCACTACAGCGACTGGTTGAGAACAGCACATCAGACTGTGCAAGATTACTAGCTGCCCTAGCATTCTGCTTCTATGGTGCACACATTTTTGTAGTGCTTTATTTTAAAATTAAGTTCCAAAAAAAAAAAAAAAGAAAAGAAAAAAAAGAGTATACTGTAAATAGTTATAGGTACGTCTTATATACTGAAACAGCCACAATAGTAACCAAAAATACCCTCCATAAGCGTACTGGGAACAAGAACAACTGGAACACAGTAAAAGAATCGAGACCCACCTTCCCACCTTCCCACCCCATGCCCACAGCCACCCCTTCCCTCGCCCAGTCTTTGGATCCCATACATTTCATCTGTTCATATGGTTAGGACACTGACTTGACCAATTTTTACTAGGAGCAGCTATTGTCTAGATAAACACTCCTCCTGCCTTGTGCTGGATGACTGACAGTGCTATTACTGAAGGTGAGAGGATATGGTTATACAAACTAAAGTCTAGAAAAGCTAAAAAATCAATGAAAAAAAAAAAACTAAGAAAATGTTCACTTTGCAATAAAAGGATGTGACAAGAGGCCTGAATTCATCAAGTCACATGGTCTCCAGCTTACACCAACATCTTACAACCAAATTGAGTCCAAATCTTCAGTAGACAAGTACATTTTTTATTTCAAAAACCAGTTACAAAAAAGAACTCACACAATGAGCATCAACTGACTGTTGGTTGGTAGGAGATGAGTCAAGAGTGAATTCACGCCCAAGTCAACTCATTCGGCAACTAAGCTAACATTGTACTACATTAATGCTTACTCCCTTGTGGGAGAGCAAACATTTCGTTCTTTCATCCCCCGCCCTCCCCCCACCCCCCTCACAAATTTCTCCCAGAGGGGAACAAAAGCACAGAAGCAAGCAGACCAACTGGACAAACACTTTGTCTGCCAATTAAACTGAAATATACCATCCTTAACATTTACACCAACATCTGTTACAGAGCTATGTATCCATGAGAACATCTAAATGCTACCATTGGAGTAGCAAATTTCTTAATCTTGCCTGTACGCTCCAACAAATAACGGGCCAACTCACAGGGTCAATAAATCAGCAAGAACTGGTATGTACATGAACATTAAGGTTTTCAGTTAAACTGGTTAAAATAGGACTCTGCAATCCTACACATATTCATCCTTAAAGTGCAACTGGATACATTTTCTCAGAGTCCAATCCTGTTCTTAAAGGGCTGGCTACTTCTATGGGTGTGTCCCTGAAAACAAAAGTACACCAACTCAAAAAGATCCCAACAAGAAGCACTGATCTTATGGATTCCTATGCAAAGTTCTAGTGGCTCATGATTCATGCAAGAGTGATGCCGCTGCAACGGTGGTGAGCTGAAGAACTACTCGCTTGAGGCTGGTTCATCAAAAAGCCCTCGTGAGACTAGAACAGACATGGTGCCTATATTATCCATAGCAAAGGCAACAGTCACTGGCACTCAAATTGGAGAGAAAATATAAAGTACTGGGAATCAGTCACACTTTTTTTTTAAAGGAGGAAAACGTAAGCCCATTCCAGCAGGAAGCTATGCTATGTGAGTAGGAAGTAAGCAACGCTGGCCATTTAAATTAAACTTTGGGGGAAAAAAAAGAAAAATTCCCAGAAAGGCGACAACCACAAAGAATTACTTTGCAGGACAAAGACCAAAAAAAAATCCATTGGGTGTCTATACATTCAGTTAATCAATAGAAATCTTTTAGAGAGAGATGTCCGTTAAGGTTAATTACATCTCTGACTGAAGCCCAATGCATTCTAAAAGTTTGGAGCTGGTAGTTTTGATGGGGAAATTGAGAGGTGGGGGCAGATAGTGGAATGCATTAGAGATGTAGGTGGGCCAGCATAAACAAAGGTTCTGAAGACCAAACCCTGGCTCCAACCCAATGCCCACCCTCTCACCAATACAATCTACTATTCATCCCCCTTTCCACACCACAAAAAGAGTGCACAACAGACTACTGAAATTCACAGGAACACGCAAACAAAAACAAAACAAAAAAAAATCATAGCCTCTGGAGATATGTGTGCACGGATGGAGAATAGGAGCTGTTGTGTGTGGCCCTGTGGGCTATATACAGAGTTTTGGTGCTTCTAAAAGGTACATTAAAGGATAGATCCCAAAAATAAAGCTATTTCAGTGATAATCAGCACTCATCACAGTATCTGCGGGCTTCTGCATACATCTTTACAACTAACAGAAACATTATCAAATACCTTTTAGTAAGAAAGGAACTCAAATGATGCAAAAATACTGAATAATTCCATGTTTAACTCCGGTATTTACAGACAAGCATTTATCCCTCAGCGAGTATCAGATTTGTTTGTATTGTTATGTATCAAATATCAGAATCATCTTGGTATTGTTTAGTTGGATTCTTAAAAAAGGGAACTGAAAAAGAGGCTGCGTTAACACCTGCTGATGGGGAGCTGTGCTGGTGTCAAGTACACACTTAAGTACATCTTCATTCGGTATTGGGTCAGGACTGGAAACAAAGCACATTTCTGGACCAGTAAGAGCTACGCATCTCCGGTAGACTGCCCCCCTCCCCCGCTTCGGCCAGCTAGGCTACGCAGCCACTTTGTTATCCTTCTGGAAGAAAGGTACAGGACACAGACAGAACAAGTGGGAACACACAAAAAGTCAACATGGTTAGTAAGTCACAAAATCTGTTAAAGGTATAGCCTGGTTTTTAACAGGTGTTAATCGGGTTATCTAAAATGCAATAAAGTAGATGACACTGAAATTTTGACGATTGCTCTTGTCTTAGCTATTTGGGCAATGTAGAATTGCCTCTGCCTGCTTCAAAACCGCTAAGGTAAAAACACACCCTTTTGTAATAATTACCCAATGCAGACCTAAAGGTAAAACACACCCATTTGTAATAACGACCCAATGTGGACCTAAATTAAAGACACACTCAGCTTTTATTCTTAATGCCATTGTCTACACATGGTGTGGCTTTGAGATTTAAAAGTGGTGACCAAAATTATCAGTCACACCTACCTAAGGACCACAGAGTGCATATTATCTCTAATACAACTGCACTGCGAAGACCAGTACTATGCAGTGACTTGGAGTAGGAGAGGTTTACATTACCCTGTACTCAAAGTCGGAGAACTCCCGTCCGCCACGTCCACCCCGGAATCCTCCCCTGAATCCGCTTCCGGCGCCTGCCCCACGTGGTGGTCCGAAAGAGCCTCGGCTGGCTGCGCGGCCTCTGCCTCCGCGGAAGCCGCCCATGCCCCCTCGGCCCCGGTACCCACCACGTCCGCGACCGTGGCGCAGGGGGATCCCGAAGGTCTCTGCGTTCATCCTCCTCTCCTCCGCCCAAGTCTGCCTGCGCTCACTGACAAACACACAACCAATAACATCACTTTGGTGTACAAGACGTAGTTTAGTTGTACAAGACAGTAGTTCAGTTGTACAGTGGGGTATTCCAGAAAGGTGGATAAGTTTCAACCTAGGGGAAGTTAAGCCATAACAATAAGAGAAGAGCTCAGTGTCCTCATTCTTTTAACTGGGGGAAGCCATCAGGCATCAAGCAGGTTCAACACTTATCCATCTTCTTGGAATACTCAGATATCACTGACAACAGATAACAAATTTGCTCAAGGACCTGCGATGCAAAAACCCTCACAATGGTGATTGGTTTCTAAAGCACAGAATAAAGAACAGAGGGGGAAAAAAATCCAGGACTTACCGTGGGAAAGACTTGTCCGCAGCTTTCCTGTAAACAAGAGCAAGCACAAGCTTTCAGATCAGGCGGCCATTCTTACCATTTAGCAGTAAACACAGACTTGCCGACAGATAAATGAATAACTTATCTGAGTTCTAACACCTAAGAGCACTCATGGAGGTAGAGTGTACCTGCTGTCATCACAGGAGATGTTGTCAAAGAAGGACTTGGACTTGTCATAGTAGCAGTTGGGTCCCAGTGGGTCTTCTTCCTCAGCATTGCCCTCACTGTTCTGGGTTTCCACGCCTGAGTCACCCTTATCTTCACCGTTCAGAGCCTTCTCTGGCTTCTCAGTCTTCTCATCTGTACATGGGAGACAGATACAAATTAACATTGGTATTAAATACTAAATAAATATGATTACTCAACTGATGGGAGATCACCACTTGTGAGAACACCTCTTTGACCCCAATATAAGATAAAAGAATCCTGAATATAGGACAACCACTCTGTACTTTCTCTGTAGACCAAATTTGACATTTTATAGCACATTACTTAATGACTAAGAAGTCATTGGCAAACATTAAAAAGCTAACCACTTTTAATAGTAACTACATTTGCCAACATTGTGGCACATTTCCAATGCGGGGTAAAGCCTCAGGCCGGCCTTTTGTATTTCTACAAAATGTTATTATCGGATTGTCAGCCTTAATGACAATATTAAATGGTAAATGGTTCTGCATAACATTATGTACGCATAGGCTACGCTTTAGTTTCAGCACTAATGTCGGAGGTTAATTCTGCTATGATAGATGGCAATATGCATCTTTACTGGGAAAATTAACATAGTAGGCTATTATGTTTGTATAGTACAAATTCCAAGTTCACCTAAAACCCCAGTGTTAAAACTCAGTAATGGAAACACAACACTGGGGCTAAGCACCGGTGTTTAAAACCGGGGAAAAGCATGGGGTCGGCCCAGGGCGTAGTGGAAATGCGACATTGCTGTGCTTTAATGCATGACATCAAGTTAATTATTCTGATTCTGAAGTGTCAAGATTTTTATTCATGGTAGTAAAGTTTCAGTGTAGGTAACAACTTTTTGGTACCAGGCAGAAACGATCTGTGCATTACCCATAAGAGGCCTGACTCGGGTAGATACAGCCTTGCGCATCGGGGATTTGACGCTCAAACATAATGGCAATTTGTTTCTTTTATTTCTGCTGCGCAGAAAACGATTATCCACCCTCATGCAATATATCCTGAATATAATCAATAACAGGGTCGAGGGATACCAAGGTGCGGAACTTAATCAAATTCTAAATTACTTTTGAGTGTAAAAGAATGATTTAACACAATTTATGGCCCCTCAACCAGTTTAAAGCCTACAGGCCTTTTCAACCTGACATATTACTACATTAACAACAACCCTGATTGTTAATAATTGCATATTTGTATCTGCTTATTATTGCATATTTGAATCCACTTTGAATGCTATTATCTTGTATGCTGTTCAATATTATAGGCAATGTTGGAAAGTCTTGTTTTGTGCTCCTTTGTGAAGAACATTACATTGTAAAAAAATTTTCTTGGATGAGAATCCTATTTGGCATAATAATGCTGTGCTGTTGTATATGTTAAGATGACGGTGGCTCTTCACACAAAAGTTATTTCTGCCCTACCCCCCAACCATTTTTTCAAATACAATTAGAAAAGTAAACAGAGAGAAAAAAAAACACACACACACACACACAAATAAAATACAAATTAAAAAAGAAAGTCATATATAATGCACAGGCCAATAGTTTGTGTTTTCATTCTAAACAGTCCTGGGTTTCAGCTTGAATGCTATATGTTTTTTTTATCCAACTACAGTGGTGTCCAATAGATGGAGCTAGTGATTGACACACTGCCATCACAGGAAAGTACCTTTCAGCTTGAGTTTGCTCTGAAACTCGCGATCAATCTCCTCCTTGTTGAACTGAGCATTGGCACTCTCGAAGTCAAAGTCCTTCTCAAACTTCATAGGGCCATCCCGACGGACTGAGAAACGCCCACGTCCACGGTGACCTCCCCCACGACCCCTGCGGGAGGCCGGAGCTCCAGCTGAGAAGATCAGTCAGAATTGGGTAAGTGTTACTGACACATATCCATTAGTAAGAAAAGCACTTCAAGCAACTGCCAAGGAATTTCCGAGACAGTGATTAGTCTGTGGGTAGCGACACCTGCACAGCACACAGAATATTTACACTTGAGAAAGTTGGTAAGAAAGTGACATTTTCTAGAATACATTAGATAGTTAGGGTGCGTGCGCACACACACACACACGAAACTACATCTTCACTATGTATATGCAAAAAAAAAAATCCATTGGGTGCTTACTATGCAAACACAAAACTAGCTTGTAAATACAGTGGGTGAAAATCATCCACTATATGACCACATTGTTAAACTTGCTATATTAAAGAGCAATTCGCAAAATGAGCCATCTTATAGACTCAAGGGATAGATAAAAAAACAAACAAAAAAAAAACAGTAGGTTTGCTCTAAATAAAGATTTACCAGACTGACATTTGTTAGGATCCTGGTTGTCGCTCCTGCCTTGATCACCGCCAGCTCGTGGAACCTTTTGGGCATCAGCAGCTGAATGCACATTATTATTGTTAACCGTTTAATACAGCAAGCATTTAGAAACACTTTACCAATAATGACATTTAAGATGTCCAATGAAGACAAAACATTAGCAAAGTTAACAACCACAATGACAGTATAAAGTACACTTAGGTTTGCTAACATATGTGGTTTCTCTGTGCCTCACCTCTACGCGGATCCAAAGCCTCACCGGGCTTCTGACTGCCAGTAGCGGTGGCACTGGGTCGGGCTGGGCTCCTCTGACCCACAGGCACCGGTGGAGCAGGAGCTGCTAGGGGGGCTGTCTGCACACTCTGGTCCAAAGAGGGGCTCTTCCTCAGGGGGTCCAGGGAAGGGCTGCTTCGGCCTAGAGCGAGAACAGGAAGGGCTGGAGTCAAGAGAAAATCATTGTGGAGACTCTCTAGGCTGTGTGTGTGTGTGTGTGTGTGTGTCAGTCTGTGTTATGTGTGAGCACACACAACCCCAGCCTGTGAGGACATTAGTGCATAACGCAGGCTATGGCAACGGCAGTACTGTGACAAAGTCATACCGAAAAGCTACAAATTGGGTTAAATGTTCCGCCTAAGTGTGCATTGTAAATTAGGAAACGCAGAATTTTGAGCCAGGACAGACAGTATTCAGAAAAGGTTGGATTTGCATAAGTGATAACAGTAGGATTGATACAATCACAGTGGTTTGATCAAGAAAAGTCTCAAAACATAAGGCCTCCTTTTTTCAAGATTACACACCAGAACAAATGTTGTACCTAGAAAAACTTTAGTAATGAACTCCTTTCTTACAAATGCTGAATTTTTTTTCTGACCTATACACGCACACAGACACACATTAAACGCTGGTGTGCAAGCTTTTCAAAAGGAGGCCATAAACAGCAAAGTGAACAATCTTTTGTAACTACAGGACCCTCACTGAGTTATCAGACGAGGTGTCATATTTAAACAAATACATGGCACGTTTAGCATGACCTCTAAACAGAAAACATGCATGGACCAGCTAACGCCATTCGTTTTTTTCCCCTTCTTTTTTCATTTCTCCCGTGACTTTGGTTACCTTCATTAACACGCGCACTTGCCCTCACTGACAGAGAGTCAGAGGGGAAAGCACTGCCAATAGCACTGCTGTGCGACAGAGGGGTGACTGTGTTCGTGTCGCTACCAAAGGAGGGCCCTGTGGTCCCTGTGTGAATGGAGAGGAACAGCAAGGGGTTTAACGTGTGGCCACACACTGGCACAGAGCTCAAACGTAGGGTTCTCCTGGTCTGGCACAAACCCAAAACTTGTGGCTGCTGGCTTACTTAAAGACAGGCTGACAGGAATTTCAAGTAGTTAAATAATGGGCAAAATAAAATAATGTGGAAAAAGTTATAAAATGTTGTACTTTTATGAATGCACGGAAAATGTATAAATACTGTGTATGTGCTCTATAAATATTAACACCTGTCTAACCATTATTGACCACATTAGGATTTGGTACCACACTCACATGTTCAAAACTCACAGTATTTAACCCAAAATGGCAATTCTAAATTAAATAAAAGAAAAATAAATAAGGAAAAAACCCAGTCAACCCCCTTCTTCCAAATAAAAACTGGAAATCTACTGGAAAAAAAGTTGAGTAAAATGTCGTCTATTGTTGAAACTCATAGCGTCAATAAAAAAATAAACCTGTACGTATAACTCTACTGAGAGCTTAACATTAGCATTGTGTTACATCAAGTAAAATAAACTTCAATTTATCGGTTAAGCAATGTGCAGTAGTGTGGCATGCACCCACCTGCAGCACTGGCTCCAAATGGCTGGGAAGCCAGAGGACTGGCGCTGAACTGGCTGTAGGCAGGCACCTGGGGCCGGCTGAAAGGGGCATAGGACTGGAATGATGGTGCAGCGGCAGTGGCAGTTCCCAAAGAGGACTATGCACACAGAAGAAGGAAAATGCATGGCTTTTTTGGACAACATCCTGAAAGGTACCAATTTGTCATCATAAAAGTAACACTTAAAATGTGTATGAGCAAACAATGATAGGCATCCAATCTTTGACATTACATATTTAGCCTAGCCCTTACTTGAACAATGGCAGGGTCCTGAGGCAGGGAGCCGGGTGGTTTGGGGGGCTCACACACAGTCAGATCCTTGATGTCGCTGCCCCTGAAGATGATGTATTCGAAGACTTCATCTCGGGGTGGGATTGGTCGCTCTGTTGGACGATCCTCAGTGCCAAAAGAGCGAACTGGTAGAGAAGATTTTACATTATGACGAATCTTTTATTTTTAAGAGTGATGAGGTTTCGTGCCCTTAGGGATTAGGGAATTTACTTACAACAATATACAACTGAGCAAAGCTTGAAAACATTTAGACGCAACTACACTGAAGTCAGATTTCAATAAACCTACATACTTACAGCGGAGGCTGAAGGCGCTAGCTTGTTGCCCATTAAATTCGTGCAGACGAGATGTTAAACTTATCATTACCGGTCTGTCAATGTGATGATTGTAAAGCCTATTTAAACCAAATCATTACTCCCCGATATCACACCCAGCAAAAAGTAAATGCAATCATGCTAGTGTTACTCGTGTAAATAGCAAAGGCTTAACTCGACACTGAGCAACACAGAAGTAAACAAAGCGGCCAAGGCACTATTTACTCGTAACTGGGTTTACGCACCAACAATCACGATGTTGTTTTAAATAAATAAATCTAAACACTTAGGTAAATTAAGCTAAAGCTTCACTTGAACAAAAATGACGCGGTTTGATTTCCCCTTTCTACTGGGGCTCCTTTCATTAGCTAAGCTTTTGTTGTCCGCGCACCCACTTCTTGCTGTGCTGCTAGCTAGCACGGACATATTAGCTGACATTTCTTGCTAACCACACGCAAACTTGGAGCTAACGTTAGCACATATCACGTCAGCTTTAAATCATAACCAAATAACTGTTTGAATTTAACCGTTAGATGTTTGGCTTGTTCTTGTACGTATACATGTTTGTAAAAATGAATAAAGGTTCCAAAAGACTTGAGCTTCACAACGTTAAGAAATACCTTTGTTTATAAATGGCTTGCTAGTGGGAAATCTATTGATGTCAAGTAGGCTAGCTAAATACCACCTAACTTGCTACGCAACTCGCTAATAAAAGATAGCTTGTGAGCTAGCCAAATTGGTTACCATTTGACGAATAAATATGTTAGCTTAGTTGCTAACCAGCTAACGTTACAAATCTATCGCATTACTACATATTCCACAAACTTCAATTAGACAAGAAGTTTATATATTTAATGACTTAATAGATAATTAAGTTACCTTTTGCAAGTGCAACAGTCGAATTTTCGGTGTCAATGGTGTACAAAATCCCTTCATATCGGATCTCGGCCTTCGAGATCAGGCTAATTTTGCTGCCGATGTAAGGCGTCCCTCCGCTCATGGTGTTTTTAATGCTGTGGGACTCCTAAATTGAAAACCAAAAGTTTCTTCTGAAGAAAAATACACCCTGTTGAAAAGGTGAAGAAATTTGTTCACTTCTCTCCTTTCTACAGTGGTCTTCGCGTTAACAACCTTATTCGTTCCTTCCCCCAGCGACTTGCTACCACGACATGGCCGATTTCATTTTCCTCCGCATAAACTGCTATGCATTCTGGGATGGTGAGCCACAGATTTTTTTTAGTTATCGCGCTACAATTCGAGATCTCGACTTAACAAAATCAGGGACCTTTTAAAAATTCTCTAAGATCATCTTCAACTCGCAATGGACTTTACAATTTGTTAAGTTACAGGAATCAATAATTGTGACATGATCATTCCCCGAGTGCAATGTTGGTCCAGCTTCTGCATGCCAGTGATTATTGCAACCCCATGATGGTATGATGTTGCATTTCTTTTCGGCTAATCAACTTCTAGGCAAATTGCCCGAATATTACATCACGTAAAAAAAACATGGCAATTCAAAAACAAAACCAATAAACTAATGACTGTCCCAAAATAAACTGTCCCACTGTTAGAAATTTTAGTATTTGTCTCATGTTCCACATATTAGGCCTGTATATCACTATTTTTATTTTTGCAATTAAGAAAGCAGTAATAGAAACCATTTAATAAATCCATTATGAAAATTGTTGCAACTACAATCTACCATTATTAGAATAATGTTTTTAACCATTAGACCTAGCTTATATGAATGATGGTCTGTTCGTGTTTCAAGAGGTGGGAGCTGACCCAAATGGCACAATTTGTCAATGATTTTTTTCAGTTTAAAAACTTGAATTTTATAAGTGTCCTGATCTTGAGGTCAAATGACCAGGGATTATGTTTATATAACCTGTGTTACCGATGCCCAAGGTACAGATTTGCAAAATTTCACAAAACACTGTTAAAATAACAAAAACAAATTACTGGATTCCATCAATATGTGTGTTGTTTTGCCCACTGAGTATGTAAAGAAGAATGTTATTTAGACAATTACAAAGCAAATTACAAATACAAAGGAGTTTGTTTACTCTCGTTTTCAGTTCTTTCCAGATTTGAGAAAAATGTGTCCAACAAAAAATGGTAGTGCTATCTAGTTATGACCTATGTCATTTTTGGGAATAATAGCACCTTCTACTTTCAACTGTTGCAAAGTTATTCCATAGCAAATGATTTTGGTCTTCCTAGCTGTTTGAAGTCCTATGCAGAGAGGGGGTGCATTTTCTGATATATCAAAATGAAACATTCCCCCCAGCTTTCATGCTCACTTGTCTTTCAGTGTTCTAAGAATCCTGAAACTTAGGGGAGGGGAATTACTGAACATTTTATAGAGAGACAAAGTCATGATTTTTTTCAAGTTTATTAGCGTGTTTATTAGTTTATTAGTCTCCCTCTGAGAAATTGATGCCCATAAGGGAGTCACTTAGTGAAATAGTATGTTTATAGGATTACATTGGAGTGAAGTGATTTAAGTGTGGGGCAGGATTAGGAGACAAAGGTTTAGGGAAGATGGGTATACCTTAAACTTGCATATGGGGAAAGCTGGGGAAGTGTCGACTACTCAACTGCTAATTAGACTGGTCAATGTTCTTGTACACAAAGATCACACCAGTAAAATCAGTCATAAACAAACACAAGCACTCAGACATGACACAACAGGAAAACATCACCCTATGTTTTAGGCCTAACCAGTTGATTAACAACAGGGTTCCCACTTGACCTTGTAAGGTCATAAGTCAAACCCCGGCCTCACAAAAAAGAGTTTTGGGCCCCATTCATTAAAATTTCGGGGCCCCAAAACAGCCCGTAGTCTATTTTATTTCTGTTAATTTTCTGTTCAGATTCAAACATCCCAATATTAATTTTTAAGTATGGCATAAAACGCCTCTCATTTCATAAAGAAATGTATATTTTATTGGGGAGGGTGTCCAGTGAAAAACCTGTTGATCCTGAAGTACAGTGTCCTGGAAATTTAATTAATTGAGTGGGAAAACGGATTTATGCTACCCTGACTATAACTCAAAGTAGCTCTTCCTACATGCAGTATCTTGTGTTCTGTGTAAACAATTTTTAATAATTCTTCCTTAAACCCCCTATGTGTAAGTTTTATTTTTTTTCAAATGAGAATTTCTCCCATCTATCGGCGAAGTTTATACTGCATACGTTTGAATAAAATGTATTAGCCCTCCCCTTCCCATGGTCCTCATTTCCCATGGTCCTCATTTTGAAAATGGATATTCTCATTTGGTACCCAACCACATCTATATATAAATGGAAATGACCAAGTTTACGGGAACACTACAATTTATTCATGGAGGTAATTACCATCGTTATTATTAAAAGACGAAGATAAATAGAAGATAAATCCTACACATTTTTAGGCTTTAAATCCATAGTAAGTGTCAAAAATAATAAATGTCAAAATTGACCAAAGATGTATCCAGGCTTGTGCCGGGGTCAATTTCAATGAAAGGGATGAGCTAAGGTTCGCGCCAACCATAAGATGACCAATCAGCGAACAAAGAGCTGACAACAGTAACACTGAACTGAATCAATCAATACATTCCTACTCTTTACAGTACATGCCTACAAATGTCACAACTAAACGGTAGTGATTGATGGTAGCAGAAAGAATATACCCCCCCCCATGGAGCAAACACAAAGTGCAACGATGTGAGGTGGTTGATGCATTAGACAGGAGTAGGCATATAACCTGACTAACGAAAGATGGTGAAGAAATCATGTTACGCTAGAGACAAACAAAAAAGGGGTTTTAGTTGTCACCCTTTCAGAAAATTTACAAAAATCAAACCAGCAACTTTAGTTTTTTAAATTCATATAAGCCTAGTGGGTGGATGGTAAAAGAAAAAATCTAGAAGTTACTTTTATGTGCTATGTGGAATATTTCATTAAATAAAAAGTAGAATTAGATTTGCATTTCATTCAGTTAATAAATAATACCATATGTGCATATTGTGCCATTCTTTTGCCACAAAAAAATAAGAGTCTGTTCTACATTTCATCCTCTCCTTAGAAGGAGGGGGCAAATTACATTAACAGAAAAACACCTTTTATGAGAATTTGAAAGGCTTGAACTGAACGAAAAGATAACTGGCCATCTCATCTTTTTTCAGCTTGCACATTTACATGTCTGCAAGGTTTTGAAAATGTGTGCACATGGTATCCTAGAGTGAAATTTTTCAGGGAAAAATGTAAATGCATTAAGGACGGGAGGAGTATTTAAGTGGTCCTTATGAAAAACTGAAATATCTTTCCATATATCTATCAAAATCAAGGACAGATTTTGCATGACTTTTATTTTCATCAAGCATTGTAATCAAATTGTGCAAAATAAGATGAGTTGAGTGTGATATAAGTCTGATCTTGATACTGTGGCAAAAATATGTTTTGAAAAGTCTACCATCTATGTCTGTGAACTGTGAGGATTCTCACCCAGGTCATAGTCAAAAGGGGTGATAGGTATTTTGATAACCAGCAATATTTCCAAAAAGAATACAGAAATATTTTTAAAAAACGTTTTATGTTTTTATCAGACACACAAGGTATATTAGGTAGGCGATTCTCCATGTTTACTCTAAAAGGTTCACATTTATTTACTGCTGCACGTACTGCAGACCTGGGCATTTTGGGCCCAGGGGCAACATGTGGCCCTTTGGGCATCCTTGTCTGGCCCGCAGTATGCCAGTCATAAATACATGCTTTATGCTGTGTATGCAGTACAACTGTAATGTTTTTTGCATCTGTGTGTACAGTGGTATGTGATTATTTACCATTTGGAACTATACATTTACTCGAAGGATTACCAGTAGCAGCTTATTACAATGACTTGTTTACTGTTTTTTTTTTTTTTTTTTTTCTAATTGGAGAAAATATATAATGAGCAGAATTAAGTTCAAGTTATTGTCGGTTCGGCACTACAACACAGCTTCGGTTTTTCATGTGGCCCCTGAAACATTAATTGCTGTATAGCCACATTTTTTCTGTTGTTATTCAATTCAATTCAATTTTATTTATATAGCGCATTTTTACAAAAGGCATGTCACAAAGCGCTTAACACAAGAGGCCCAATGAGCAACAGGGGCAAGGAAAAACTCCCTAGCAGCATTTTTTGTTTTTACTTGTTATGGTAGAGGAAGAAACCTTGGGCAGTTCCGACGGCTCAAGGGGCTAACCCAACTGCCTAGGGCAGGTTTTCAGTCTCTCAGATGGCGAGTAGTCCACTATTATTCCATTAGATACACATTACAAGAAGATTTTGGTAAATAAAGTAATATAGGAGTCCCATTAGAATCCCAGGATATAGTCCCATGTCATTAGGTGCAGTCAAGCCAGGGCCAGCTAAAGGGTGTATCAATCATGTCAGGATCATCTGTGAAGCTGAAGGCAGACCACCCAGGAAGCCAGAGATGCAGGATCAGGCAGTGGAAGGCAGGGGTGACCCTCAGGAGGGAGGCAGTGGCATGGACAGTGGAGTGGGTTGAGGACCATTCAGGAGTGCCGCCGGATCACGTTGGAAGAAGGTCCCAGGAGAACCCAGGAGGTGCAGGCGCAGGCAGTGGAAGGCAGTGATGACTCACGGCAGGGTGGTAAAGGCATGGAAAATCAGAGAGGAGATGAGTTAGAACAGTCTCCATCAGATTTCAGAGAATGTGAGTTATATTGCATGTGAAACCATATACAGATGTTGGCTAAGTGAAGAGAGAGAAGTAAGTGGAGAGGAAAGAGAGAGGAGGAGAAAGAATAGTGAAAATTGTACGGGTTAACAGATGGGTGGATTGTGGCGGCATTAACTATAGCAGCATAACTAAGGTATGATGTATAACAAGCCAACACCACCAAAGGAAATGGTCAGTGGCCACCAAGCCCTGGACGGGAGCTTACAGCAGAGGCAGTCCTTTCCAATAATACCCTGAGGAGGTGTGGCTTACCATACACCATCCCTAACTAAAGGGGTCAGTAAGTAGAAAAGTTTTGAGTCTAGACTTAAAGGTGTTGAGAATGTCCGCTTGACGAATGGTAGAAGGGAGTTTGTTCCACAGGACAGGCGCACGATGGCAGAATGCTCTTCCTCCCATTGTCGATTTTGATATTCTAGGAATTACTAGGAAACCAGCATTCTGTGACCTTAGGGGTCTAGAAGGGTGGTAGGGAACAAGTAAGTCTTTAATATATGCTGGAGCAAGGCCATTAAGGGCTTTATATGTTAGGAGAAGTATTTTGAAATCAATTCGGCTTTTAAGAGGAAGCCAATGTAAGGAAGCAAGGATAGGTGTGATATGTTCATATTTTTTTGTCCTAGTGAGTGCTCGTGCTGCAGCATTTTGTATTAGTTGAAGGTTTTTGATGCAGCTAGTACCACATCCTGAGAACAGTGCATTACAATAGTCAAGCCTGGAGGTAACAAATGCATGTATTAGTTTTTCTGCATCCTCAAAAGAAAGGAATTTTCTGACCTTAGCAATGTTGCGTAAATGAAAGAATGAGGTTTTGGAGATATGCTTTACATGACTATTTAAAGAGAGGTCTTGATCAATATACATCCCAAGGTTCTTGACCTTTGTGTTAGGTGTGAGTGAAAGGTCACTAAGTAAGCTCTGATGATGGGGTAAAGTCAGGTTTTTGGGGCCAATCAACATGACTTCAGTCTTATCAGAGTTTAAGCAAAGGAAATTCTTAGTCATCCAGTTTTTGATGTCACTGAGGCAGGCAACAGGTTACTGGCGTACAGTCATTAGGCTTCATTGAAAGGTATAGTTGGGTGGAAGGTAATGCCATGTTTTCTAATAACAGATCCCAAAGGTAGCATGTAAAGGGAGAATAGCAGAGGTCCCAGTACTGATCCTTGGGGCACACCATACTTGACTTCAGTGTGGCATGATGCTTCATTATGTGCATGTACAAACTGGTAACGTCCAGTAAGGTATGACCTGAGCCAGGCTAATGCAGAATCTTTGATGCCAATCATATGCTCAAGTCTATGCAGTAGGATGTTGTGATCAATAGTGTCGAAAGCAGCACTTAGATCCAGTAGGATTAATAATGAAATGCATCCATTATCAGATGAGATAAGAAGATCATTGTAGACCTTTACTAGGGCTAATTCTGTGCTATGGTATGCTCTAAAGCCAGATTGATAGGTTTCCTGAATGTTATTTGCGTCTAAGAAGGTACGAATTTGCTTAGACACTATTTTTTCAAGAATCTTTGATATAAATGGGAGGTTGGATATAGGTCGATAGTTAGCCAGGACATCAGGGTCAAGGTTGGGCTTTTTGATTAAAGGCTTAATGACAGATGTCTTGAAAAGTTTGAGAACATGTCCTGCTGCAAGAGAGTGATTTATAATATTAAGTATCGGCTCAGCTAGGTTAGGGAGAGTAGCCTTAAGGAGATCAGTAGGAATTGGATCCAGTAGACAAGCAGAGACCTTACTTGATGAGATCAACTTGATAATTTCAGATATACTGGCAGGTGTAAACGAGTCCAGGTATGCTATAGGTTGGCTAGGACTTGCTGATTCCATTATAGGGGAACCAGCTGAATTTGAGGTTTGAATGGTTATAGGTATATGTCATAGTGAACAAAATCTCGTTTTTCATAACAAAGAAGAAAACAACAAAAACAATTTGGTTGTTTTGGCCATGACATTGTTATTTTTTCTCATAAAAATGTTGTATTAAGGGAAGAGAGGAGTAGGCTATATAAAAAGTGGTCCTTGTGAAAAAAAAAATGAAATTCACAGTGTTTTTCTTGGTCAAAGGCATATTCATCTCAGGAGCTGAAATCTGAAGCTGATGCTGCAATGTCAGCTTTAATCTGAATCTGACACTGAGGGATGTTTGAAAAAATCAGGAAAAAGTGTCAGGAAAGATTTTGCTGCTACTGTGGATGACAATCGAATTGAATGGCCTATGCTACCCCCTACTGGGTACAATAATTAATTTTAAGTTCGGTGTTTATTTGATTCCTTTTTGAATTTCAAACATCCAAATGCATTTGCCAAACAAATAGGACGGCCCTTTACTTAAAATATGCCAACTGTTGAATATAGACTAGATACTTACACAGAACATAAATAAAGTAGGCTAAAGAACAAAATAATGGGCCAAAATTATGTTTTTATTGCAGAGAAAAGTGTCCAGCCATAATAGGTAAATTGACTATGGTAAGAATAAAAATGTTTGTATTTAAATCTTCTACCCTGAAGTGCCCCTAAGTGAGAGTTTAGATATTTCTTGATAACAGTAAAGTAATACAGGGAAAATAAAATGGATTCAAAACGTAATTTTGGCGGTCTGACGTCAGAGTCATTCCCACAATGCCTAGTAACACGACTGCGCATTGCTTTGCTTTACAATTGCGATTTCAGATCAAAGATGGCGGGCGCCTCCGACCCTCTGGAAGATATGCTGTTCTCCGAGGTGGACGAGAAAGCAGTTAGCGACCTAGTGGGTTCTTTGGAGTCGCAGCTTGTCGGCCAAAACAACCCTGCAGCTTCACATTCGGAAAACAGAAGTGGTGTATCAACAACTAATGCAAATCACCACTTGGGGAGAACGCTACCTGCCCAAGTGGGCACTTCATCTGAGCAGCAACAACAAGGACAACATAAAGCTGAGATGAATCGGGAGAACAACTCCAAAGAAATTAGCTCAGATAAAACTGTAATATCATCTTCAGTGAGTTCTATTGCGACCTTCGAGGAACCCTCCACCACTTCAGGGACTGTGGTGAGTGCTAGTACTAGCGGTTTGCAATCACATGGATCATCTAACATCACAACACTGTCTGCATCTGATGGGGTAACTTTGCCATCTACGCTGGTCAGCATCAACCCTGCTGACAGAGGTTCGGCTCCGAATGAGACGTCAACTGGAACCTCTTCAATTAAAAAATACACAATTTCAACACGAAGGAGTGCAGCAGCGCAGAGTCTGAATGGCAACGGGGGAGCCGTAACGTCAATGAAGTCCCCAACTACCGCTGCCTCTGGCTCTGTCTCTGTCTCGACGACAGCTAATAACGCGAACACCATGGCTAGCAATGCAAGTGCCGCGAACAACACGACTTTAACATTGTCTCACTCCAATGTTTCTACATCGCAGGCTGCTATCCCTCTGGATCGCGGGACACCAACTATTGCTCTCCACAGACTTCCGAGTCACATAGTCGCCAGCATCGCGCAAAATGGCAATGGCACGACGGTGTCGGCGTTGGTCCAGCAAGGCGCGCGAATAGGACCGGTCAGTACTGCAGCAACTCCACAAGTTAACCATAGCAAAAACATTGATGCTACTTCAGCGAAGTCGGAGTTAACTGTTCAGGCTAAAAACGCAATTCAGCCCCAGCCTGGTACTGTAAATTCTGTTATAAGTACAGTGCCATCTGCTTCTGTAAACACGGTGACCAGCCAGCAGCAGACCACAATCGCTGTAACGTTACCTGCTGCAAGCAGTCCAGTCACTCTCACCGCCGTTGCAAAGCCCACTGTCAATGTGGTTGGGCAACAACCGACCACCACAACTGTTGGAATGATACGGCCTGCAGCTGTTTCCTCTGCCCCGGCCCTAGCAACTTCCACTCAGCCACAACTTCGCCCAGGACTCACTGCGCCTCAGAGAATCGTGGGACCTCAGCTGATTGTCAGACCGCATCAGCAGCAAACTACCATCCAGCTACCACCAGGGTTCACCATCCCTCAAGGTATAAGTGATTAAATCTAAGCTTTGTATGTGCAATGTTTTCTGTCTGATAATTTAGTTAACTGAGGGAATAATTGAGTTATGCATCGTTGTCAATAATAGAATCTCGCCCGCACTTAGTGTGTAAACACAAGTTTTTCTAATTAGAACGTTCAGTCTGCCTGATTAGAAGATATTGGGCACCCGATGTTGAATCATTGGTAAATTTAAAGTGTCACCTCAAAAACACCTAAAATTCACCCCACTTAAAGAAGAACTTTACAGAAACATTATCCTAATGTACGGAATAATGAAACTGTGCAGACATTTGCAGAATATGTTTACTGTGCACACACTCGCAGAATATGTGTGCATAAAGTTCTTCATAATTTAATTCCTCATATGCAACTGCTCAATGCAGTTAAAGTTATTACATACTGTCGAAATTCTGTCAACTTTTACTTCACTAAATTTCTGGACCTAATTGCATTATTTTACTCCACTACATTTTCAATCTGCAGTATATCTGGCTTGTATACATATTCATATGAAATTAAATGGAGTTTGGTGGGGTTGATTTAGGAAGGAAGAAAACTTGTCATTATTTAATTAAAAACACTGAACTTTTTTTTTAGCATTTGTAAAGAATACAAAATACTTGTACATGTAACAACGCCTTTGGAGAAAAGATTTGCCCTTTTCTGACTATGACCCCACTTAATTCATAAACTTTATAAATTGAGTTTAATGATTTTTGAAGTTTGTTGTAAGGTAGCCTGACTCTTTGCTTACTTGTATGCTCATTACTGAAGTACATTTAATTATAGAGTATAAAAGATTATTCCAAGGTAATGTTATACTCAAAGGGGATTTTAGTGTACTTTACACAACTAGGCACATTTTTTTGTAAACTTATTATGGTGATATTTTTTCAAATGGCAAGGATCCTTTACTTGCAAACATGGGTTGTTGAGTTTTGCAGTAGTCAGTGGGGCGTATTCTATGGTGTAAAGGATGCTGTCCAGTTTACTATGAGTGTTTGCCTTCCCAGCCAAGTTTTGAGTCTTGGTAATTAAGCTCTGGCTCAACCAATGGGAGCTTGTTATTTCACTCTGGCTTAGATACTTAAAGCTATTAGTTCTCCATCACAGATGTGTAGAGCAGTGACACTGGATTAGATCACTAATACAGTAAAGCTACAGTGTGGCCATTTGTTTTTGCTTCCTCATGCCTGGACTTGCCTGTTGGTCTTTACAAATGATTTTTCAGATATCTGACAAGTTAAAGGAGAAGGCCGTTGTGACTTGGACCTGGACTGTGCTGGAAGATATTACCTGAGTGCAAACATATATCCAATGCTCACCTCCGTTCACCCCCAGCATTCCGCATTAAACCGCTTTTAGCCGAAGCTCTCATTAACCTTACACTGCTAGCTAAAGGGGCACAGCTTTGCCTATGCAGATAAATCGCTATTTTTACACCATTAACAAGGTTCAAAGTAACTCCACACTTCATTGGTAGACTTCTGAGGGTCCTGACATTTAAAACGAGACAATGAGAACTTTGAAAGTAAACAGGTACTTTATTCAAAAGACTGTAAATACAGACAGTACCTTCACGGAATTTTGTGGTCACCGCCATCTTGAAATTACATCACGATAAGTCGATTGACAAACAGGTCAGGGGAACAGATTGAAAATTATATTCTGTAGAAGTGCTTGGATTTCAGCTGAAAATATATGGTGGCTGTCTACATGAGCATTAAAGCACCAACAAATGATGAAACTTAAGAGTTTGACCAAAGACATTTATAAGGTTGTAGCTCGTCAATCGACTTATCATGATTTAATTTCAAGATGGTGGCGACAGGGAAATTCTGAGAAGGTACTGTCTTTATAAACTGTCTTTTTAATAAAGTACCTGTACACTTTCAAATTTCTCATTGTCTTGTTTTAAATGTAAGGGCCCTCAGAAGTCTACCAGTGAAGTGTGGAGTAACTTTGAACTTTGAAAATAGCGATTTAGCTGCATAGGCAAAGCTGTGCCCCTATAGCTAGCAGTGTAAGGGTAATGAAAGCTTTGGCTAAAAACGGTTTAATGCAGAATGCTGGGGGTGAACGGAGGTCAGCATTGGATATATGTTTGTACTCGGTAACATCTTCCAGTACAGTACAGTTCCAAGTCACACCGGACTCCACCTTTAAAGAATTCAAAAAGACTTTTGTAAAAGTTTACAAAGGTGGCAGACAATTGTATTGTGACAGGAGTCATGAGTGAGGGCTCTGATTTGATTGGCTATTGATTTCAAATATCACTCTTTCTCTCATTTTGTTTGTTTTCAGCAGAGTCATTTTTACATGTGATTGCTTTATATGGAAATTATCGACTGTTCAAAAGAAGGCTCTTGTTGGCTTGTTCAGTCTTCTGTAAAGAGCACTTGGTAGTTTATTGTCAAGGAACATCGTTTCACACAGTGCAATGCACAGAATCTTAAAGAAAAAGTTGAATAATAGCTATAAATAATAGTCATGTGCTTGTTCATTGTTGAATAACGGTCATGAATAACAGTGATTTAATTTTTTACTTAAATGTTTAGCCTAGGCTAGTGCTTATGGCAAAAAAGTTAAGGCTCCTTTGACTGTCTCATAGCTGGAAAGGCTGAGTTTTGTACAGGCCTGCAGTCTCACATTTAATGTGAGTGAGAACTGAGAGGTCCAATGGAAAGGGGATGCTCAACAACAACAACTTATAATCTATGCAAGCAATAAAATACAGTTTAATTAAGTGACATAAAGACCTGTTAATGACTTGAGTCGGACACGGATTGGCCAGCTCACACCACAAAGATTAAGCAATTGATTAGTGATGATGAACACCATAGCCATAAGTCATACTGATAAGAAGTTTAGGCATACTTTATATACCGGTCTAGATAGATCTGGTCTGAAGATAAATATCTCTGAATTCAAGGGAAATTCCAGTAGCTAAGCCTTTAAAGATTAGTTCAGTTTTTAACACATTGGGTTGCCCCCGAAATTGACAACTGGTCCTGACAAAACTATAGGGAAATTTAGAATCATCTCTGCCTGCTTTAGAATGGCTAGAATTGGGCACGGTCTATCGGTCCTTAAAGCCGCACCAAGGAGTTTTGAACATCGCACCCTCCACAGATTGGAACGGACACATCCCATATGGCAAGTCAATTGTAGTTTCACTTGAACTACAGATCGCTACCCGATTGGGCAAACTTGTTTAGTGCCGTTTAAGCCAATAGAGAGCCGCAGAGCAAATGCAGCAAGTATCGTTCACCTTGTTACGAGTTGATGGACCACGGAAACGATTTTGAAAACATTATTTTAAGGGTTTAGAAAGTCTTTAATGCCGCTTTAAAACAACCATAAATATTTGTTTTGAAATATTTACAAGTCATTCAGTGGCTATTTGTGTTTGCTGATGTTCCAAACACAGGTATCGTAGCAAAATACTGCTTCTGTCATGTTTTATTTGTAGCAGAGTAATATCAAGGAACAATGCGTCTTCTAACAGAAACTAATGGGATGTACAAAATGCCAAATAAAACACGACAGAATTTTATTTCGCTGAGGTGATTCCAAATTTCCCAAATAGCTGAATCAGGAAAAATTTCAGTGTCAACCACCCTTTTGCATTTTAGACAAGCGACGAAATGGGCTGAAAGTGTTAAACTATTTTCATTAATTTAACATTAGTCAAAAAAAAAAAAACCCTACGTCTTAAACCTATATAGTATGCTATGCTGTATGTCCAACACATTCCACTTTTTCCATTTTTATTTTTCTGAATTCTGTGTATTACGTTATAATCATATTTAGTTACCGTAATAAGTGTCTAATTTTGGAGGGCATGGGGAAAAAAGCAAAAATGTAAAAATGTACGTTTAATCAATATTTAGCTTTAAAAGTCAATGGCAAACACAACCACACATATCAAATGAACAGTTTCATTTAAACACACACAGAAAAATATGTTATAGCCACTGTTAACTCAAAAGTAGAATTTTAAAATATTTTTAACTTTTTTCATTATACAGCTCAACAGCATTTGCAGAAAAGTTGTTGGCCACATGCATAATAATTGTTAATAATAGCTCTGCCTGAAATCTGGCAGTCAATCGCAAAGATTCTAGAACGCTCCGCTTTGGTTAATCGCGTATTTCATAACTTTTCAGAAGCTGCTGGTTTTGCAGCAGAGGCTGGCTACGTTTCCCTCGCATCTGTGAGGATTGGAAACAAACTCGCGTGTAAAAAAAAATGTATTGATTATGTTTTGAATGAAGTATTGTATTTAGCTACACTACAAATCCAATCCGTTACTGAGTAAAAAAAAAACTTTGTCTAATGAAAACGAAAGGAAGAAAAAAAAATTGCATCCGGAATCACTTCAATAATCAGCATCAGGCGCCAAGTGTTTCAGTTGGAGATGAGAGCGAAACAAAGCATCTTTGATAACATTGGTTGGGAACACTTGTTAGTAGTTGAAATGGGTAGATGTAAATTCTCGCAAACGTGAATTGACAAACCGGCTTTCAAAGAGTGGCTAAAACCTGTGATGGGAAACGACCGAGAATGATTTTGCTTAGTCTGCAAGAAGACCATTGATGTGACCTGGAATGACATTACAGATAAGCACCATTCATTCACATTGAACAAGGGTATTGAAGCAGTGTTCGCGAACATGTTTCCAGACTTGCATGGATTAAAGTTTTCGATCAACTGGATCGCTAGAGGTGAATCACGAGATTGATGCGTATTAATTAATAGGAAATCAGTCACTGGATTGTAGTCATGAAGTGTCATTCGCTAGTAGAAGCTCAAAAGGTTGGGAAACGGTGCTTAATGCCTACACACGTTGCTTAAATAAAAGAAAGAGCGACTCCTAGGCTCAAAACGGCACGCTCTGGTGTAGCTGAGTGAACAGGCTATTCTGACACCATAATCCCCTATCACAAATAATGAAATATAGTGTTGGAGTAAGCTAGGCCTACAACAGAGCTGGTTGACAAAGTTTTAAAAGATCTTTGGTTACAATCAAGGCTCTCAACCCTCGTGCATTGGCCGTGAAACTCAATTTCTTCTTCAATTTCTCACGGTCTCACACCCGATTTCTCACAGTTAGAAATTAGGCTATTATTTTTACCGCACTGAAAATCGCTACAGTTAGAAAGAAGTTGACAGATTCGAACTTTGCGGCTCAATAAATCTTAAACAAATCTTACAACACAATATACGTAACAGGTCTATTCAACAGCGGTAAGGTAGACAAGCTACAACCTTATTTTCATCCAAACAATATGTATTTAAAGAAATACGGACGACATTGGTCCTAATGACCAGTCTACCGTGGGAGAAAAGCTTAGGGACCGTCTGCAATGTGCAAAACACAAACAGATAAAGTCAATAACTTCAATTGCAAAGAGTGAAGAGCCACCAAAATCACCAAAGGCTTTTGGAATGTTTTCAAGGTCGTATCACACCCCTTAGTTACCTACCTTAGGCCCCAGTTACACGGAAGCTCTGCACCAAAAACGTACCGTTTACCGTTAAGTCCGCGTTTAGACGAGCGTTTTGCATACAGACGGAAACGCAATAATATGTGATATTTTCTATTTTTTGATGCAGCATACACGCCAGATGGCTAGGTGGCAACAGCAGCAAGACCAAGCTTGTGCGTAAGGTCTCTACTTCTCTTCCTGTTCACCCCTAGCATGCGGCGCAATTAAAAATAAACATCATGGTGAAAGTTTGCCATTAATCTCTGATGTGCATTACTCTCAAGCGTCATTCTTGTAACTTGCTGGAAAAAATCTTCCAGTGAAACTAGTGCTGCTAAAGCAAGTTGAATGTCCATCGCAGGATCGCCATTTTGCTTTTCTAGCACTGGGGCATGTCACTATGCGAGGAGAAACGAAGTTTTGCGTTTTCAAGCATTTACACAATGAGGTTTTCAAGTTTTCCACTCTGGAGGGGGTTTTCATTTTTTTGCATTTTCAACCTCCAAAAACTATGTTTCCATCTAAACGATAGGGCGAAACGATATAATATTTTGCGTTTTTCACCCCGGAGCGTTGTCGTGTAAACGGGGCCTTAGTTTGGTGAAATCTAGCCTACCTTACTCTATATATATTTTTTATTACGAATAACATTCAATAACTTTGCTTTTATAAACTATAGCCTACTACCACCAAAATCCATTACTAATTACTTTGGTGAAAAAAAAAAATTATTAAATAAAATGCAATAACTTTGCTCCTACGCTTTAATCCATGTATACAGGTCTGTGGCTTGCTTTACACCCGCCACCCCCCTCCCCCACAACCCATTGTCCTATCTTCACTACATTGGAGAGATCCCCTGCCTCATTTTAGTTTTTTTTTTATGTAACTAAGTAACTTTAACTTAAAGTACATTTTAAACGAACTACTTATTACTTTTACTTAAGTAATTTTTCAGATGGGTAATTTCACTTGTACTTGAGTAATATTTTATCAACGTATTGGTACTTTTACTTGAGTACAATATTGTAGTACTTTTTCCACCCCTGGCAAACAGTAGTGAATAGATTAAAAAAGACAAATAATTATTGAGAAATAAAAAAAGACAATATGTAATAAGTAATTGAAAAAATAAAACAGTTGATAAAACTAATAAAAATAAAGAAAGAAGTTATGAATTAAATTAAAAGTTACATAGAAATAAAGTTATAAAATAATGAAAGGTAAAAGCTAAGTATTAAAATACTAAAATTGAAAAAAAAATTCAGTTCTACTTAGCAGAAAGCATCTGTGAACAGCTTACTGTTCGTTCACACCAAAAGCGACTAAAGCTGTAGAATCGCCGGAAGTAATTGACTTTGTATGGAGAATAAGCGACAAAAGCAAGTTAAGCGACTAGAGTGATTCAAAAAGTTTAACTTAATGCAAATTAGCCATGACATGTTTCAGCTGAAAAACGCTGACAACCAATCCAAATGTAGCTGGCCTTCTCCTGGTGAGTTGATGAAAATGTGTGAGAATATTTTAAAGTGGGGAGCGGTACTTGCGTGCTAATCAAACTTATGCAACTCTCCCTTGCTTTTGTGGGAATCAAGACAATATTGTTTGTAAATACCGACAGAACTTAAAAATGTTGTGGAAAATGTAATTGAACAGTCACGTCAAGTTAACTTTTGACGTGATTTTGGTTTTGTTTGTTGGAAAATGTAATCAATTATGTCAATACCCCAAGTAGCAGGGGAAACACAACAAAACTTGCTGTTGAAGCACAAGTTTCAAGCAAAGACCCCAGCTTTCAAGTTAGATACTTTATTGATCCCCAAGGGGAAATTCAAGATTGCCTGTTCAATGGCTGTTGAACAGGCCTGTTCATGTGACTACTGAAGTTTAGCTTGCTGTCTATGAAAATACATTTTTAACAGTATCTTTTTAATCCTGTTTCAAGAATAGTGGTTATCCTGAGTCGCTCATCTTTAGCATAGCATTGAGATCATATGGTGTCTGGTACCAGCGTATCGGGCTAACATGAAAGTAGCAGATATGAAGGTAGCACTGAGATCATACCACGTAGATCATGTGGTGCCAGGTACCAGCATATGAAAGTAGCATGAAGGTAGCATATATGAAAGTAGCACTGAGATTGTGTGGTGTAAAATTCTTGTTGCAAGTTGACCACCACTGTGGACAAGTAGGTACACAAAGCACTCAATGGGAGGAAGATTGGGCTGGGCGATTAATAGAAAAGTAATCAAAATTGACATTTAGAACCTATAATCAATCACATTTTTCCAAGGCAATTATTTTAATTACTTTCCCTTTAAAAACACTACTGCATAGGAAGTCACGTGACCCCGCTCCGCTACGTTATACCACCGGCATGCCGAGCATGGGGAACTTAATCACTGAGACAACTGAGCAACAAAAAAAGCTTGTACCAATGATGACATTGATGTTCAATAAATAATCATATGTAGTAGATGTGTTTCCTTCAATTATTTTAAAATCAAGTAATGCACTCTTCATTCAAAAATCTCTCACTTGTAATATGTGAACATATTTACTGTACAAAACAGTGAACTATGGGGGGGGGGGGAAATAATTATAAATAAAATAATCGTTCATTAATCGTAAGCGAGTTAAAATGTTCAATTAATCAAGATTTTGATTTTAGGCCAAATTGCCCAGCCCTACTTTGAGGAGTAACTGATTTCAGGAAGAATTGGCAAGAACCCCAAATAGTATGTATGATGGGCCACATAACTTCAAACCGTTTAGAAGTGAGGATCTAAATGAGATTTTGCCATAGGAGGATTGCAGTCAAAACTGGTAAAATATGTGGAGGTATATGTGGCGAATTGATGAAGCATCCAGGTGGGTTTCATTTATTGCTATAGCCCCTGGTATCCTACTAGCTCACCAGTAGGATTCCAGGGGCGTCACTAGGTTTCAAGGACAGTGGGTGGGGACTTAACCCCCAAGAGATACGATACAAACAGATGTAGCGCATGAGCTATCCTAACTGACATAATACTCGAGTCTTTTCAGGATGCTTCTGATGGCACCTAATGAATTCTCTACAGAGCCGACAGACTTCTGTGGAGATGCATTGGAAGGGGCATATTGTGAGAGTGTGTGTGTGTTTGTGTGCGGTTGTGTGCGGCCTGTCTACAGACTGCAGAATGTGATTTGTTGGACTGGGAGAGTATTTGTTGTTAAGTTGCTCTCACCTGAAAAGTGTGCTACTCAAAGCTTAAATGGTAAGGAAATGCACTGAAGAGACAGGCTGGAAATATTTTTGGGGATTTTTAGTTCATTAATATAGTATTTGGAGGACAAAAATTATATATCCAGATGCAGTTGATTTTTTTTGCAGTCGCTAGCAAGCATCAACTTATACTTCAAAACTCTTAACTTCACTGTAATTTTGGAATTAATATGGATTAATCTAGATTAAAATGGCTCATTTGAATTCTGCTGAAGGCATTCAGAATATGTGTGCTACCTAGTCTAAGGTGGCACATTTGTTTCCAAAATGCTAATGCAATGCAAACTAACTGTAATAATACTATAGATAAAAAAAATAAATCATGTTCAATAAGATGTACTTGTTTACCAACTGTTTATTCATGAATGATGATGAATAGAGCTGAGCTTATTCAGGTATTTTCATAGCTAAAGCAAGTGTCATAAATCAACATTATGCTAACAATTTTAATTGGTGTGCTAGCCAGATTTTTTTATTTATGAAAATGGGGAGCACCTGGTTCATTAATTACATGGGGCTCTTAGCTGTTAGCTGGAGCTAACTAATTGCTACTACCAGCTAGGGATGGGTATTGATAAGTTTTTATCAATATCTATGGCATTATCAATTCTGCCTATCATTCCAATTCCTTATCAATTCCCAAAATCTGTGGGTGCCAATAAAGTAGTTCTACACAGTCTTTTGCAACAAAAGCAAACATTTAAACATCCTTAAATTTATGAACTGACTAACACTAGCACACAAGACCGGGAGTCCTAATACAGAACTTAATAATGTAGCCTTATGTAACGTAATTTTAAGTAACACTGGAGAAATGAACATAACGTCTGCTGTCTATCAGCTGATGACCAACACAACAAAGCAGGCGAGACGGAGCGTTGTCCAATCAGAACCCACAGCCAGACCTGAGAGTGGGCTGGGGGCCAATGAGTATGCCAGTGAAACTGCGCTCCAGACTCAGACTTCGGGAGCAGCGGAGAAATGTGTCGACAGAGATGGTTGATAAGTGTTCAGTATCTTTGGTGTAGAGTCAAATACATAGGCAATGAAAATGTAAATGTACCGCGACACAAAATTTCAGGAAAACCGGAAAATGTCCGACGTCATGCAAGGCAGGCTGAGGGAATCGTTAAGGGAATCGCTAACAAAAATGACGTACAATGTCTATGGAATTGACAAGTTAATCTTGGAACCGGTTTTCGATACCCAACCCTACTACCAGCAGTGATGAAGACTTACTTTCTTGATAACACCAGGCCCTGCTTTGCTTAGCTGGTGCCAGTGTTCAATGAAAAGTCAGTCATGAGAGAACTTGCGTATAGCCATGTCTTGTCTTGTGTGCACCATGTACGCTAGTGTGTCCCCATGTGTAGATACAGCGAAGTGAAAAGTAGCCGTGAAAACGTGGACTGGATTTTCCGTAATGTGGGTATTCCTTTGGAACAACTGGAATGGATTTGATAACGAAGCACTAACGCTGTAAAGGCAAGAGGGCGAGAAACCACAAAATTTATGAGCATTTTCAAATGAATAGCGACAGGTGTTTATATTATTATTTATTTAATGATATATTCCTGCGTTTTTATTTTGAATTTGTCTGAAAAAAAAAAAAACTAATTATTTAGGGGGGCTTAAGAATATATTATTGTAAGCACTTAACTTAATGTTGCAAACGTTGCTGCTGACCAGTAAACTGGTGTAACAGGTTAAATATATAAAGTTATATAAAACTAATACAAAATATTGTTTTATTTCACCATAGACCCATTACGCTACTGCAGGTTTTTTGAGCGTTTAATTGAGTACCTGTCTACAGTAGCCTGTGGTAAATTGAGGTACAAAGAGCTCCACTTAAATAGCTGAATAACTACTAAGTATTGTTGATAGTGATATTGCTTTTGCAAATGTGTTGTGTAAGTGGAGAGTCCCATATTTAATGAGATGCTCCAGACACTGTCTTTGTTTTGTTTTATCACTTACACTTTCTTAGGTATAGCTAGTTACGTTATTGATGAAAACTATGGCCAGCTGTAAACGGAGTATCTTTTATCTTTTTTCTGTTTAGCTACTTCGGAAGACATTTATGAATCCTGTTGTTCTTCTGAACGATCTTTGTTAATTTCATTGCAGAATCCACAGAAAAAGTTTTGTATTCCGATTTGTGATGCCCAACATCATCAAAAACAATGGATGACTGCTTTAAATGTTTATTAC
Source organism: Limnothrissa miodon (assembly GCA_017657215.1). NCBI lineage: Eukaryota > Metazoa > Chordata > Actinopteri > Clupeiformes > Clupeidae > Limnothrissa > Limnothrissa miodon. The sequence goes on from JAGFZM010001145.1 coordinate 354,501, forward strand.
GAGCAAGAAAGTAGAACATTGCAACAGTGCATTTAAAACATTGCCTAAGCTTGTAAAGGAGTGGGAGAAGAGCAGAAATAAACTTTTTCAATCCCTCATGCTAACTTAAAACTGCATTTTTAAAATTGCTGATTAAATATCTATTGAATTGATGCTTTAGACCTATACAGAGACTTTCCCCCCTCGACCATGGTGCGACCTCAGATTTACCTTTAGTCCCACTATTTAGAAATTAGGTTGCATGTGAAATAAAATTGGTCACACTCTAGAGCCCTGCATCAATTAAGCTTAATCAAAGCCAAAATTCATGCATGTCTATCTATCTAACCTATGTGTCAAAACTCTCAGTTAGCACCACAGCTGCCACAACTTGACCTTTCATGTAAATTTTTAATTTTTTGAAAAATTAAATGAAAATGTGCGGTTGGTTGTGGCATCTGGGTCGTTCCAGAGAGTCCCATTGCATGACCTTAAATTGCGAAACTGATTTTGTATTAGTTTGAGAGCTTCAGAAGTGCACAATTTTGAAATGACATCACTTTGACCGAGATTTGTTTTTTTCCTTTTTTTGTGTGTGTGACTACAATCTTTTTTTTTTTTTTTGGTCCTCTTCCCTGTCTTTCATGGAACAAAAAGGCTGAGGTAGGAGGAGCACATTTTAAGGGGTTAAATGCTTTTCGCTGGTTTAGCAGCGCTAAATTATTTATTTGTCATTTTGTCACTGCACACAGTTTATGAATTCAAGGAAATTGTATTATTTTGTGGGTTTAGCAAATGTTGAATTGAATTTTCAATTGAAGCGCTGTAGGAGGGGCAGGCATCTACAGAGGAGAATACATGAATTTCACAGCAACGTCAACGTCGTTGCATTGCGAAAGACCGGGGCAGAAAGCGTATTTTTGTATTGAAACTGTGGAGGAAATTAGTAACATGACAAGAAGTTGTTGTGTAGTGAACTGTGCAAACAGAGTTGGAAATGGCATCAAAATGTTCAACATACCTAGGAAGAGGCATCTGTTTCAAGTAGCTTGCATCTTTAATGTCAAATATGTATATAGACAAAGGCTCAAATATGTCAAATTATGTTTGGGTATATGTTGAGTGGGTGTGTGCAAGTCTTCTTGGCTGCAGAAGAGGGATTAGTAGGCTAACAACAGGTAATAAACAGTACTTTTAAACTGGGCTTTCTCCTGGTTATTGTATTACGATAGATGGCTTTCTGCCCTGGGATTGCGTGCGCAGGCGCAGTGTTTGTAAACATGAAATCCATATATATGCGCAGTACAAAAGAGCGAAAATGAAATCACTTAACAGAGAATTCTGCATTTAATGCCTTCCGAAGGAAGAATCAATATACCATAGACCGCATAATAAACCAAGCAACTAACACTAAGTGGATGGGGCACAGTTAGTCTGAGGCTCATTTAGCTGTGCCCAATCAATTTGTGTAATTTGTTAACATCAAAATATATTTTAATTAATTATAAACGCTGAGACTTGACAAATGAGAAATATGTTTTGTTCTAAGCCTTTTAAATGAGCCTATATAAGACGCTATAGCAGTGCTCCTGGGTCACTTTCAGATGCACAAATTTACATACGCTATTATTAATTTCTGATGGTCAAAAAATGTGTTTTATGACTCCTTTAAAAGGGTTGGAACAAAACGATTCGTATTTCGCATCCTCCTGGCAAATTCAACCTGGCAACAGGGGGTTGGACCAGAGACGGTTCCAAGCGATCTTTGATTGGACCATGCAAATGTAGGAGGTGTATCTTGGCGAAGTTACGTGTCTTCGCGCCTTTTTTCAGATTGGCCCGTTTCAATGCGGTGAAAACTCGTTCTAAATGTATGTAGAAGGAGGCCGGATACGGTGTTGAAGTTTTGGTACCATTGGGTACCTTAAGCTACATAAATTCTACAATAACAAGGTACATGTGGTTTTGCATTCTATAATTCCTTTAAGTATACAACTTATGTGATCAAAATGTGTGAAAACATAACATATTTGTATGTCCAAAGTAACCTGTTCAAACTCTGAAAGCCAGTGAAAGGGGCTGAAACAACATCATGTGTCACAATGCCTCTGAATGCTATGACTTTAAAATCCATATCACTGTTGCAAGTTCAGACATAAAATCTTTGGCTTGCCTTGAATACTACAATACATCTACTAAAGGCGCTTTTCTATACTGTAACACTTGGTCGACTATACTTGGTTTGGGTACCAGATCTGTTTCGTTGTAATTGCAGTTTATTACAATTCATTCAATTTATCTTCCTCTGTCCACTTGAATTACTGGCAGTAGTGTTATCCACCTGGTTGTCTTTTAGTGAAATACCACTTCTCAATTTTTAGGCCACCAGTCTGTTTATGTGATGAATTAGCATGGCAGCTACTGTAACTGTATACATGTCGGTGGTGATGTTTATTAACCTAGAAGGGAGTGAGCAGCTTCACAAAACCTCTAACAAATCTTTCAAAGTTCAATGAAAAATATTAATGTTTCAATGTGGAAAATTATTTTTATAATTTATATAAAACCTACATACATATACACAAAGCGGACCTGGAAAATAAATTTTGTCTTTACATTGGCAATAACTCCTGTTATTATTCCTTAAGAGAGGTCCTATGAACTTGAAACTTTTTTGAAGAACCATGTCTCCTTGGGGGAAATGAATTACTCCCCATCACTTGTTTTATGAAGTGTTATTATAGTAATAGTTCCTAGCTAGCCAAAAAGCCTAAAAGTTGTTCTGTGACGAACAGTGTTGTACAAAGTATTTTTACTTTTAGTACTAAGTATTTTTACTTAGTTACTATACATCACTGGTGACGAAGTATTGACAACAAGAAAAATAACACTGAACTTCAATTTTATTACTTGCCGAACTGAAATGCCAAGGTTGTCAGGAAAAAAGAATGGCTGCAAGTAATCAAATGGGAGTTAGTACAACTTGAAAATTGCCCATACGTTCAGCAATAACTAAATGTAGTTAACGTTATATTGACACAGCATTATCGGCTTAATAACAGTGATGAACTTACCTGTCTCAGTTTTTGCATTAGTGTAAATACAAGGATTACTCCATCAACTGATGGCAATGTATGACAATGTTAAGGTTTTAAGGCTATCATTATAGACATTGTCTATTAGCTCCGGGCATTTAGGACCTGGCCAAAGCAGGTCTGTAAAATTGTATCAGGTACCAGGTACAACTCCCAGTGAAAAAGCTAAAAAAGTAAGCGGAGTAGGGCTGAACAGTGTTGTGGAAAAGGGCTACAGGTAGGCTGTTAGATGGTTGACTAGTGAACTGTGTTTTGGAGAGGTTTTGGACAGTTTTGCATCATGATATTGCACATGACCATCATAATGGGAAATATTTTTGTCTGTCTGTCTCGTCAAGCCTGCATAAGAGTTTGTGGATGATTCCTAAATATTTGGTAAATAGGGATGACAAACTAAAAATATTCCTGACCGACCACTGAGTCTCATTAGTCAGTTGAAACCAGTTAATCTGTCTGTTACTGGTTACCAGTTAACCTGTTTGTTGTCCAAGGGCTAAACTGAATGTGTAACAGCAGCGTCAAGCCGTCCAAATTATTATTTTTTTATGTTTGCTACGCTGCCGCATCTGATGTAGCCCACTAACACTAACATTAACACTTTGGTAACACAGGCTATCTGGTGTAGCCAACCTGTTAGAAACTCATTTGAAACGAAAGAAAATGACAGCTCAGATGAGATGCTGCTTGTTTAGTTTGAAGAGATGGTAGTGCTAACAATAATAAAGCAAGATGTTGATCATCATTAGGCCTACCTTAATTTGTTATCATTAAAGATCCTGAAATTTAGTAATTTCCAAGTCCAATCCCATCATATGCAGAATATTGCCCAACTGACCGCAACACGATAATACCAATACATAACACCAGTATATCTGTGTCATTCTTTTTGGTGAAATGGTCCCTCAGTACGTTTCTTTGCATGCTTCATCATGCAGTCGTCTGCCATGGCTCTAACCTTGAGTGTTTTAGCCTGTGGACTTTTGGCAAATGTGAGCTCACAAACCCTACTTTGCGCCTCACCCTTTGAGGGATTATTTAGCAATTTCACACAAAAATCTTGGAATTAGATGGCTAATTGTAGTCTTAAGCGTTTAGTCTAATTTGGAGATCACATTTGCGGAAGCTCGCATGCGAGAATGTGACTTGACAGTGGGCTAGATGCATCTTTCCAACATCCAGAAAGTCACCTCATCTGATCATCTGTTTGTGTGAATTGAAACAAACCCATACACTCTACACAAATCATTTTTTTTTGTTTAAAAGACTACAGATCATTTTGGTCGATTTTGATCGTTTAACCTCGATACGGTCAACCACCGGTCAAACGGTTACCATTTAACATCCCTAATTTAGAAATCCTCTGGAGGAGTGTCCAGATAACGCCTTACTGAAAAGAAAAAAAAACTCTAAGGTGGCAAACAAGTGATTTGTGGGATAAAAGCCTTCAAAGTGTCCCAATATAGAGAAGTAATGGACTTGGCGCAATTAAGTTGTAGTTCTTCATCCCATTATTAGTTGTAGTTTTCTTGTCCCTTTATTCGCCTAAATCAGGACACATTAATGGCCCTTATTCCTATCTTGGGCATGTAAGGCAAACAGGAGAGGACATACAGCACGTTCAGAATGAAATATTAAAATTGAGCCAATATTGTGATGTGCAGCTTTCTTTGATTGTGATACTTTTGTGTTTGGATGTGATCAGTCGTTTGGTTGGTTGTGTTTGTGTGTGATGTGGCTGGCTCATTCCTGAGAATGAGTGCGTCTCAGATAGAGATTTGCTTACACAGGTCTTGACATTACGATGCTCCCAGCTGGGCCATAACTAAGGATTATGATGTTCCCTATTTTCTTGATTAATAGATTTGATAATTTATTTTATTGTTTAATTAATACAATGGAAAAAAATACCAGTGTGCCCCAAGATCCAACATTTTTTTTTTGAAAACATTTTTTCTCCATTTATCTCATTTTGTTTTGTGCAAAAGTTAAGGGAGTTATTCAGAAAATATTAAAATAAATAAAAATGAAAACACAATCTATTGAGCTCTAATTGTTTAGTGAAATAGTTGGCAATTAATTTAATAGTTTGCATGTAATCGATTAATTGTTGCAGCCCTAGTTCCCAATTAGGTTTCTAGTTCACCATCCCCTTTCATCCAATAACACGGGACATTGAGATTGACTTTGCCAGGGAATGCTTAGATGAGAGTGGTTTGATCTGGCTGATTTGCTAAAGGGAGCCCTCTCCTGTGGCTCTTCAGCAGGTACCCCGGTGTGTTGTCTCCCAGGACTTCTGCTACAGTGCACTGCTGAAGAGACTTCTGCTACAGTGCACTGCTTTCGCTTGATTCGCTTGACAGTGCTGCCATCTAGTCTTTCAGTCTCTAAACTGCACAACCTGCTCGCAAGTTGTTGAATAAAAGTTGTCAAACCTCTTTTTGTGATTGCCTATGACAAAATGGCAAGCGAGAAGTCACAGCATATTTAAACCTCTTAAAACTCTGAGACTATCGTCTGTTGCTGTGCTTTTTAAGACTTCAGTGTTATGCAGTGTTGTGCTGTTTTACTCTGCCAATGCCACAGTGTTGCAGTAAAGCATTGTCCTCTAATGTTCTCTGCTGTGCGTCTGTTTTCCACATGCATTCACAATAGTCACACAGCCAAGCCGTGTCATACTGTGAGACTCAGGCCCTGGTCTCTGCCCCCGACTGTGTGCCAGTCTGTGTTTCCAGCTGATATGATTGGTTGGAAAACGCCTGTCGATAATCTCAGCAGTATGTGTTGGAGGATGCCGTTCCGCTTTTGAAATACTCTGTATGATATCATGTTGTTATACTTCAGCCTAAATGCATGGGCTTTTACATTAGTGGTTATGTTTGCTTTCTTAGTTCTGTTGTCCCTCACAGTAGGGTACATGATGGGTTAGTGCGAATTTCACCACTGTGAAAAAGAAGAAATGTATCCTTGGTGAAGACATCATAGGTTTTACTGATCAGCTACACGTGTCCTGATAACAATACTAATGTCATTTATTTGCTCCGTTGTAGCTTGTATCTCTTGTATCCTTTCCCCTTTCTTTTATAGAACTATATCTTTAATTTATTTATTCCCCTATATGTCTTTAATGTATGTGACTCATAAACTCTTTGAGCCTTCATCAGACAGAATTGGCTGATGATTAGAGGATCTAGACTAGTGTGTTGCATTTTCCTCTGACTTTTTTGACTATGCTTTATTTCCAGTAGCAAGTTCTGCTTACTGGTGACAGTAGTGCGCTCAAATTATTCAGCTTAGTTTTTTAAAGGCCCACTATGCAACATTTTTCATTTAATTAATCCGTTTCATACTGTTTAGGATGCTAAAATTAGTCATTACACGGCGAACGAACTGTGTAGAATGTGCCACCGTGGCCAATAGCGGTAGATACAGCACTTGCAATGTTCAGCAGCGCGGACCGCCTCCAATAGAATGCAGTGCAATACAATGCAATACAGCGGTCTTTAGAGGGAGCTCGTGAGAGAGAAAAACAGAATGTTGCTTAGCCCCTATTTAAGGGTTTTTAACATCCTTGATTAAAACTCGATGAAAGCGTTTGTGTCAACAAAATACTAAAATCTCTTTTCCTTTCATACCAACAATGCTAAAACAATACTCTCTGTCCTAACTGTTATTGTGGTTCCAGACAGATCATGAAAAATATTAGCCTGCCTTGTCGCTAACTGTGTGATTGTACTGTGTTTTTGAGCTACATGAAATTTTGAGCATGTACTGTGTATTGTGCCATGACTGCTGTGTCTAACTGTGTGTGTGTTTGTGTGTGTGTGTGTGTGTGTGTGTGTGTTGCAGGCATGGTTCTGGTGCGGACGGAGATGGGCCAGCTGGTGATGGTGCCCCAGCAGGCTCTGGCACAGGCCCAAGCCCAAGCCCAGGCCCAGGCCCAAGCCCAGAGCAGCATCTCTCCTCGGCCGGCCACCCCCACCACAGGGGCTACCTTCAGAGTCGCCACTCCTCAGGTGAGACGGGGGCACCAGGGTCACACACAATATGAAGTGGTCTATTCGACCTGAATCAACCCAGCCTTAGTCCTATAATGTCCTAAATCCTCTATAGGTTTGTAATCATTAGGTTTTGTGTAACATATGTATATGTGTGTGTAGAAATGTATTTTACTTTTGTATTGTATGTATTGAACTACAGAGTTCGGAACATACTGAATGTAATTTAACCACAAGGAAAATTTCCTAGTGCACTTCCCTTTCTGAGTTTTACATAACGGCAAAAGGGAAATAAGACTGATAAAATCTCAGTTTACACCTAGCTTCTATCTTACAGTGGCATACACCTCACCTTTTTCCATATTCTTATCTGTTCCAAAGTGTTGGTAACCATGCCTCTCTACATGTGTGTAACTTTTAACTTTTTTTCCCAGAAACTTATCTTACAAACTTACCGATGGAGGTAATATAAAGAATTTTTGTGTGACCCAAATTTGGTCCCAACTTAGAAGCTTTTTGGCTATCCTAGACCCATGTAGGAATACGTTTAATCCTATTAATTTTACTCCACAGTTCGATTAATAGAGTCTGATTGATACCTCCATTGTCCTAATGGCTGCCCCTGTCCTCAGGTTTGCCTTGGGTAATGAGCTCATTAATATTGCATGGAGGTGTGCTCATCACTTCCTGTTAGACCGTCTTTCATCACTGTCACCTGAGAGATGAATATTCATCATGTTGGTTTAGCGATCCTCTACCTGTGGTTATCTTTTGTTCCTCCAGGATAAATGAGTGATCAGACCTCATCCGTGGAATGAAGTGTTTTTAAAGCCTTAATTACTCTTGTAACATCTGTCATGCGGTATTTATTGAAGTTATCAAGTGACTGTAAAATGTAGCTCTTTTAATAATAACCCATTTAAAAGTACAGTGAAAGTGCTTTTGTGTAGAAAGGGAGAGGGGTGGGGACTGCTAGCTTTTTATCAGTCCTATTCTTTATCAATTCTTTTACCAATTCAATGGAGTACAGAAAGTAGTCTGTACATGAATCCATAATGTAGCCTGAATTACTACTGTGACCATAAAGGCGTATTAGAATGAGCTAAACAATCCAAAAAACTGATTTGTCTCTTTCAGTTCTACCTTCAGAAAGATCAGCATTGATAGGTCGGAGCTATAGAAACTATAGATTAAAGCATTCGATTCTCAGTTCTTTTAAATGAATTGAACATTTAGTTATGCTATAAAATCCATTCTTTTTGTACATGGCAATGAAATTTCTTACTCATAGTACTAAAAGAAGCCAATGAAAATTACACTTTTGAAATGTTAATCAAATGATTTGACTGGGTTTCATGATTGATTTCAAAAGTTTGGTTTCTCTGAGGCTGTCTGCAACTCGAAATGAAAGGTGTATACTATGAATTAAGGAAGCGCCATTTATCAGCACTGTGGAAGAGGAAGTTCATGTGGAGTCTCTTGAACCACGCTGAATTTGAGCTGTTAACTGTCTCGCCCTGAAGACCAGGAATAAACTACTTGATCTCCCAGCAGTCAGTGGAAAGTTAAGACCAGTTATGATGGCCTGACGTTACATATGATTTTTTTTTTTCGCTTGTTTAAATGGTATCTCTTAAAGTAAAATGTTGTGTAGGGTATTACTCCAGTTGTAATGATTAAGGAGACCCATGGTTTAGATCCATAGCTCAGTTTAATAGGTTTGAGTTTGGCCTGTGCGTAATTATAATAAAAATAATAAAAAAAAAATTATTATTGGTTAAATAAAATTAAAATAATGTATTATTATTGTTTGCTCATTCCAGCTTAGAATGAATATTCCTCTGTTATAGTTAATTATGGCACAAAATGTTATTGATTCCCGTAAACCCCGTTTTATCATCATGTTGGTTGCAATGTGCAGTTTTCACTCATTTCACCACAAGGGGGCGACAGAGCCTTGCTTATAGAGCTGGATCCATATACTGCCAGTCTCTGTGAATAGATAGATTGTGTTTAATAATAGAATCAAAAAGTTATATCCATTTCACACAATTATGAAATTAGTTTTAAATTTATTTTACTATTAGTTTGAAATCCTTAATTGTGTGTCTTATTCTCCTTTAACCTGGATTGGTGAGTCGTTGAATTAATTTATTTTAATTTAACCATCTTACAAATCCAGTGTTCTTGCCACCTGACAATAGGTGGAAGCATAGCATTGAAACCAAAAAGATTTACGACTCTTTGTCAAAAATGGCAAGCATGTAACTTTTGATTTAAGTCACTCATCACATAAGTTTTGCGAGAATCCTGAAAAATTATGTACTGTACTAAGAGGAAATCTTGTACTGTTTTCTTGAGCAAGGCACCTTACCCCTCCTTGCTGCCGGGGCACCGCTGTAGCAGGCAGCCCACAGCAGTTGCTTTGTGCTTCACCTCAGTTGTGTGTTTCACTCATTCAACCCATGATTGGATTAAATGCAGAGACCACATTTCCCTTACAGGATCAAAATAGTATATACTTCTACCTACACTAGCTACCTCTCAGGTCATACTCCATCTTGCCTGGCCTGGGTGAGGTCATGGTGCTATTGGCAGGCAGTATCTTTGAATAAGGATTGTGTGAGTAATTACGTCCAGCTTGATCCTGCATTGTGAGCTAATTGTGGTGTTTAGACCAGAGACCCTTTGACACAAATGGAGATGAGCCTTATTCCCAGTGTCTCTCTGGACCGCGGGTGCCACTCACACACGTGAAGCGAAGGAGGGGGGACAGGAGGAGAGAAAGTGCGAGGGAAAGGGGGAAGAGGAAGAAGAGTGAGGGATAAGCGAGGAAGTCGTCCCTCGCTTCCTTCCACTCGCGTTAAATCATTCACCATCCAGCTGCCTGATTGTTTTAAAAAGCTAACAACCATTAGAGCCCCTCAACGCGTGGCAGATTGCCATGGCATTGCTGGGGGGGCTCGAAGCCTCCGAGATCCCACTGCACCCACCCTTTACACCCCTCCCAAAACTCTCCTGCATCGCTCCCAGGCTCTCCGGTACCCCCACCCTTCCCTGCCTTCCCATCACCACCCCTGTCTCTACCCTCCCTCCCCCAAGGGGACACAGCTGCTGCACACGCGTACACACATGCACACTCTCTCTCTTTCTCTTGATGGTGGTCAGGATGGTTTAGTGTGTGTGTGTGGGTGGGTGTGTGTGTGTGTGTGTGAATGCAAGGCATAATGCCAGGATAGTGCGCAGAGGGCATGTCCACATGGCTGCCCAGTGTAGACAGATGCTACCAGGATGGTGGTTCCCGTCTGTAGCTGTGTGTGTGTGTGTGTGTGGCGTTTGTAGGGGGGCTCCAGACCATCTTGTCCCGTCTCAATGCAGCCTCTGTATTGGCATACACTGTTTGAACAGCCTGTATGAAACACAGAGGTAGCTGATTATGCCCTGAGCTAGATGGACTCTCTGGCCTCCATATTGCTCAGCACTGACCTAAGTAATGTCCTCTTACCTGTGCCCACTGGAGTGGCCATGGCTGCCACGTTCTTCACTAGATGGTGCTGTGGGCTAATCCCCAAATTGTGGTGCAAATCTGTGGTGTAATCCTCCCTGTCTGATTCCTCTCAGTTGCATTTTATTACCTTGATTTGTTTCCCCCTAGGCTCCACTGCTGCTTCAGTTCCACAAAGAAAGAGGGCGCCAATGTGGCACCTCCCCACCGTTTGTCATCTCTGTGCCTGTGTACAGACCAGAAAGTGTGAAAGTGGATGGCTCTAGCACGGCATAGTTGCTGTTAGGAGTTCCTGCTGTAATATGGCTGCCTGGAATGCAACCTCTGCTTGCCTCCTGCTGTACCTTTGATCTGTTGCCGATGCACTGATGCTTCTCCCTCTATTTCCCCACTCCTTTTTTTCCCCCTTCTCTCCTTTTCACTCCTTTCCTCTTGCTCTCTTCCTCACTTGTCTTTGCTCTCTCCCTCTCCCTGCCCCCCCTCTCTCTCTCCCTCTCCTGCAGTCTCCTGTGACCACTCAAGCCATCCGTCCAGGTCCCGCTGTCCAGGCCAAGGTGCAGCCATGATTCTTGCTCTAGCCCCTTTGTTCCCTTCGACCTTCCTGTGTCATCCCTGACCCCACCCTGTAGCCTGGCATTGTGCCGCATTATGCCTCACAGCATGTCCTAACACTGGGTGTCTTCCTGACCTTTCCTAACCTCTCATAGTGTGGACCTCCTTTTAATTGCTCAAGCCTGTGCCACTCAACCCTTTTAAAGTTCCTAACCTCACCCAGTCCCCTCACCACCATAATGCCTCCGTCAGCCACTGGGAGTTGGAATGGCAATAGATGTCTGAAGGATGTCTTTTCAACCCTTTCAACTCCCAGAAGTCACATGCCATAGACACCTTAGCTGTTCATTACGGTAATGTGATGTCGCCCTTCAATGAGTTCAAAGTCTTAGTGTTTTAGCGTGACAGCTCTGACATTCTAGTTCGCATGCAGGGGCAAACATTGTCTGTTTTTATGAGCAGTGTTCCATGACGAGGCTCCCTATAAAACCGCCGTAGCCCCCTCCTTTCTATTCCTCCTCAGAATCGCCTCGTTTCTCACAGCTTCCTCATGCAGTGGCATCCTTCAAATTCCCCCTCAGAATGTCTTTTAGTTTTTCTCCGGTCACCAGCAATGAGTTGAGAATGTTTTTGAGACTTACCTGCTAGGTTTGTATGCTATGCACAAACTTGACCATGTAGATTTAGTTAAGCTTGAAGGTGTGCTGTTGTCGGCCATGCAACAAACATCTGTGTGGATTATCGCATCTGCACCACACCTTAGCATAAGGGTTGAATGTTCAGCTGTGCACAGTATCATCAGTGTGGTGTTTCTACCAGCCTTTTGCATGTCATAAATGTCAGGTGTGTTTTGGCTGTCACTGTGGAGAATAGGAG
>JAGFZM010001145.1:398115-409252 GCA_017657215.1 Limnothrissa miodon
TGTGTGTGTGTGTGTGTGTGTGTGTGTGTGTGTGTGTGTGTGTGTGTTTGAGAGTGATGGAGACTGTGAATGTGCCCAGATCCTCCTTTGCTCCTCCATGAGCTCTTAGGCCAGATCAGCAGCTCAGAGGCAGGCGGAGAGGCGAGGGAGGGAGGGGGCAAGATGGTGGCGGGGAGAGGGGAGGGGAGACGAGTGCAGGGCGCCTTTGTGAGGTGATTCTAAGTGTGCCAGCTTTGCCCGCATGTTTCCATTAGATTGTCATGTTGCCTAATTAGAGAGAGGCGGCATGATTCACCTTGTTAATTAGAAGGACTTGCACACCAAGGGCCCGGGGGCTTCAGGCAGAAAGAGAGGGAGAAAGGGAGAGAGGGAAAGGGAGCTAGAAAGGAAAAGGAGCCCAGCGTTACAGCCTGCAGTCTCCCTCCATCTCTGAAGCTTCTCCTCTCATCTACCTTCAGTTTTTTTTTCTTTCCTTCCTTCTCCTCTCCTTTTTTTTTTTTTTTTTTTGATTTGGAAATGAATAAATCATCCGTGCCGTCCTCTTCTCGCCGCGTGCAAGTTTCTGGGTTCACATCTTCGCCGGGATGCAAATTACATGTGATCAATAGCAGGTGACGAGCACTGAATCTCACTTATGGTAAAAAGAGAAAGTGAGTGAAGAAAAGAGAGAGAGGCAGGAAGACTGAGACACAGGGAGAAGAGTGCTAGCCCAAGCAGGGAGGAATGTGCAGAGACGAAAAAGAGAAACACAAAGGCGAACAAAAGATTTTTCAAGTGGGAACATTTTTCCACTTAGATAAGCATTATTTTTAATGATCAGCTCAAGTGTTGGTGCTGCTCAGCGTGGTGAGGTGCGTGGCGGCGCGGTGTGAAGCCTGCCCTTAAATGTGCTTATCAGGGCCTTTCCAACGTGGCACTGTTTAACCCTGCGTACTGAAACATTCCGCTGAACAAACGCTCAGACGCTCCGGAGTCATGGTCTCCCCGCTCGCCGTCACCACCACCACCACTTTCACCGCCTCGTTATTTCAACCTCATTAGCATGCGGCACGTAGCGCAAGGTCGTATGTCGTACACACACTCTTAGCGCCTCTTAATTTCTGCAAATAAGATACGAATGAATATGAATGTGTGTGGAGTGTTGAAGTGTGTGTGTGCGAGAGTATAAGCGTGTTTGAGCGTATGTACACGTGTGTGTGTGTGTGTGTGTGTGTGTGTGTGTGTGTGTGTGCGTGTGCGTGTGTGTGCGTGTGTGTGTGCATGTGCGTGTGTGGGGATGAGGTCAGAAAGACCATGCACTCTTAATGACCTGTGCCTGAAGAAAAGCTTCTAGCACTGAATAATTGGTGGTTGGCCCTTGACAACAGGTCTGGCTCGTCTAAACCCTTTCAGAGAACGAGAGAGAGCGAGAGAGAAAGCATTAGTTAGTCTCTCTCCAATCTATGAGGCCCATATTTGGAGGGTTTTCTAGAGTCTCTCTCTCTCTTTGTCTCTCTCTCTTGTTTCATTTCCCCCTCTCTCATTCTCTCTTTCTGTCCCCTTCCTCCCCTGCGGCCTCGGCTTTGAAGGGTGTTTTGCTGAAGTTGGCAAGGACGGAAGTGTCAGCATGGCACAACAAGCTGCCGGGCGCACACCTGGCCCGCCTATCCTTGTGGTTGGGCTGGGGAAGAAAGGGCATCCGTCACCTCAAACAGTATGTTCTATATTTATCGATACTGAAGATGTGCAATCGAGGCAAGTAGATGTGAGATACGTCTACACATACGGGATGCCTTCAGTGAAGTTATGTTTACTTGTGTAGGACGTCCATTGCCGACATGCTGGGATTAACCTGTCCATTGGGCGGATTAGCAGTGACTCTGAAGGCTTGCGTGTTTGCCGTCCAGTGTGTGGACTGGATCCCTACTCAGCGTGCCCGTGGAATCGGGCGTCACTAAATAATTGAGTAAATGAAAGTTAATGTAATTAACTCGTGTATATTAATTAGTCGGCAGGGGAGAGTGAGCTGGCACACATAACGCCGGATCACACCATCTCGTGTTTAAAGGCCTGCCCATGTCACACCCCCACCCCCCTCCCACCCCGCCAGCCTGACCTCCGTCAGTGGAGGAGCCAGGGGCGGCATGCTAGACCACATGCACGCACACACACATACACACACACAAACAGGGGATGCAGAAGGAGCCCACAGCTTGCAGATGTTCCTGCAGAAGTGCTCATTTGCCCCTGAAGCCAAGTGTGCGCAAGGCAGCTTTGTTAGGAAATGGCTGCATGGAACTCTAAGCTCACACACACACACACACACACACACTCTTTAATACACCCATCCAAGTGACCTGTGTGTATGTGTGTGTATTTTTTTTCCCTGAGGACGGGGAGTCAGGAGGGTTGAGGATCATAATCGGAACCCTGACATTTTTTTTTTGTTTTCCCCCCCTACTTCACTTGGGCTCCACACCCCCTCTTCATCCTTTCTCCTCCTCCTCAGCATCACACACACACACACAGACACACACACACACACACACACACACACACGTTCCGCTCCACCAAGGACATCTGTCTGTTAGTGTCTGCAAAGCCGGGAGCAGGCCTAAGGGGCGAACGGGGGAGGGTGTGTGTGTGTGTGTGTGTGGGGGAGGAGTCTTTGTTAGAGCTGCAGAGACAGAGAAGGGCAGGTTGCCTGTCAGGGTGTTGTTCTCTGCCTGTGTCTGTCTGTGCAGGGGCCAGGGTATTAAAACCACCTAAACCAGGGCTGGCTCTGGAAGGTATTCGGCCTTGATGTGGGCTCTGCCTGATCCAGCCCACACTGCAGTTCTCCGTGGCCGCTCAGAGCACAGACGCTGCTATTATTCTAGCATGATCATTGACAGCATTCACTCTGATTGGCCTGATTTGATATATTTTCATGTTGAAATTGTCTAACTTTTTTCACCAGCACTTGAATGACTGAATGCGTGAATAAATATAGGGTCAGTATATAAGGATGTATGAGGATGTTGTCATTGGTATTGACTTTTTCATCATTTTTGACATTTTGCTGCGATTTCAGCATTTTTGATGTGTCAGTGCTGCTTTGCTTTTCCAGGACACACATTGCATTAGTTTTAAACTGACAATGCAATGGCAGCACACACATGTGTATATAATCTAACTCTGAGTAGAATATTACATATGGTGCATCCCCTCAGGCATGTACACACACACACACACACACACACACTCTCACGCACAGTGAGTACGTGACTGACGGTGTTTATGTGATGTGGAGATTCAGAGAGCCTTCCTGATGCTGCTTGCAGCCGTCAGTGCCCTCTGGAAACAAGCGCCCGCAGTCACAAAGTAATTGCACTGGGTCCGTAAATACTCTGTGTGAATTTTAACTGACACTCCCCCCCCCCCCCCCCCCCTCCCTTTCTTCTATCCCCCTTTTTTTCCAAACCAAGTTACAGATATAGATGAGTGCGGCGGGGGGGTTGAGAACGGGTGGGGGGTGGTTGTGCATCTGTGGCCAGTGTGGGGCGTATCCTGCTGGCCGTGACCTTTGGAAAGCCATTTCAGCGTACAAGCACGGCGTCCTGCTCCTAAAAGGCCAGCCAGGGCCGAAGACTCCTCTGGTATTTAAGGAAGGCACGCGGGCCGCACATATTACGCTGCGTATATTGATCAAACCCGGCCCAATCTATATTTCTAATGTCTGTTCAAAGGCACAGAGGAAATGACCATGAAGGGTGTTCCTGCATTTCGGTGAATCTTAGAGATGTTGAGCGAAATAAGAGCGCTCTGATGGGCACAATGCTCAGCCCTGCAGGTATTTTAGCTTTCAACCTTTCTAGCGAGATGTAGGCTACTGCTAGTGTTGCAAATGATCAATACGTTATTTGGCAGATTATCATCTGTAGAATATGGGAATTTGGGTTCGGCCACGGTCTGCTCAATCTCCCATTCCTTACTGATCCCTACTGCTATATGGTAGGCAGTGCTGTGTTAAACCCACATTACACGTCTGCCTGTCTGCCTGTCTGTCTGTCTGTCTGTCTGTCTGTCTGTCTGTCTGTGTCTGCCTGCCAGCCCTTAGACAGTGGGGTGTTTCCACAGTCACCAGCAGCCATCTTTCTTTGGCATTGATTGCACGCTGACAACAGGCTTTGCAGATGGCGCAGGCGTGCGTCTGCGTGTGCAGCGGCATCATAAATCTGCAGGCGCAGACTGTCCCCCGCGGGCACTCCCAGCCTGAACCCAAGCCCTGGTGCCAGCTGCCGGGCAGAGATGGTATCCTGGCGTCCTGGTGCCAGGCGCGGTGCACCACTGCCACATCCCCTGGAGTGGCGCCGAGCCACTGGATTAGCGTGGCCCCGGTTATCTGTTGGGGCTCGGGCCGAGGCATGTGGGCTTGTGTGACACGGGGTGGTGGTCCGCGGGAGGGATGTTTGCCGCATGTCTCTCATGTCTCTGGGGGCCACTCGTTGTGTTTGTGTTTGTGAGTGTGTCTGTCTGTCTGTGTCTGTTTGGACCTCCGTGTGTGTGTGTGTGTGTGTGTGTGTGTGTGTGTGACAGCTAGCGATGTGTGATTAGCATAAACATGCCCTCTCGGTTCCCCTGCCCCCTGCGGCTCAGCCTTGTCAAAGCCAGATGACAGACAGGCTCATCTCCAAGCACAGATTTGGGCCATAGTTCAGCTTCTCTACTGTATTAGTTATCATACTGCAGCACGCAACAGCTCCGTAGTTAGTTCAAAACCTATTGAACTCTTCCCCCCCCCCATGCACAGATGTTCTTTAGCTGGCATTAAGTGTAGCGGGACCAAAATACGTTTAATTCGATTTAATTATATCTTAGATCTTAGATATGTACGTCCTGGTTATACTTTATTTGAAGATTAAAGACGGATGAATACTGACTAATACATTGTAAACAAATGTTGATGAGTGTAAGTGGAGTGAATAAACATAAATCTACAGTAAATGTTGTTGCATAGCTTTACTAACTGCTCCTCAGTATCTCTCAAGGGAGGGAGTCTACCCTATAGCCAAAGAGTGTGTGTGTGTGTGTGTGTGTGTGTGTGTGTGTGTGTGTGTGACTGTGAGTGTGTCCTTATTTTAGCGTGTTGGGTGAGTGCGTTTGAGCTGTCAGCAGGGCGGGGTGCTCCGGCTCGTCTGCCTGTTGCGGTGATGAGAAGTGGCAACCCCCCTAAAGGCCAGCCTGGGCCAGAGGCACTGCCAGTGTTTGTGATGCCATGGCCACCACTGCCACGGCGACCAGCCTGCACCTCTCTCTCTCTCTCTCTCTCTCTCTCTCTCTCTCTCTCTCTCTTTCTCTCTTTCTCTCTCTCTCTCTCTCTCTCTCTCTCTCTCCCTCTCTGCCTTTGCAAGACCATTGCCTCCATATGCCTGCTCCCACCAACCCTTAAAACTTGATCAAAAAGCATAACTGGACAGTCCTTACTCCAGCACAGCACGCTGGAAAAGATTTTGAAAGACAGGCATTGATTGTTCCCTTTAAATTGTGCTCGTGCACACACACATAACCACAGAGATACCGGTCTCCTACACCGCTGGGGTGGGTGCTGTGTGTGTGTGTGTGTGTGTGTGTTTATTTGTGTTTAGTATGTAAAGGTTTGCTAGTGTGTTGGTGTGTGCATAGTGGTGCCTGTGTGCTTTATGTGTGTGTGGATATGTCTGTGTGCAGGCACATTGCTGCCAGTGCAGGCAGGCTTGATGCCCTCTGTGCCATGCCCTGGGGGCTCTAACACGTCCGGCCGACAGAAAGGCCAGCTCCCAGTCATGCTGTTCCACCAGTCCTCTCGTTTACCTCTCTTTCGCCCTCCCTCCCTCTCTCTTTCTCCTTCTCTGTCTCTCTCTCCCTCTCTCTCTCTCTCTCTCTCTCTCTCTCTCTCTCTCTCTCTCTCTCCCCTCCCCTTTTTTTCTCTCTTTCTCTCTCTCTCTCACTACCCCTGCGGCCACCCATGACATTACCTGGGGCGTCGCGCCTCCCCTCACAAATCACAACGGGAGAAATCACATCAGAGCATGTGACTGCACCACAGCGGCGGCACAGCACAACCCAGCCGCCCACACACACACACGTCAGCAGCCCAATGCCTGACAGCACGCTGCCATTTTAGAGCAGCGAGGCCTCTCCTCAGGCAAACTGCAAAATGGACGCTCCAGACAAAACATGGCCGTCTGTTTGAGCTGCCAGCTCGTTAGCGAGGCTTCAGATGAGCGTGTGTGTGTGTGTGTGTGTGTGTGTGCGCGAGAGATGCGGTGGGTGTGTCAAAGCTCACAGGTGATGCCAGTTAATGGCGCTACTCCCACACCCAGCGAGACCACTATTTAGCTAGAGCTCTAGCAATTCAATGAGAAACAAAATCAAATGTGTGTTTCTGTCAACACCCTTGATGAAAGCATTAGGCAAGTGTCTCTTGGTTCTGACCCTGAGTTGTTGCAGTGGGAAAGGGGCTGTTTTATTCCCTCATTTCACCTCCTGGGCTTGGGGATGGGGTTGGGGGGCTGGGAGTGCTGGTGGTATCAGGGAGGAGGTGCGGCTGTACGATGGCTGGTCCCTGTGCCACTGGCCTGAGGTATGAGAGGAGAGAAGAGGATGAAGGGGATGGATTCACTCATAAGAAGCCTTTTTGTCCAGACCATCTGTGCCTGCATGATTTAAGCTGTTCACCAGTTTACTTGGCGCACTTGGAGATGTTGCCAGATGAAATAAACTTGATGCCATTTCTCTCTCTCTCACACACTCTCTCTCACTCTCTCTCTCTCTCTCACTCTCTCACTCACTCTATCTCCTCCTCCTTTTTCTCTCCCTGGACTATTCTCCTCTCAGATGCAGCAGCAGGAGCTGGCCCAGATGCGGCAGCGGGATGCCAACCTGACGGCGTTGGCTGCCATCGGCCCGCGCAAGAAGCGCAAGGTGGACTCGCCGGGGGCGTCGTCATCAGGGGCCGAGGTAAGGCACCCCAAACCCGCCGTCTCTACGCTCTAGGCTCTGCTGCCCCCCCTGCAGGCTACTGCTGGTGTCTCGCTATCCCTCCGTCCACTCTGTGTCCTCAGACCCCCCACCCCTCGCGGCCAGCCCTCTCCAAGCTTGGCTGATCCGTCTGAGCCGAGCGCTCCTGAGAGGAGAGGAGTGGAGAGTCTGTGTGGCGTTTCGGCCCCCGCGGCCAGTTCCTCGCGTTACTCCTCCACCACTCGCCTCTCGCCTTAACTTACACAGAGAGATAGACAGACCAACGGACAGAGAGAGGCAGAAAAAAAAAGAGAGGTTTCTATGTCTGTGTGGGTATGTGTGTAATGATGTATCTAAGAACAGCTCCCCCCCCCCCACACACACACACACACACACACACACACACACCATGGCACTGCTGATGTGGGAGTGATAAGTGAGAGGGAGGATTTTAGTGCAGGCTGGAACGGGATCAGGAGCTGCTGAGTGATCAGGGCTCACCAGGAAGTTAAAGAGTACACACCAGAGAAGTGGGCACCCGAACCTTCTGTGGGCCTAGTTTATCCAAAGCATACACCGAGTAACACATCTCAACATTAGCTTCAGGGACATTACAGTCGAACAGCACTGGCATATGTGTGTGTACACAGTCAACTGCAAGTGGAGCCAGAGCTGGACCTGTTCTGGCATGTCAATCCATTAGGTGTGTGTGTGTGTGTTTGTGGTAGCTGCAGTGTCAAGCAGACGTAGATGTTGGTGTGTTCTCGCTCTTGTTGTGGTGTGTTCAGTCAAGGAGTGGGGAATCGGAGGCCATGAAGAGAGTGTCTGAAGCAGTGGTCTCAAGCACACTCTGCCAGCCCTTCAGACAATGACAATGAGCTGTTCTGATATCTCCTCCAGTTGTGTCATGAGCCAATAACTCACACACACACACACACACACACACACACACACACACACACTTTTCTGTCTTCCATCCCTTGCTGCTTGGCTCTCTCTCTATCACTGGTTCTGGTGTTCTCTCCCTCTTCCTCTCTCACTCTCTCTCTCTCTCTAGCACCGAGGCCAAGTTTGCTGCCAGGCTACTTCTTGCCCTCCCCTCCTCTCGTTTGTTTCTCTGTCCTCCGTTTTAAGGGTCGTGCTTGCTCTGCCGAGAGGGTCACTCACATTTTCATTTCCTTTTACATTCACTTTGGAGAAGGGTGCAGAAAAGAGTCACGGATAGCCAGAGCTGCGCAAGAAAGAGCCCCTTACACAACACCCTCCCCTGCATTCCCTCTTTTTCAGCCTCACTTCCTAACAGGTCTTAGGTTGAGATTTGACGGGTTGCCAGGTTGACCATTATTCCCTAATTACGATGGCTGCCAGTGTAAGGCTTTTGGGATATGCCGAAAAAACAAACAGGCTTGAGGAGTTCCTCTCCGGCTTTGTCTAGCTTGCTGGAAACATATGAAGCTGCATTCCACACATAAAGACACACACATACACACGGCCTATGCATGTTGCCTCTTATGCGCTTGACTAAATATGGTCTCAATTACGACGGCTTACAGTTTTAGCAAGCGTTGTTTCCCATCGGAATCATGCTTACCCAGAGTTGGGGGGTAAAAAAACATGGCAGCTAAAGAAAAGCTTGTCTTATGCATTAATAAATATATTCATCGCAGGACTGAAGTACTTGTGTAGTCAAGCAGAAATGTCACAACTTTTGCACCGAGAGTCCCAGCGACTATTGAGATTCATAAAGAGGGTTGTGAGTAATCCTGTGAATATGATAAACTGTGTTTAAAGAGATACAAAAAGGATTCTCAATGCAAATTGGTCATTTTAATAACCTGCTTACTGGGTTGTGTGTTCGCATCATGCGCTTAGCTGCAATCTGTTAGGAGGGAACGCGGGCCACACACAACATGGCCGTGAACCACAGGAAGCATAAGTAACAAAATAAAAGCATTACTTCTGCTGCTTGAGTGTGGTGCCTTGACCCCCCCCCCCCCCCCCCCCCCCACCCCCCCCCCCCCCATATACACACACACACACACCGCCCCCATAGTCGCCGTGCCCCCTATCACTGGACTAAGCTCGCCATGCTCAACGAAGGAGCAAACACCAAATAAATAAATAAACAGTCATACACCATCATTTTGAATATGCTTGATTTTTTTTTTTTTTTTTTTTTTTTTTTTTCACCCTTCTTCTCCCCCACGGCCCTTTACTTATTCTTTTTATCCTCTTCCCTTCATTCCTCATCATTCCCTCTCTCTTCTCCTTCCTCCGCCATCTTCCTGTCCATGGGTAATTAGTGGGAGAGCCTAATGATGTGTCCCTGTGCTGTACGGCCCAAATGAGCAAGGAATTGTGGCAGAGGAGTGAGAGAGAGAGTGAGTTGGGAGGTGTGTGTGTGTGTGTGTGTGTGTATATATATATATATATGTGCTGTTAGTGTGTGTGTACGTTGGGAGGGGGAATCTTAACTTAGTTTCACCAGCTCCACCTCCCTCTTTCCATCCATCCATCCACCCACTCCTCTCTTCTCTTCTCTTCTCTTCTCTTCTTCTCTCCTCTCCTCTCCTCGGCGCTCCACTGCTCTGGTGGAGGCTGGCTGGCGGGGGCTGTAGCCGGGGATGGAGATGTGGGGATGGGACCGGGGTGGTGCGCCGGCGGCCATCTCTTTTTCCCTTCTCCAGAGCAAAGTGAATGTGACTTTTCTAAGGGGGTCACAGGATGCCCCCGGGCCTCCTGGCTGTGCGCTGGACGGCGGCCCGCTCTCAGCCTCACTGTGGGGCTTGTCATAGATTTCATCTGCACAGCAATGAGCCGGGGGGTGGGTGGATGGACGGGGGGGGGGGGGGGGGGGGGGGGGGGGGGCCGCAGGGGGGAGGCTGGCTGAGAGGATGGCGGGGGTGGGATGTGGACGGGCAAGGGGGAGGGAGGGGGGGTGGTTGAGGAAGGGAGGAGGGGTGGAGGGAGGGTTGGGGGTTTAGCTGGCCGCGAGCGCAAGCTGCCTGCATTATGGAGGCCCACGCTGATTATTTTTCCCCCTGCCGCTGCCGCCGTCCCGGCCCGGGTGCATTAAGGAGGGCCCGCGGACCAGACAAAGGCGCGCCTTCAAGCAAGCCGAAATTAAGGAAGAGGAGTAATGACCTTACTGAAAGCAAGAAAACAGAGCGCGAGAGTGAGAAGGGAGGACGGCGGGAGCCATTAGTCAGAGGTTGTAAGGAGAGGGAAGGGAAAACGAGGGAAGGGAGAATGCAAGAGATTCAGTCAATGGAAAAAAACGACATAGAAAAATATTCAAGAATAAGAATCGGCATCATATTCATTTGTGCTAGGATGAGGCTCCTGTTGGAGCACATCCTGCTCCAGGGTGGAAGCAGACCTGCCCTGTTGGTGAATGCTGCTAGTTGGCGTAATTGCTCCACCTTCCTCTCCTCTTTCCTCTCCTTACTTCCTCCACCCGTTCACTCCTCCTCCTCTTGGTGGCTTGGCGGAGGCAGTGCCTGGACCCAGATAGCCAGAGGGCCTGAAACTGATAGCCAGCAAGAGCTGGGTTTTGTGTGTGTGTGTGTGTGTGTTTGTATGTGTGCAGCCTGATCTCATCTGCAGGAAGGGAACAAAGAGGTCTTGCAAGGCTCCGCAGGGCGGATTAGTTTCAAGCAAAGGCAGGAGCACGGGGCATTTTTTTTTTTTTGTGCCTTTTCTCTTCTTCTCCTTCTCTCCAGGAGAGGGGCACAGAGAGGCCTGCTGTGGCCCTGGATGCCCACCCCCAGCACAGATGCAGGGCCACGCACACACACACACACACACACACACAGCCCTCTCCTTCCCTCCCAGTCACAGCACCCTGCACCACTGCCTGAAACATCCCCACACTCGCAGCACAACGCAGGCTTTTGAAGTGCAGTACAAAAGCACTGAGCTTTAGAAGAAGGGAACAGAGAGCGAGAGAGGGAATAAGAAAAAGAGAGAGTGAGTGAAGAGGGATAAACTGAGCGAGGAGGAGGAATGGGAAGTGTTAGGAGGAGTTGAAGAGCAGGGCAAGGAGAGGTGACTGATGTTTACTTCATTATCGAAGTCTCACCCCCGTTGAGGTGAGCTGTGATGTACTTGCCTGCATGCATGAGCATGCTTGTGTGTGTGTGTGTGTGTGTGTGTGTGTGTGTGTGTGTGTGTGTGT
>JAGFZM010001145.1:409262-427598 GCA_017657215.1 Limnothrissa miodon
CCTTTCTGCCACTTAGAGGAGGAATAGGGAAGTACATATGCAGTATATAGACTTGGGGTCCAGTGGCTCAGGGGTGGGATGAAGGCTAGGGGGTGCACCAATCAAAGCCATCCTTAGAGCCCTTTCACCTCACTGTAAGACCCCTCCTCTGGCTTCTGCCTGGCCCAGGACTCAGGCTGTGGTAGAAGACTGGTGCCCAGACCCTACTCATGGATCAGAGCGATGCTCTGTGGCAGTGTTGATTGGAGGGTCGTAGGTGAGGATCAATGGCCTGGGTTTTTCTCTGTATTTCAGCATCAGCTCGCCTCTGGAGCTGCTGTAGAATAGAGCTGCTCCTCCAAGCTCTACCGCATCCAACAACCCAAGACCTCCCACAAATTTGCATGGGAAATATGAATTAGTCTGTAGCTGGCTGTCGCCATCAGTATCACTCAAGCCATTCATCACATCAAAGAGGAGTGTGAGGCGTTTGCTGAACAGGGGAGGCTGCTAAACTGTCTGGACTTGTCGGACACTGCCACCAAAACCCAAGTCTGTCTGCCGAGCGCGGGAAAAGGAGGGAGAAGAGAGCAGACAGGGTTGGGCGCTTTTGTTACGGCAGCGCTTAATTTCTACTTCCGTTGGATATTCATTTCACCTTTTTTTGCTCTGAGACAGAGCGAGAAAGAGCAGGTCTGAAAAACAGAAAGAAGCGACAGAGGAAGAGAGACGCACAGAAACCGATAGAGGTGGAAAAAGAGAATGGGGGGAGAGAACAGAGTGGAAGAAAAGGCAAAGAGATTGAGGAAGAGCAAGAAAGAAAAGGCAGAAAGAACGAGGGAGGCCGAGTGAAAAAGGAAAAAAAGAGAGAGAGGGAGAGAAAAAGGGAGGGAGCACAAGGAAAACTGATGCCCTTTCCTGCAGCGAAATTAACAGGAGTCACGTGGAAAACAATCTGAGCCTAGAATGAAAGGGGGGGAGCCATTAAAATGTGCCCGAGGCTATGGACTGCACCCAATATCACTAAAGCCGCACTCTCTACAGATGTGGAGGCTGGCTCGCAGGCAAACGAGGCTCTGTTCTATAGCTACAATTAAAATCAACCTCTCTGCCAAAAAGAAGAACGGGGAGGGGGGGTTGGGGAGTGGGGGGGCAGCGGCAGAGAGGCAGACAGGGAACATCAAAGACAGATTGAAATGTGTAGTTGGTAATAAGAGTGGTCTCTCTGCCCCCGGGGTCTCCATGCTCCCCCTTGTTAATGAGAAATTTTGACCTCTGGTTTGTAAGTTAAACTTGTAATCTCGGTTAATGAAGTAAATCAATCCCAACTTGGAGTGTGCCGTCTTTTCTGCGAACCACCAAACCCTATACACACACACACACACACACATATATACTCACACACACACACACATTAAACGCATACATACACACTGCAACCAACCAAACAACCAACCAACCCGTTATTGAGCTGACCAGCCCACCCAACGCCTTTGCTCACACAGATAGTATACACATATAGTACACACACGGGTGCATTAGCTCATTTTTTCTCTACCCTCATGTTGCTCTGCCTCCTTAAAACAGTGCCTGCAAGTAAATGGCTACATCTTCAGCCAGACAAACAGGGAAGCGAGACTGAGAGGGAGAGAGAGAGGGAGAGACGGAGGGAGAGTGGGCTGGGTCCACATTCATTGGCACTGGGGCATTCTCCTTCACCATCTCTCTCTCCCCCTTTCTGCTACTTGCCTTGCTTGCAGTTTTCTGCTCTTTTACATTCCTATGGATATTGCACATGCCAGTATATGTCTATCTGACCTTGCACACGCACACATACACACTCTAGACAAACACACTCTTAACCTATGGTTGTGTGTTCCTCTGCTTTACATCATCTGAGGCTACATCTTTTTATGTGTATACAGTACATGCACACTCCTAAAGGCACATGTCTAGTTTGCCTGCTTTAATGTTTTGGCCCACCGCATGGAGATGTGATGGCACACACACTACTGTATTGCAGAGCTCTTTAAAGGAAATGGTGCTGACATCACTCACACACAGAGGAGTGAGACTTGCCACTCCGCCCATATTTTGACCTCTCTTTATGTTGTGTGCGTGTACACACACACACATACACACTCGCACATACACTCACACACAGCTTTATGTTCACATGTGTGGGGGTGAGTGTCCTGACCCTTTGTTCCTATGCTCACCTCTCACCTCAGTCATTCAGTGCCTGGCCATGAATTAAACATGGGCTGCATCGGAAGCCAAGTCCACGTTTAACCCTTTATAGGTCAGCTCAACAGTTTGGTAGAGGTAACTTTAAATACTTATATCTGATCAAAGTTGAACTCTTTTTACACTAAACTTTTTGGGCAGTCTCTCCCACTTGTATAAAGCATGTTATGCACAAAAAAGTCTCTGGGCTTCACTGTTAATGATATATTCAGGTCATGCTAACATACTACCAATGTAGAAGATCATAACCATGAAAACACTGCTGCTATAATCATCCTTGTTGAGCACAAAATTGGGGGCATATTTGATTTTCTCATATTATTATTATATTATTAACTCCCAGAGGGTCTACTTTGAATAAATAATCCATGTCATGTTTCAGAAATACATTGGCATTCATGTAATACGCTTTTGAAAACATGCTCATCCAAACAGTAGAGATGTCTGTAAAGGGTGATGTTAGCCGCTAATGCTAATAGCTAATGAAATTAATATGTCATATATGTTTATTTACAACAATAATATACAATAATTTACACTTGTACATTATAATTTCATGTAAAGTGTGTGCAGTATTCAGTGTCATAATAGGCTAGAGTATTTTACATGATTTACTACCCCTTTCAGTCAGCTCAACCGTTTGGTAGAGCTCTGTAAAAAATATTTTCAGATTTACTGGATAACAAAATGAGATCCATTTCCCCCTCTGTATTTTTCCCCTAATTTGCTATGTTAACACAATGAAAAAAATATTTTTGACTCATTGGCTTTTTCCAATGTTCAGTTTTTGTGATTTGAAATATGCAAATCAGCACATATCTTAATTGGATATAGCCTAATTAGCATATTGATATATATATATATATCATATTGATACATATATTTTTTCTTATGTTTATGTAAGTAATCAACAGGTAAAGTTTCATGAGGATATATGCAAGTTTAAAAAATTACCCTATTCACTGATTTACTACCCCTTTAGGTTAGCTGAAATGTTTGGTAGAGCTCTGTAAAAAGTTAAATTTAGGGTCAGTAAAAAAAGAAAATCCATGATATATGTTCTGCTAGTCCCTGTGAGATAGAAAAAGCTAAAATAAATGTTTTAAATATAATTTTTGTTGTGTGACCAACAAAGGGTTAAAAGCCCAATTATGTGCTACATCAGACCACAGCAGTCCACCAGAGACCTCTGCTGTGGTTCAAGCATGTGGTTTCTTCTTCACTCAGTACACACACACACACAAATATTGATGATATGTCCACCACTGAGAAGTCGTTAGGGGTTGTTTATCCTAGAACGAGCAGTGTCGGAGTTTTCTTCATGTCTTAAGGCATTTTTTCCCGCAACAACAAAAAGGCCTCCTGTTCACCAAAGTCTGGAAAGGCCACAGTGAGATTGTAGAGGTGCTTCGGTCAGATTTTGGAAGGCTGCCCTACCCGCTCACGAGCGCTTGTCTATAGCTATGAGCAACTATCAGGGCAAACACTGGGAGGGCAAAGACCAGTGAGGCTGCTACCCACACACACTTTTCAGAAAGTGGAAAAAAAACACATTTTGTTAATAGTGCCAGTGGGTTTGGAAGATAATCCTAATGACTTTGTTTGCATGTCTAGTTCATGCACATAGCTAGTGTGCTGTGAGGAGGAAATCCTGCGAGAAGGCCTCTAAAGCATATATAAAAAGACATGTTAATTTGATGTCGATTTGTTGTCGATTTGATGTCAAGATCCCTCTAAAGACAGCTGTATTGCATTGTATTGCACTGCATTCTATTGGAGGCGGTCCGCACTGCTGAACATTGCAAGTGCATTCTATACCGTTCGTTCGCCGTGTAATGACTCATTTTAGCATCCTAAACGGTATGAAACGGATTAATTAAATGAAAAATGTTGCATAGTGGGCCTTTAAAGGATTGTTCAGTTTATTTAAAATACTGATGACATTGCAGCCTGTTATTTGTTATAAGCACCTATTGCTTTTGGCTAATGTGAAACTCTGGGATTGCCAATTCAGACCAATTTGTCTGTATTCAAAACAATTCTTTGCAGGAAATGACAATTTCTGCAAAATAATGTCGAGCAAAGCCTCTCATATCCTTTAGAGGCCAGCAAAACTATGTGTGATTAATGCCCTTGACTTTGGCATGACTGCTGTTAGTGATCAGCAGAGGCCGAACTGTGTTGAAAAATAAAATAGAACAAATAGATCAATGGTGCCCTTCTTTCAAACCCACCAAGATAAACGAAGCGCACGCATTATAATAAAGTCAGAGCACTTCATGCTAAACTGGTCATGATGTTTCACGCTGATACGTGCTGAAGTTGAAGGAGGATGCCTGTTCTGATCCGTAGGAGGGGTGTCCGTGGAGGCTTTATGGTTGGCTTGGCTTTGGTTGCCGAGCCGTCTGCTCGCCTCACCAGTCCCGCGTTGAGATGATGGATGAAGCCGCTCGGAAACGGCTCCTTCTGAAAGGGTTCAACTAGCTGGTGTGGCCAGCATGTGCAGCTGCATATTGTATTCACTAGCCATAAGGAGTATACGAATCAGGCTATGGGTCATCAGTCCAAAACATCAAATAAACCCCACTACCATTAAATGGGTCTCTTTCCTGTAGATGCTAACTAACATATTATTTGTTTATTACACACACACACACACACACACAATTAGCCATCTTTTGTTGTTACCTCTTGCAGCCAGTGTAGTCTACTGTCCGTGGTGACATCCAGGATGCCCATGAGAATATTAAAACTACAGGATTCATCAGGATGCATCAGATAAGTTTTTAACAGGTATAAGCTGTTGATGGGACAGCTCTCCTCTTCTGTAGAACAACACATCAGCCCTCAATGTTTTATTTCAATTGGGAGTTGGCCATTACTGTTGGCCATGAAGAATACCCATCACTGATGTTATCAGGTCATCATCAGCCAATCATACTCGTTCATTTTCATGCTTTCTACTCCATCACCCCCCCCCCCCCTCTCTGGCCTCTGCCTAATTTAGGCATGTGTGTAGCTCTGTGTGTGTCTCGGGGGCTGCCATACAGCAGGTTTGTGTTGCTGGAGCTGTCTCTGACGCGGAGAGGACAGCTCTGTTTTTGCCCTGGAGGTCAACGAGACTCTGCTCAGCACAAATATCGTCATGACTGCATATTGGGCAACACACACACACACACAATATTGCATGTGGATGATTCCTCACTGTATGGCCACAGTCTACTGAACACAATTATTATTACATGGTCTTGGTCAAGCTCACTCTGTCACCCTTTTACATATAATTATACCTAATGCCTTCTCACTTGCATGTGTAAAATAAAAATATCGCCGTTGTTTTTGAGCTGCTACTGTACTGTAACCACATTCTGGGCCTGGTAGAAAAGGAAGTGTGAGTGTGAGTGAGAGAGAGAGAGAGAGAGAGAGAGAAAAAGAAAGAACGAGAGAAGGAACACACACCAGCGCTCATGCTGAGGTGAATATTCATATGCATGTGGAAGTGTGTGTGTATTTGTGCTAATATCTTAGAATAATACTTTGCATGAGGAAATCTGGTATTTCCATATTCATGGTGGAAATGTGAGATTCTTCCATCCCCATTACTGCCTTAAAAACGTTGAAATAATTAAAAATAACGGTTAAATATACAGTTTTGACAACAAAGTTGGGCCCCGGGCAATTAAAAGATACCCATCTTAAAGAAATTAATTACCTCCCTTGTTAATCTTGATATAATTAAATTTCTGAGGAGCGCAATCCGGCTGTGCCATGGAGACGCCGAGGCGGAGAGAAGGGCTGATGCGCCAGGCTGCTGGCCAGGGACGCCAGGACGCCACGGCAACCAACGCAGCCGTCCCACGCCCCACACACACATGCACTCGAAAGCAGCAGACATTACTTTTTTTTTTATATTTACAATACACTATATCATACGAACACTATCACAAAACACATACATACAAAGGTTTTCCCAATCATAGGAAATTCGCAGATAAACTCACATTCACACTTTGGTGTCCTCAAAGTGACACCAAAACACTTCCGCAGTCACACAACAATAAGACGCTAATGTGTGATCACACATCCTCCGCACATAGCACAGAACATCTATACCAGTGCCACAAAAGCGAATCCTCCCAATTGCACCTACACGGACCTCCAGACCTTCCCATCAGTCTGCCCTTCACCCCCCGCTGCCCTTGTTGTTCCCTGCTCCACTAGCCATTGCTCGTTCCAGTGTAGCAAGAGGATCCCACCCCCACCCCTATCGCGCACACACACACACACACAAATACACACCTTTGCTCTGCGCTAATGGCAAGGAAAACCATGCTCTTGTGTGCGCTTCTGTCACTTACAGCCTAGGAGTTATTAGTAGATCCCCCACCACCACTTCCACCAAACATCTCACAAATTAGCCACGATTGCTTTGTGTGCTGTTGCATTGTGACATTATTCGGAGGCAGCACTGTTCGTGTTAGTATTTATTAAAGTTTTTTTTTGTTTGGTTGTTTTTTTTTTTTTGCTTTGATTCTTTTTTATTATTATTTTTTGTCATCTACGTTGCACAGCTCCAAAGGTTGGTGCCTGAGGAAAAACTGGAGAGTGGGAAATGATCTTTCATTAAAAATGGTGCAAAGGGGGAGATTTGAAGTGGGACACAGTGAGGGGGAGAGAGAGAGAGAAACCAAGGAAAAACCAAAATATATAGAGTAGGCAAAAGAAGTTGACAAACACAATTTGCTCACATAAACGTTATGATTCAACTTTTCTGCAAGAGAATAAAATTGGGCTTTTCCCCCCATTCGATTAATACATGGAAACAGGAATTCATCCTGAAGACAAAAGTCAGGTATAGTCAGCGAAACCCAATCATCTGTGGTTGAGGAGTAATGGGTTATACTGATGGTTAAGCCTAGCTAGTGCACAGGTGATCATGTGACCATTTTTTATTTTGCCTCCTTCATCTAATGTCCTCTCAATGCATTTAAAGTTCTTGTTCTCTACACTTACTTATTTCAGTAAGAGGATGTTGGATTACAGATTTTATGCGACTTGATTTGTCTGGGACTTGTCAGTGCTACATGTCTCACAGGTTAGTTACCATTCCACACACATGCTTTAGCTAGTTCCCTTGAACTCTGAAAGCAACATTTTATTATTAAATTATTATTGTTATTTTTTAAATTATTCCAAAAATTTACTTATAATGCCAGTTTGTACTTACCATGTACAGAAGACAGGTCCAGTCAGACAAGCTCTCTCTTTTTCCCCCACACTCCCCTGAAAGTGACTTTTAATTTGAAAGGCCCTGGGTCCATTGCCGTAGACGCGAAGAGCTTGATTAAAAAGAAGGCCACCATATTGTTTGCAGATGGAGGCGCTTGAGGAAGAGTCTAATTGAATTTGTGTGCGTGGCGATGCCAGGCCGGGCCGAAGCACCTGTCTGGCTGCAGCCCGCCTGGCCATGGCGCGGTGCTCTTGGAAAATTACCTGGAGAAAGAAAAAAAAAAGACTCTGTCTGGCAGTTCTCCTCAGAAAATCGTCCTACATTTTAATAGCATGTGCACCAGGAATGAGAGAGGGAGGGATGATGAAGAGCAGACAGGAATGATGATAAATCCGGATTTTCCCCATAATCCTGCTCTTTAAATCATTAGTGATTACCAAGCTAATCTAAGAATAGCACAACTGACAAGTATATGTTGATTCTTTAAAGATTAGTGTTAAATGTATTTATGTGTGTTTAACTAGTATGTAGTTCAAGGCACATTTAGATTTGTTTTTGCCTGTGTAAGAGGAGGGCTCAATCTTGACGAGCTTTTTTCCTTTATTCTGAAATGATGTGAGAGGGGTATGAATGTGTGAACCAGGTCTTGCTGGTAGTGACACACACACACACACACACACACACACAGATGAATTTGAGATGGCTGTACTCCTGCTCTCCCCTTCGCTCCCCTGTGAGCAGAGATACAAAGACATCCAATTAGCAACAGTGCGAGGCACGGAGAAGTCCCCACCAGACACTTAATAAGGTCATGATATTTCTGTTCTCTAATGAGGGTTAATCGTGTGGTATTTGTGCTCTCTCTCTCTCTCTCTCTCTCCTCACTCCCCCACCCCCCTATCTCTCTCTTTCCCCTTCTTCCCAGATGAGTGGGTAAAGAACTGCCCATGTCTGTCTGTTATCTGTTGTTCTCCCCTTATTTTACACTTAGCCTATTTAACGCCTATGTGTGTGTGTGTGTAAATAATAGACACTTCACTAAAGCCACTTCAGAAAGAAAAATGCTTGTTAGCATACTCTTTCCCTCTGCCCTACACATATTTCCTGATTCCCTCTTTATTTTTTCT
The DNA here is from genome assembly GCA_017657215.1 of Limnothrissa miodon. Taxonomy (NCBI): domain Eukaryota; kingdom Metazoa; phylum Chordata; class Actinopteri; order Clupeiformes; family Clupeidae; genus Limnothrissa; species Limnothrissa miodon. Next base: position 417,846 of record JAGFZM010001145.1, read on the forward strand.
CTCTGTGGTCCCCCCATGTCGTTCCTCATGGTGGCTTGTTATTTTGTATTTCTTTCCCCTTGACCATTTTTTCCCTCCATATAGATTTTTAATATGTTTTGCCATAGAAGTGGGCTTGTGCGGAATGCAAGCGGGGCTAAAATTAGATGGTGGAGAAATGGCAGCAGTGAATAAACAAGCAGATCCATTAGGCAGGCTGGGTTATTGGCTTGCCTCGCCTGTTCGCCGGGCGGCCCATTAAAAGCTGTAATGTGTGCCCGGGGCAGTGCCTGGGGGAGAGGGACCAGGCCAGTGGAGGCATATTTCACATGCATCAGACACCCGAATTAAATAGACCAGTGTTCCCTTAAAAAGACTGAAGTACATCGCTTTCTGATGTGCGTCTCAGGCAGGAAGAAAAAAAAGGGTGGGGGGATTCATTGATCTCAGAATGTCCCTTGGCAATTATAAAATATTAAATCCAAGTCACACTTTTTGGCTGAGCTCAATTTTTTTCCCTCTCTCACTCTCTCTTTCTCTCACTCTCTGCCTTTCTCATTTGAAGCAGCTTTTTACTGCTTTCCATTTGATCAATTTAGGGTGAAAAAAGTTGGGACTGGCTGCAGTGAGAAAAGCATTCCACCAGGGACAGATTACTGCTGTGTCCACTGAAAGCACTCCTACACCGATGGCTTTTTCCAATCCCATCATTCCCCCCAACACTGACCACAGCGTCCTTGTCAGCACTGAGCACACCTGCACCATCCCAACACACACACACACACACAGTCACTCACACTCAATCTTGGAAAAGGCACAGAACAATGCAAGCACAAGCAGGAAAGGGAGTCAGATGAAGACATCTCTGTCTTTAGAGCGGTGCTCCGTGGGGACCGCTAATATTTGCTGGCCGCGGTGCGTTAGGTCGGCGGCCCTGCTCCTCCCCGGCCTCAGCAGCACCGTCCTGGGAGATTTCTGAGGGGGTCCGCGCCTAATTGGCTGGATCATTAAATCGAAGCGGGATCTGGATAAATATATCCAGCCAGCTGTTTGACAAGGTACACAGTTCATTAGGGCCGCGGCGTGTTTGTCATTTGCCCTAATTAAGATTTAGAATCGATCATTGCGTGCGCAATGTGCAGGAGCAAACTGCCAGGCTCTCTTTTATTCTCCCCTTTATTTTCTTTACCACTTTCTTCCTTTATCACCCTCTTTTCTGCTTCACTCTCTCTATCCTTCCTCTTTTCTCGCCCCTCCACATTCTCAGTCCATGTTTAAGCACTGGCTTCCGCTTGCTAAAGCTCTGGCATTTAGCACGTTGACTGCAATGGGAATTAGACATCCTGTGCTAATTAGGGAGCCCAATTAACTGTGAAATTCCCTGCACTTTTTTGACAATTAATATCTTCAGAATTTGTAGTCCCCCCCCCCCAAACCCTACCCCTCCTGCCCTCATCACTCCTTCCACAACATTCACAGCATCACCAGTAGACTCTAGAGCTAGAGAGAGTAAGAGCAAACGAGTTGTTTTCAGGAAACTGATTCGAGTTGTGTCTTTAAACAGCTCTGCAACTGCAGTGCTTGGGTGGTTCCTTGTCATTCGCTTGAGGTCCAACTATCCCCGCCTTCTTTAGCCTAAACCAAACAAGAGATGAGCTTCTAGCAGAATGCCAGAGAGTACAGGACAGACCGAGATCAGCTTGATTCTGGAGCGTGTGTGGAAAGTTCAGTTTGGGGTTTCCAGTCATGTGTACTGCTTTGCATGGTTGGGACTTCTTGTGGTTGTGCCATGACAGGATTTAGGGGGTTGGGGAGGGCAGGAGGATCTGGTTCCTATCATATCCACACCGGCTTCACGTACACACAAACACATACGCACACTTAGTCAATCCCAGTAGAACCACTTTGCCCCCACTCATTTATACACACACTTTCACATTCACACATTTATGCCTGTAAAGTCCCCCACGATTGGCATCACAGGCCATACACGACTTCTCATCTCAACACACACACACACACACACATGCACTTACAGACTCCCACACCCTGAGCCCATCTTGTCCCCACAGTCATCGCCATACAGACTGTCACATTTCTCTGTGATTAATGCGGGCATGTATTTTTTAGATTGCATAAATTATGGATCGGCTGCTGTAATGAACACTCTTGAATGATAGTTTTCTCTGATCTGTGACTTAGGTTGAGTTTTGTTCTCTTTCTGTCCCACTCCTTCCTCCTCTTCTCTGTCTCACTCCTCTTCCGTTTCTCTGCTTGCACTCTTTCACTGTTCCTTTGTTTCCCCTCTTCTTCAGACACAAGCTAATATCAATTGCCTGGATATGGTGTGATGTTAGGTGACCGGTTATTTTTACATTAGTACCATTAGTACACACACACATGCAAACACGCACACACACTCACGCACACATTATATTACCTACGCTCTTATTTGTGGCATTTCTCTGTTGAAGATTTGAATCAGCCCCCAGTCTTTGTTCACAGTGCTTAGACTGCTGGAGGCTTTATCATAGCAACTTCATTGGCTCTTAACAAAATTGCTTTGTGTGTATGTGTATGGCTGTGTGTGTGTTTGTGTGTGTGTGTGTGTGTGTGTGTGTGTGTGTGCAAAAGCCTTGTAGATTTCAGGCAGCGCTGCAGGTGATATCTCCTGTGGCGGGCGCCGTTGGGCCTTCCCTGCGAGCAGGCGAACAAGGCTCTTTTCCCCGCCCCAGGTAAAGGAAGACACCACAGCTTCCTTCGACATGATGCCACAATTACAATTACCACCATCGACAAACGTGTGGGTTTAAAACGAGTCAATATGTAGATAAGGCTTTAACACATACACTCTCAGCTGACGCCAAACAGCCTCAGTATCTGAACGGCATGCGCTCAGGTACGAGGCGGTGCTGCAAGGCAACAGCGGGGGAAACCTGCTAGCTGCCTGCAGTTCCAGCCTTTGTTAGGCTAATTCTCTTGCCAAGGCAGAGAGGCAACAGAAGAATAAAGAAACCGATTATCTGCCAGTCTACAGGTACACCAATTTCACCTTTGACCTTCTCTAATGAGTCCGTTTTTTCCGTGGTGGTATGCTTATTATACCATATCAAGACCATGTCAGTTTTCAGTTTTTTTTTTAGCAATATAAGCACAGTGGAAAGGAAGTGAGTATCAGTCTATAAAGGTGAACTAAGAAGGGAAAGAAACCACGAATTATGAATGCTTCCTTTGGGTAGTTCTCGGTGGATGTCATGCAAATGCTAATAATTTAAACATATCAGACATGTCATCTTGGGTTTTGACAACAGAAAGGGAAAATGGTTAAATAGGCTTGAATTCCAGTGTTTTGGAAGGCTGACAAAGTTCTCCTCAGTGAACTATTGTCAGATCAACACAGCCATTAAAATCTTGCCTGACTTGTAGAAGCCTGTGAACTTCCCTTCCTTTTTTTGTTTTCTAGGTCATATTTATATAAAACATGAGGGCCATCATCATTGCCCCTGAAACAGAGGGTGGAGGGAAAACGCTTGGTTCCAGCCTTACACTGGGTCCCTCTTATGTGTGTGTTTCTTCCTCAATTCTCTTCTTCTCTCTCAATTCCCTGTTCAACGGTACATGAAGCTGGTGTTGACTGACAGGAGCAGAGGGACTTGTGGAGGCCTCTGCACAGGGGGCTCAGGATAGGCGCCTTCCCTCTATGGCCATTTCACATCAAGGCAGCACTAGTTGTGCGTGTGTGTGTGTGTGTGTGTGTGTGTGCACGCTCACCTCTTTAATCCAGCAGATTACCACCTCCGCTTTATGAAAGCCTCCCACCAACCCTCTAGTCGCACACGGTTTGCTCTTGTTCGAGTGAGCTGAAGCAGCAGCGTCGCCACAAAACCTTTTGTGGGGCTTTGACAGCTCAGGGGTCGAGAGGCCTCTACCTCCATTTCACTTGTGCTCCCTTGTTTCTCCACGCTTGTCGTTCCCGAGGCACAGTGTGTTGCACAGGGATCTCAAGCCTGTAAGATGCAAGTCTTGTTCAGCTGATCCACTTTTCTCTAAAACTTTACAGTTGGTGTGAGTACAATGTAACTTCTCCCTCCCCTTACCTCTGTAATGACTTTTGTAGGAATGTGTTCATTAACTCAGGTCATGTTTTTGTGTTATCTCGTGTTTTTCGAGTGCCTTTTGCCCCTTCCACAAAGACATCAAAGACTATCGGGCTAACAACCAACATCACTCATTTAGAGACATCCTCCAAAAACAGAATTATAATTCTTTTGCAAAAAACAGCAACCCAATGGTCCTTAAATGCCAAGATTACCAAATCCCCACCCTCTCAGTCAAAAACGTGGAATTAAATATTAAAGTGCCAACTGAAATGACAGTGTACCACACCATTTAAAGCAGAACGCACAAAACCAACAAGGCCTCATTAGCTCAACACTTCTGAAGACAAGCATTCTGACTTGAGACTCATTACACTTTCTCCCCCTATTCCAACTTTAATTGGGTTCATTTTACATATGAAACGCTTTGAATTTTTAATGTCGTAAAAAGTTCCACAGCTGGCTTCCGTTTGCAAACGAGTCCGGCGTAGTTGCCCGGCACTCCATAAATGGTCCAGGTTATCAAGATGGTTGTTAGCGTTTCAGAGAACCAAAAGAGAGTCATGGAACGCTCTGCCCTGATTGTGATTGGTTGGGGGCTGATGACTTGAAAAAACTAGTCATTTTGGGAAGAGCGTCATTCCCCGTCTTGTGTTTCTGTGTTTATGTTCGTGCTCGGCTCCAAAGCCAGAGCACACAGAACTTTGTGATGACTATATTCCCAGCACAAGCCACTGCCTCTGCTGTTTATTTGAGCAGGAACACAATGGTCCACGTGCCGCATTCATACGGGTCCTCCGCACCTAATTGCATCAGAGCCGCTAGTAAGCGCAGCTCTCCCGACCAGCCCGGGCCTCGGAATATGATTCTCAACCGGAATTGTTTTGAGAGCACAATCAAATTAGCCCTAGCGATAAGCAAGTTTAGTGGAGTACGTTATGATTAGGCCTAAAAAACAAGGTTCTTTGCAAGCACATCCTGCACAGTATCTTTCATTTTCTCTCTCTCTTTCTCTCTCTCTCTCTTCCTCTCTCTCTCTCTCTCCTTCTCCGTCTTTGTTTGGCTCCTTTCTAGCGCTTGCGGTCCTTTTGTTACTTTTTGTCTGTTTCCAGGCGGGGAGGGAGAAGGGGAAATAGGCGGGGGGAATGGAGGGGGGATGTGGGGTGCGGGCAGGCGGGCGGGGGTTGAAAAGTTTTGAAGTGCTTTGTTTGTGAGCAGGGTTCCGGGTGCTGCACACTGTTTAGTGGGGTGACCCTGTGACTGTCTTCTGAGGAGCTTGTGTGTGTGTGTACACGCATATGTGTTTGTGTGTGTGTGTGCGAGAAGAGTGCTCTGGAGGTAGGCCCCGGGCACAGCTTTCATCTCCAGCAGTAACCTGTGGACGTTGGAACTCAAGGCGATGGAATTGCAGCTTTGTCAGTACACTACTAATTAGAAAATTCCTGACCCGGAGCGCGATGTTTTAATTATGTGTTGTGTCAACGAGTTTGCAGATTTAATCCGCTCTCGATACACACTCAAGTGGTGGTGGTGGTGCGTCGCTCGCCCCCGACCATAAATCAGTTTGGTGTGGTGGGGTTGATGTTCAGTCATGTTGAGCATTGTCCATTTCCACCTCCTCACCCCTTACTCATGTGTCCTGTTTTAAAAAGGCCTAACCTCAATGTCTCCTCCCTCCATGTTAGTTTTAGGCCATCACATGCATAAGCAGCCAAATTAGGCGGCAACTTAATGCATTTGCTTGTTAAAGCGAGGGAGGGGGAGAGAGGGATGAAGAGAGAGAGCTGGAATAAGGACTCTGGTGTCGGCATATGGGGTCGTGAGGCTGAACAATGTGACAAGGCTGTTCTGAGTGCAAGGGAGAGAGGGAGAATGGAAGAGAGAGAGAGAAAGGGAGCTGCCTGTGAGTCACTGCGGGGGAAAAGAAGGAGAGTGAGTGAGGGAGAAAGAGAAAGGGAGGGAGAGCGAGAGACAGCAAAGGGTTAAGCAGAAATTGAGCGGGGATGCTGGGGGGCAGGAGTGCTGCAGAACATAGCAGTGTTCGTGCGAAGGCAAGTCATTTCCCGAAACACTGCAGACACATTGCCCCAGGCGCTCCAAAACCTTTGGAGACCAAAATGGCTTGCAGGAGTTAGAAGTAATAAGGTGTTTTTTTTTTGCCTTCTTTCTCCTTGACTGAAATTCTGCACGGTTGCTATGCATCGCCATGGAGCTCGTGTAGCTGTTTTTGTGTTTTATGTGGGGTATTAAGATGCCTTTGCAACTGGCCATTTTGGAGATTTGTTGGAGCTGTAGTTGCGAACCAAATTGAAGTTGTTTGTTTTGAATGTAATCCTCCCATTTGTCATCGTGATCAGAATAGCTGGGTTTTTTTTCTTTGTGTTTTTGTTGCCTTTTATATATTTGCCTGTTGTGCCTTTTGTACTTACTGCTCCTAGAACACAGCCCAATACCAGCAGAGAAAGGGAGAAAGTGGCTGGGTTATTTTTTTGCCACACAATTTGGTTCCCTGCCTTTTTTCTGTCTTTGGCCCTGACAAAAGAAAATATGCGAGTCTGCTGTGGAGATCAAAAACGATACATGATTTATGTTGACATGGTTTAACATGCTGGTTTTTTTCTCCTTTTAACGATATTTTGTCACCCAGTGGCAACCCAGAAGCCTAGCCCCAAGTCTCAAACTTCATCTCAAACCCATCTAGTGATTTAGGACCAACCCTGTGCAAGCATGTACAAAAAAAAGAAAGAAACGAGCTAGTCCTGTCATTGCCACACTGACCCTTTGATTAGCACTTGGACGGAAAAGCGGGCGGAAGAAAAGCAATCTCTTCATCCCTTTTCTACTTCTCCGGTCCTCCTCTTTCAGCTTTTGTTCGTCTTGGCTGACTTGTTTGCTTCAAAGGGAAGCCACGGCATATAATCTGCACACGTACATCTGCGAATTATTATTCTAATTCTTTATACGTTTATTAGAGCTGAATAAACTCCACATCAAATACATCACTGGGGCGATGGAGAAAAGAGCCTCCAGCCAATCAGCCGACATCTGTTAACTCTTTCGAAAATGTCCTCAGCTCTTACATCTCCGGGTTTCTTTCCCTCGCTGGCTCCATCACTCTTTTTCACTCTCTCTCCTTCACAGTATCTTTCTTTGTCTGTTTCTTTTTCTGGAGGGGTGGTTTTGAGCCAAGGACCTCGTTCTGTCACTATTTATCCTTACTTTTTTTTGGCCTCCTTGAAATTACCTTTTTATAGCACACTTCATATCTGTCTTTTAATACACATCTCATTTGAACTGACTCACACACTGTGTCTTCCATACTGTTGCTCTCTGCTGGTGTTACTAGTGAGGCTGCTGGTAAAGCGCATGGCTGACGCTAGCACACCCCCACACTTGGTACTGATGGCTGTGGGAGAAACGGAGGAACAGGGAAGAGGAGAGAGAGGTGCAGAGCGAGCGTTCGTCTTGTTTGGGCTCTGAAATGTAGCGTGGAGACTTCACATATGGGAAAGCTTTGTGTGTTGGCACTTCGTCAGTCAAGCAGTCATTCGGACAAGCCGGCTTAGGGAGAGGGGGAGTGCTAGAGCTCAGAAGAACCATTTCACTCCTTGCCCAGGTTCTAGAGCTGCTTGCTGGTCCGTCCACAGCTTAGGATGTTAAGCTGCCATCTTTCATCAGTCCCAGTGACAACTGCCTCTCCAGGCTTGAAACTCAGGTTAAAACGGCACCTTTTCCAAAACTTACAACCTCTTTTGTTTAGCTACTCATCCTTATACTTCCAAATCAAATCTATCAAATCTAATCTAATCTAAATCAAACACAGAATTCGGGTTGTTGGTGCAGCTTTTTTGTTGGTGCAACTTTTTTTTTTTTGTTGGGGCAGAGGGTATATCAGTTTATTTTTTTGTCTGTCTAGTTATCTATCCATTTAGTATTTATTTTTTGTATCATTATTTATTGTTTATTTGTCTGCTTCCTTTGGTAGCGGCTGTGTCACTGGGTTTGACCTCGCGATGCTCGTGTCAGGTCTCAGGGATGTCTTGCTCACAGTATTCCATCATAAGTCACAGTGATTAGTCATAATGCAATCCAGTTTGATGAAAGAGTGACATGGAAATGGTTGGTGGCTATTCGCTAACCGCATTTGCCAAGGCCCAGAAAATACAACTGATTGTTGGCTAATATAGTCCTCATGAGGTCACTTTACTTCTGTTTGCGTCGCCTCACAAATAGAAGGAAGCGAGTTAGAGTGTGTGTGCGTGTGTGTGTGAGTGTGTGGGTGTGTTTCTGAGGGGCGAGGGAGAGAGTCTTTGAGTGACATGATGTGTGAGAGCTCGAAGCAATAAAAGTGTGAGGTGTGATCTGTAAACACTTAATTTCTCTCTTCCTCTCTCCCCCTCTCATTCACTCTTTCTCTCTATTTCTCAACACACAAGCGTACACAACAGCCAAGTACCCCATGACCCGCAGGTTGCATTAGCGCACAGTCTTATCCCTTCCCGTTTTTCTTTTTAATTGTGGGAGCAGACTCCAGGCTTACCGTCTCTCTCTCTCTTTCTCTGCCTTTCTTACACACACACACACACACACACACACAGAGACACACACACACACACACTCTCTCTCTATTACCTTCCACTGCTTATTCCAGCCCTTTGTCTTTCTCCTCCCACTTTCTTATTTATTCTTCCCCCACTTTCTCTTCATCCCTCTCACCCTGTTTCGGACTTCCCTTCTATCGCTCCCCCTAGATCTGACTTTCTCTCTCCCTCCTCTGTCTCTCTCCCTCTCCCACCCTCCTTCTCCCACCCCCTTTCTCCTGTATTGTTGTGCTGAGCCAGCATCTCATCTCTCGACAAGCCCCTCACCCGTGTGTGTGTGCGTGTGTCTGTGTGTGTGTGTGTGTGTGTGTGTCTGGCAAAGTGGGCCATTAACCCCGAGCCCTCAGGTGCGACCTCAGCCAAATCCAATATTGGCTCCGACATCAAGGGCCGCTGCCAGTCAAGTTCAAAAGCCCACATCTCAGCAGAAAGGCCAGCGCCCAGGCCAGCCTCCCTCCCAAAGCCTTTCTATGCAAATACACCAGTGCACACACACACATACACACACACACACACACACACACACGCACATACACACACACACACACCAGTAGCACCTCTAGCTCGGTACATCTTTGCCACCCCACAATTAAAATCGAGATGGACTCGGAGAGAGGAGGGAGAGAGATAGAAAGAAAGAAAAAGAGTGATAGAGAGGCAGAGAGAAAGAGAGAGAGGGCGAGGACATGCATTATTAATCAAAAGTAAATTTAGCAAAGTGGGAGCTAATCTGGCCCTCGTTGCCTCAGCTCTCTAGGTTAGCTTCCTACCAGACCAACTGGAGTCAGGCAACTGCACACACACATACACACACACACTCACTCAATCACTCACTGATTTGTTTCAGTCTGTGTGTCCTCCAGCTCTGTGTGTGTGTGTGTGTGTGTCAGGCTATATATGAGAACATCCATATTTTATACCCGAAAGTGTCTTATCCACACCACCAGAGATGCACAGATATGAGTGTGTGAATTCTTTTTGTGTTTGTACTGTATGCATGTGTCAGTGCATGTGGCAAGACCCTGTCTACACTGTGTGTGTGTGTGTGTGTGTGTGTGTGTGTGTGTGTGTGTGTG
>JAGFZM010001145.1:427608-464799 GCA_017657215.1 Limnothrissa miodon
ATGTGTCGTAGCTCAGTGAAGAGGACACTGGCCAGCCTCTTTGATCCCATCTGGGTCTGGCTGCAGGTCGGCCCACTCCTCTTCTCAATTCTCCCTTTCACTCTTTACCCCTCTTTTTCTCCCTTCACTTTTTTACTCGCTTGAACTCTCTGTCTCTCTTTCCCTCAAACTCTTATTTTCTTCCTCAGCTTCCTCAGTCATCTCTTTCTCTTTCTTCTTTTTCTATCCCTGTGTCTTTACCTCTGTCTCTCTCCCTCGCTTTCGATTTCTCTGTTTCTCTCTCTCTTTCTCTCTCTCTGTCTCTCTCTCTCTCCCTTCCTCTGAAGAGATGCATTGAGGTATCCATGCTGCTGCAGGATGGATATGTCGTGTGACAAGCTGCCTGCGAGCGCCTGTCACCGATAAAATGACAGATGCTGTTTGGTGCCTCGTGGATCTTTTCCCAACACAGAGGATTTCAGAGACTTTTCCGACTTTTTTTTTTTTTTTGTTTTCTTTCATTCTCGCGCTTTGTGTTTTTCTGGTGACCTTACAGGGCATCCCGTTCCCATTGTCTGTGAGAGGCGCAGTCGTAAGCGTGCAGGTCCTTGGAGGTGCCACTGCAGCATCCGTTTCACTTTCAGGACCACTTTGTTGAGTTCTGTGTCAAAACAATTGTATTTGTATTTTGCTCTTCTGTTCAGTTTGTATTTTGAACTGAAATTTTATTTTTTTCTGTATTTTCTTTTTTTTTGAGAAGTGTGCCCTTTCTTTTGTTTCCGCCCCTTCCTGTTCTGTGTAAGCGCCCTGTAACCATGGCTACAGACGTCAACAGGCCAGTGTTTGGGCTTCTGGCAGACGCAACCTGTTAGGGCCGCGCGCAGCCTGAGCACATTAAGGAGAAAAGACCCTCTCCTCTCCTCTCCTCTCCTCCCTCCCTTTTCTTCCTTCTGTTTTCACCTTCTCTCTTCTTCTCTCCTCCTCTCTTCTCCCATCTTCTCCTCACCTCGCCTTTCATCCTCTCTGCCACACTCTCGTTCTCACCTCACCTTGTTTTACCATGTTTCATCTCCTTCTCCTCTCCTCTCGCCTCCAACTCTGGCACAGAGACGACCTTTTCCTCTCACATCTGGATCACTTACCCTGCCAGCCGTAGGGGGCTGAAGGCCAAGGGCCTGGGCCGGAGACTCGCCGGACACACCAGTGGACGCCTCAGCGCCTCCCGCGTCCCATGGGCACATATGCCCAAGCACACGCACATGCACACAAGCAGCGCCACTCAGTCATGGCTTTACACACACACACACACACACACACACACACATGCAGACAGACGGCAGTAGTCCCCCACACACAGATACACAGTGACACGCTGATGCACACATGCACACACTCTGTCATGCCACACGCCAGCGGCCGCCCTGTCCAGCCGCCCTGTCCAGGTGGATGGATGGATGCGTTTGATTGGCTGTCCGGCGGCGATGACCGGTGTGGGCCGGCGCGTGATTGGCAGTAATTGTCACTACAGCGGGCAGACTCATCTTTCACACGGGGTCAGCTCTGATTGGCCTGATGAGGCCGGGGCCGGAACCCATTCCGCCCCCGAGCCCTGGGAGTTCCTCGGGCGGCTGTTCCTCCCCACACACACACTCACACTCTCTCTCTCTTCCTTTATCTCTTTCTCTTTCTGAACCTCCCAAAAACTCTTACACACAACCTTATGCACACAGGCTCTCTCTCTCTCTCTCTCTCTCTCTATTTCTCTCTTTCTCTCTATCTCTCTGCCCCCTTTCATACATCAGCACATCCCACCTCAGCCTGTCATGACCGCAGACAGGAGCAGATGGCGAAGGAGCAGAGCCAAGATGGCCGCCATCCTTCCTGCCCTCCCACCATCTTTAAGGACCCCTGTGTTGTGCTGCTCTGTGTCAGTGGCCAGGATCCACCAGGCCAGGGGGGCTGGTGCTTTGTGTTTATGTGGCAAGTGGCTTCGTATGAATTGGAGTTTGTGTGTGTGTAAGAAAGAGAGAGAGAGAGAGAGAGAGAGAGAGAGAGAGATGGTGATAGTATGAATGACATGGCATCTCTGTGTGTTAAGCCCAATAATGCCACCTCCCATAGGATACAAATTTTATGAACCCTGTGTGTGTGAAGAAAGCATTGCTGCCATGTCAGCCTAATGTTTGGACAGGACTGTGCACACTTTTGTATGCTCATACATGCACATGTACATGTGTGTGTGTGTGTGTGTGTGTGTGTGTGTGTGTGTGCATATATGTCTGCATGCTTGTGTAAGTATGATGTCAATCATACGTGTGTGTCATTGAGTAATTGAACTAGGGGTGGGCGATATAGTCTAAAATTTATATTGCGATATATTTGGAACCATAGACGGTAAATGATATATATCACGGTATACTTTGGTATGTAACTTACAGCATAACAGTGTCTTAATGGTTACCATAGCATAAAGTCAATATGTACAACAGTTTAGTCATCGTTCTGAGGTTATATTGGACTCTCAAATTCACACAGAAGTAAACTGGTAAGCTGCATTTGTGTCAGGCAGTAGCTGTTCAATTTATAGGCTCTTACAGTTTCGTTGTAAGAATGAAAAGGTACTATCAATAAGGTGAAGCTACAGGTCAACATTTTTTCACATGGTTGTGGAAACGCAATGAGCCTATCACGGTATGGCGATATGACCCAAAATCTCTATCATTGGCAAAATTCATATTGCATACGGTATATATCGTCTATATTGCCCACCCCTAAATTGAACATCATGAGGGTGTTTTGCATGTGTGTGTGTGTGTGTGTGTGAGACTGAGTGTGTTTGAATGCCGATGCTTTGTTCCCACATCTGCCCACTGGCCTGGCTCCATTGATGTGTGTTTTGGCGTTTGGGTCGTCACCCCCTCAACTGTAACACAAACAAAGGCGTAAGGTTGAGTGAGGGCTATGATTTGAATCAGAGGCGTGTTTACCCCAAAAGAACTGCTCCTCATTTTAGGCATTGGGTTCTGGGCTGCAGCGGCTCTCATTTACACACACACACACACACACACACACACACACACTCACGACTGCATAGGCACAAGCTCCGGTCTTGACGTTTTTGTGAGAGACCAATAAAAAAGGCCAAATGAAGTTGGGATAAACACACCTGAATCTCTGGCCCTTAGGGCTGTAAAGATACACCTAATCCACGATTCGGTTCACATCACGATTTTTGACCCACGATTTGGTTCACAAACAGAACAAATAACATTAAATTGAACACCAAAGAACAATAGGCGTTGACTATGCAAATTATTAACTATATACTGGCCTATATTTCTGACAAACCGTCGCTTGTGTGGCTCTCATACACTGCATGTGTTTGGAGGTCGTTAGAAGTAGTTTTGGTAGCACATTTTGATAATGTAAATACTTGAACTTCTCGTTTTCAACAATCGAAAAGAGGCGCATATCCATTGCCATAATAATTCTAATTAGTCATTTTTGTGTTCAATCTGAAATGGCTGAAAACTTTGCTTAAAATAAGCTAGGTAGTGTAGGCTGCTACTGCTGGGTTGTGAGCTAAATTGGTTTCGGGGGTGCGTTTCCCAAAAGCATCGTTGCTAACCAAGTAAGCAACTTTGTTGGTTGCAATGCAATTGCCCATTGCCAACCAACTTAGTTGCTAACTGGTTAGCAACGATGCTTTTGGGAAACGCACCCCGGGATAGGGCAGTAGAATGTGCATCCCCATGTTTGTTCTGTCACTTGGGTAAGCTTCTTAAAACACTTATGGCAATTTTAGAGGGTCTTGTCGACTACACGAGTGCAGTCCTCGTTTTCCAATGGGTAGCCACAGTGTTGCCATACTACGGACTAAAATGTATAAGGAGGGGTCTACATACAATCTCTCGGTTAGTTGGCGTTTCCTCACATTAAACTTGCTCAACTTCTGTAATCAGGCGTCACATGACATGTAGTTGGGGGAGGCTTACGGGTAACATAAAATGATTTATTCTTAAGTAGTTTTGTGGTGAATCTCTATGTGTTTTATAATTGTAACTTCAAATAATGCTAATAATAATTTAAAGATGTGGTAGCATTGGATCTGGACGGGAAGGATAACTAGTTGGAAGGGGTGTGTCGCGATTCTGCCTTCTCACACCGTGAAACAGGTTTGTGGTTCTGAGTTTCGCGATTTAGGTTTCCTAGGGCATATCGTTACAGCCCGTAACTGGCCCTCATTAGATACTGCGGCTTTGATTTCTCTCTCTCTCTCTCTCTCTCTCTGTCTGTCTCTTTCTCAATAAGTAGCTCTTCTTTCTGTCATTTGCTCTATATCCTTTGCTCCCTCTCTCGTCGTAAGGGCCTCACATTGCTTCTGTTTAGTTGTTTGTTTGCTTGCTTGTTTGTATTGTTTATATTTGATTGAGGAATATTCTTGGGTCCCTTTCAGTTGACCCAGATGTCCTGCTTTTGACGTGGTTGAGGGCATACATAGGAATGAAAACGGCGGCGCTAGCTGATGATTCCTCCGTGAGGCGTCTGTGGAATGTCTAATAGGGTTGTTTATGGGAGCCCTGAGTGGATGATGGCCACTGAGCTTAAAGCAGAATGGAGTTGAGAAGTGCTGTGCTTTGTATGTGTGATGGCTGAAGGCCATGATAAACTACAGGCAGCAGGGAGGACTGCTACTCCTTGCTTACAATTGGTTGGTGAACGCTGATGCACCTGTAATTGGCTGGTTGTTACAAGTGATCTTTGAGATAATTGGTTGACGCAAAGTGTCCTCTCTTTGCAGGTGTCGGGAAGTTCTGTGGGTTCGCCGGCTGCCTCGTCGTCCACCTCCACGTCGTCACGGCAATACGCCCGGCAACGGATCACCCGTGTCAACCTCAGGGACTTCATCTTCTACATGGAGCAGGAGCGAGAGATGGCACGCTCCCTCCTGCTGTACAGAGCGCTGCTAAAGTAGCACACACACATACACACACACACACACACACACACACATGCACACACACTCACAAGTACCTCACAGATATACAAGCATGAACCCACATTCAATCAAACATGTTCTATCATGCATATGTATCTTTATATGTATGTATGTATTTATGTATGCATAACTATGCTCTATTATTCAGACACACACACATACACACACACACACACACAGCACCGGCCCTCCCAGCGCTCTCCAGCTCTCCTGCGACGTGCCTTCAGACCGGGTCTAGTGCTTGAGCTCAGTGGCTCCGCTCTCTGTAATGTTTTATCGTAGCTTTTTTCCATAGGAAAGAAAAAAAAAAGACAAAAAAAAAACTAACAAAAATAAGATACAAAAAAATTTATTCTACGTGTTATTGCTGTTTTTTGCGACATGATGAAAAGACAAATTAATGTTTATGTAGGACATTGATTATAAGGCCATGCAAACTTGATTTAGTCAGGATTGAGGCTGTGTAAAAGTCGTGTGTGTGTCTGTGTGTGTGTGCGTGAGTGAGTGTGTGTGTGTGTGTATGTATGGATGGGTGTGGTGTGTGTATGTGTACAAGTGTGTGTGTTTATGTGTCAGTTTGTGTGTGTGTGTTTTGGCCTGTGAGCCAACTCTCCTTTTTAAAAGCGTTCTTTCTTGCATATTTAAACCGTAGCGCTTCTAGCAAACTATCTTTTAATGTCTGGCCTTCTCTATGGGGTTGGCTAACTTTATGTGTGTTGTTTTTTACTGAGGAATCAGACTTCCAGCATCATGCAGTCCACCGCGCTGTTAGAACAGTCATGTCCTATAAAAGCCACCAATCCCCCCACAAACCCAATCACTATACTGTAATCTTCAAAAATTCTCCAGGTCGCTTTGAGGTGTGTAGTACGTCCCCCAGATATTGGGGAAAGTTATGATGGAACCCACATATATGTTAAGTACACCTAAATGTAAATAGTGTTCTTTTAAAGCAATTTCCAATGGCATGTAAAGTATATTTTTGTTTAGTTTTATTTTGTTTTTCCTCCACTGTTTTAAAGATGCAGAAATATTGTCTAAAATTACTTAATATTGAAAAATCATGTGAATTCATGTATAATCATCTGCATTTGAAAATGTCAAAGTTTTGAAAGTTCTTTTGTCAACAATATTTTTTAAAGTCTGTATTACAATGCAGACCAAACTTCAGGCTCTGGTCAGTTCACATGAAGCATTCAGATGCAAAACCCTCCCTTTGTGATGAATTTACAGATATATATTTATAAAATTTTAATCCAACTTTATTATTATTCCAACTTGGATTGTTTTGGCTTGATTTGTTTTGCTTGATAATAAACACCAAAATACTTTTTGATGTAGATTAAAAAAAAACAAACAAACAAAAAAACAACAAAACCAACTTAATTTATGAATGTTTTTAAAGGATTTTTTTTGGTTTTGCATCTGAATTCTTCACGTCACCACAGAACTGGTCTTGTGTTGCCAGAAGTACTGTATACCACCAATGATGTACACTGTACACCTGAACACAATCATGTAAATGTGGACTAAATATGGTCATCATGACCTCCAAAGATCTCCCAAAGGTGGGGCTTGAAGAAGGTTGGACAGTCATTGGGTGAAAAGTAAAGGGACAGCCCGTGGGTGTGGTTTTGTTGACATTTGATGTCCATGTGCTTCCTAATGCAGGCTAATGTAATCATGTCAGCAAAAGGTGTCCAGCCTCCGACCTCTGCTGCTGTAGTGCTGGGGTCCCATCTGGTCCTGTAGAATTACATGCTCACTTTGGGTTTGGTCAGAAAGTGTTGTGGATGGTAACTAGAAAGAAGGTTTCGAAAGCCAGATGTTCAGATCCTTCTGGGCTTAATATGGAAAGCTCATCAAGCTAAAGTGAAACACCAAGCTTTTTGAGCAATGATGCTGGTGTTCTATCCAGGAAACCACCTTGTAACGGTTGCAGCGTCAGGTTTAACTGTAGGAGATCATGTCATCCCAGCAGGACACCATCAGCCAGTGGCTCCCCCTTCTATTTCCACCCTGCTGATCAAGGCATACCCTCTCTGCCTTTTGTCTCATCAGCTCTGGAGACCTTGGGATGGGTCCTAGGGTTGTGTTTTGAAGACAGCAGATTGACTTGGAGTTAGTGCTGACTCATTGTTGGCTTGGATAGGTATTGTCAAGACTGGAAGGGGTTGCACTCCACTTATCTCCATAAGTGGATTGAGTTCACTTTTCATTTTTGGTATCCAGCCCTAAAAACCTGACAACTTTTCAGTTGTAGAAGTGTAGAAGACGAGGACTGAAGTTACTAATATAAATAGCAAGAAAACATGTAATGAAGAACAGTTGCTTTTTGTAGAACACAGATTCCAGATTTTTCCTTTTATGCAAGTCATGTTGTTTGGTGTCAGCTTTAACATCAGGCCCACATTAGAATCCCTTTCCTTTGTGTGATTACCAGGCAGACCAAGTCCTAATTTACTAGCCAAGGGCATTATAATTTCAGGCGAGTATGGAGGGTCATTGCATTGTGTAACTAACTAAGGAAACATACACTCATACACAGCTCTCCCTTTGTGGTCTCAAAGCAGTTTTCCACAGTCTTCTAAATCTTCTGTAGTGTTCTGGCTGTCACAGCAGAGACAGAATGTGTTGTAGTGGCTGTAGAATGTGGATCCTTGACCTTGGCATTACAGAGAACTTCTGAATTTTTGTCCCCCAAGTGTTTTGGTTTAATGGGGTGCCAGTGGAATGTGTCTCCTGGTGATTTCTACCCGCAGTGTTTGTGTCTTTGTGTCATACATTTCATCTCCGGTTGCAACTTTCAAATGGGTCCGTCTGAGCACATACAGTAGATGCTTCACTCCCCGCCTCATTACCCATAATTGATAAGGCTGACCTGGGGTCGTAGGTCAGGAAAGAAGAAAGAAAGGGTGGGGGTGGGGTCATTAACTCTCATCTTTGGCTTGGGTTGTCACCCCTGCTGTAATATGATGTCACTAGAGGTCACAGTTACCGCATGACCAACTTTTTTTTTCTTTCAAATAGCCTTTGCTCTCTCTTTAAGTTGTTTTAGGTCCACTCTTTAAAAAAAACTGGAGTCTCTGGCTTCTATGCACCTAATCTATTATGAATTGTGTTGGTTTTTAATTTATATGTTGAATATTTTTTAAAGGTTAATTAATGAATTAAATATAATGTGCGTTGATTTTTTTAAAATAGCACTCTAAAACATTTTTGTTGTTTCTACTTTGAGGAAAGACAGAAGTATCAGAAGCTGGCAGAGTTGGAGTAGCCTTCTTCTGTTGTCAGCATTAGGCAAGTCATCAGTAAAAGGGAAAATGCTTTTGTAACTTATTTTATATTTTGGGGATTTCATTTTGTTTTGTTTTTGTCTTTTTTCCATCAGCATGTGTGCTTGCCACATTTCAGGCAATGCAGTTTTATCTACAGCTACCATAGTAAAGAGCAGAAAATTAATAATTTAAAACGAAGCACAAATATAACTATTTGTCCAGTTTAAAAATACAGTTTTAATAATTATTTTTATGGTGTCTGAGGCAGCAGGACAACCTTTCTACTACTTCAGCTTTCTAGCCAAAACATGATTAGGATGGACAGATGTACACAGTAAGAAAAAAATTCATGTTTTCCTGTATGGATAATTTGTACATATTGTTTACAAGACCATGTGTTTATTAGAACGGCGTTATTTTTGGTAAACTCTGTACATATCCTGAAAAATTTCCTGTTTGTGTGAAAAACATACTTCTGTATTTGTACCTATTTTGTAAAGGAATAAATAAGCTGTTTACTAAACGAAAGCCAATACACAATCATTGCGTCTTTTATCATTGAGGTCCATATGTAAATTGTTGTTTTCTCACTCTGCTGCAAAATGTTATGCATGTGCTACTGTAAACAACTTTATATACAGTAACCCCACACAAAGCGCAGCCTTTTTGGTCACACATCTGAAAATGAACACATTAAAAAAATAAGCGTGCTGGCGCTAGCCTCTGCTCCACCTCATTCTCCAGCATTACACATGCTAAGTACAAAAGCGGCTAAGTGGCTCTGCTAGTGCTGGAGCTGGGGAACGGCCCCTCAGGATGAAGCGCACTAATTAAGCGCCAGCATTTTGAAAAGACCAAAACGTTTAACTGGAATGCAAAGTGCTGTCATCCGGGAGCAGGCACAAGAGCAGGGGAGTCGTCTTTTTTCTTACTTTCTCCCTTCCCGCATCTTCCCCTGTGTGTGAGGACAAGGAAATGGGGAGAAAATGAACACTCAAACAGTGCCCCACTAGTCTGGTCAGATAATGGTATGTTACAAGCATCTGTTCCATTAGCTTAACCCATTAGCCTTACTTTTTAGATCCTCCTCACATCTTCTAATTAGCCTTTGCTATCAAAGATGGAGAACTGAACTTTCGACTGTGCTTTAATACAATAGGGCCAGGCACAGGCATTTGGGGTTCCCAGAGGGTATATAGGACCCAAAAAACTCACTTCTTAGAGTAGACTGCATTATCTTTTACACAGAAAAAAAGGACAGAAGGCAAGAAGTCAGATAAACAGTACATCCGTTTATTATCGCAAATATGTAAGTAAAACCAAAAGATGGAGACACTGCAAATGAACACATGCCCTTTTAATACCACAGTTTAAAACATATTAAATAATTAACATTTTGCACCTTGGTATACCTTTCTGAAATGTGTCTTTTTTTAATCCTATGTACACAACATATTGCTTAAAAATGTGAATTTCCTTTTTTTTTTTAGTTATTTTCAAGAAGATGAGGACTTAGCAGGGACATGGTGTTCTCTATTTTTAGTTATTTCCCCCCCCCCCCCCCATCTAGTGAAGTCTGAGTATTGAGAACACACCGCTGGTCCTGATCCCTTTACTATACAAATGACTGTACATCATCATCACCAGGATGGAGAAACTGCTCATCTTAGTTTGGCCAACTGAAACGTGAACCACATAGAAACTGAGTGCTGCGCTGCCAAAGCTCCGAGTCCCATAGCAAACTCTCCAGTGCACAGGTACTGCACAGTGTGGTGTACCTCAGGTGCTCTGTGTGATTGGGATGAGCCTGTGGCGCAGACAGTGGCGTGGCAGCAGGTGACGAGTGGGGCCACCCACCCAGGGGTTTGGGACAGGTGACTCAGTCACACAGGTTGGCTCTTTACTGTCCGGACCACGGGGACAGGCCAGCCCAACAACCCTCCAACCAGCTGGGCTTTGCTGCTAGGGTGGAGTGTTTGAATAGGGTGTGTGTGTGTGTGTGTGTGTGATGGCACGCCACAGCAGGGGGGGCACAAAATACATCTCCACTGGCACTGCTGAGCTTGGGGCCTGAGGGGTTTGCTATGAAGCTCTCGCTCATGCACACACACACATACAGTACTCCCAGCTAAGATGAAAAGGGTTGGTTGGCCATTCTCTTTGTGGGTGACTCCATGCAAAGGGCCAGAAGAGATAGGGCCCACAACAAAGAGCGAGCTGATTAAGGGTCCAGACCCGCCACCATCCCTCCCAGCGTCACCCCAGTTATGATCTGGACTGGGAGCTGTGTTGATCCCAATCCCTGTGGGTGAGTATTTAATCCAAGACCACAGACGAGGACATAACATTTAGCAAAAACCTCTGGTTGGCCTTGCACAACACCATCTCTTTAAAGCAGTCTGAAACATTTCTCATCTAAACCCTACAAATGAACCTTCTGTGTCCAGAAAGCATTGCACTGGGCCTTTGTTTGATCTGGTCAGTTTGGAATGGAAGAAACAGCATGGGTAAGTTCTACCAATACAAAGAGAACAGAACTTTCTTTTCTTTCTGTTTCTCACTCTCTTTCTTTCCCTCCCTCTCTGCTGGGCTTCCTTTGATGCGTTGATGTTGAGAATAAGCTGATTGGAATCAGAGTGAAGGACCTAGCCATTTCTTCAGATGAGATCTGAGGCAGCTCTTGAAAATTCCTTTCAGGTTCTTCTCCATGCTAGGCACACTAGTGCAGCAAACGCATCTTTGAAATGACTGCAGAC
This sequence comes from Limnothrissa miodon, assembly GCA_017657215.1. Classification (NCBI taxonomy): domain Eukaryota; kingdom Metazoa; phylum Chordata; class Actinopteri; order Clupeiformes; family Clupeidae; genus Limnothrissa; species Limnothrissa miodon. Next base: position 438,621 of record JAGFZM010001145.1, read on the forward strand.
AGCAAAGTAGATTAAAAACAAAAAACAAAATAGAAAACAAAGGAAGATCTTTGATTTTTAAGAGCAGTCTGAGTGACCTTTATGTAACCTTGAAATAACGTTTTAAACAACTGACCACAAAACACTAATTGTCATTGGTCAGTGTTTAATTCTTATGAAAATGTGTTTAATTAGCTGCACATAGTTATTTTGGTACAGGTTCAGTTAAAAGATTTACATGAAATTTCTTAAAATCATTTGAATATTAGCTAGTGTTGAATGGCACCCTTATGATCAACTACCGGTGCTGTAAAGCTACTCCAGGTGTGGAACTGTGGAGAACTCCTTTGAGTGCGACCCTGATTTGGCACGAATCTTGCACTTAGTCAAGTGTCATGTCAGATAGCATCTAGCTTTGCAGCTCTTGTCCTCGTATTTTGGCACTAGCATTTCACAATAGCAGACGACAATTTGTGTTGATTTTAAGGTTTGTGTTTTTAAGTGCAAAACTTGGTACATGAGCATAAATATTAACATTTCAACACAATCCTTTTTTTTTCGGATATAACTGGTTTCAGCTTTCATTGCTGGCTCTCAAGTCATGAACTGGGGAACACCTTCTGGTCTTCCATTGGTATCATACATTAGGACCACTGTAATACAATAATTCTACCTCTATTTAAAAATAATGAATCCATAATTGATCATTTGTTTCTTCTTTTGAACAGCCTAATCACCGTTGATCTTTTGATCAAATATTAAAGACTTTGATTTTAAGGCTAATTCTAATGACTGCAATGCAACACTAATTTCACCTCTGCTTTTTTCTCTTTCCCCCACTCACTCCGAAAGACGACAAAGTAATACCCATGCTCCTTTGCAGCTTCATTTGAAACAAAGGGGCCCTCTCAGGGCTTACTGAGCATTATCAGCCAGACTGCTCCTGCCATGTAGCCTCCAGACATAATAGTGCTTGTGCAGCCCATGCCAGCCAGCTCTTTGTGAAGCTTTCAAACCCTAACAACTTCTGAACACAGCTCTCAGCCATCCTTCATATGTGAAATAATAACAACAACAATATAATAATAATTATGCTTTTGGAAGAAATGAAAAGCAAAATAAAAAAAGCCCCAGGAATCCTGTTGTTAATACTCATGTCCATCACTGGTCGTGATCGAGAGGAGAACAAAAGGAGCAAATGTATATATTTGATATATAGAGGACGAGGAGAACGAAACGGACAAACAGAGAGAACGTCAGAGGTCCTGGCTTTGAAGCTGAGAGAGAGGCGCTGAGTGAATGGCCTAGCCGCTGGCAGCGGTGCCCGGTGGGCCGTCGGCTGCTGTGGGAATGAGGCGGACTGGCATGCCTGTGCCACAGAGCTCCGCGCCCGCCTCTTGGCATCAGCCCTGGCTCGTCTCTGCCAGCTGTGCCACGTGTCCAATGTCCTGGAGCAAGAGAGGGCCGGGAGTCCCCCGGTATTGCCCTGACAACAACCCTGCGTCTGCATGGGTGCATGTTCACACATGCACAGTGGCGCGCGCACACAAACACATACGCAGGGCTCACTCAGTACAAGAGTGCTGCGAGATGCCCCACAAACACATTGTGGAGAGGTGGTGAGGGAGGGGGTGGGCAGGGCCGCTACTCCTGTGCCACTCCTACCCAGACGGGCACCTTTTTGGGCACCGCCATCCATGATGAGAAAAGAAATAAAAGGGGATTTGTTACTGAGTCAGAACACCTCCAAGAGTGCTCCTGCCTCTGTCCAGTGCCGTCTCCTCACAAGAGTGTGTGTGTGGGTGTGAGTGTGGTTGTGTGTGTGTGTCTGTGTCTTCTTTGGGTAGTAAAATCTGGTCAAAATCAGACATCTGCCTCTCTCTTTTTCTTCTGTCTTCGAAATGATTTGCTTCTGTTTGTTTGTCTGTCTGTCTGTGTTGATGTTGACTTCTTGGTTTTTAAGATGATTACATTCCGTGTTGAGCAGGGCGCTCCACAGAGCTTGTGTGGTAGGGAGGGAAGGTTCAGGGAGCCCTCAGGTGGTTTATATCTGGGAAGTCTCTGGAAGAGGACTACGGGCTAGGTTGTGTTTGGTTGAGCTGGTGGGAAAGGTTCCAGAAAGGGAGGGTGTGTGTGTGTGTGTGTGTGTGGGGAGGGGGTGTGTGTGGGGGGGGGGGGGCAGCTGAGTGGAGGGGCTGAGAGCTGGGATGAAAGGAGGGGGTGGGGAAGGGGATTGGGATTACGACTTCTTGCTCCCTGCATGGTTAGTCTTGTTGTTCCCCCAGGCGTGGCTTTAGTCCAGGGGCTCTTGTTTTATCCTGATGGGGGTGTTCATGGACTGGCTACGGCGGTCCTCGCGACACAGGACGTACTCGCTGAACTGGGAGGAGTCCACGCCACCGCCACAGGACGCCGCCACGCTGAAGCCCTTCTGGAACAGCCGCTCCAGAACCTGTCAAAGGGATGGCAAGCACAGAGGGTCAAACATAATGCATTACAAGAGTTTAAACATATTGTTGGTCTCCCTGTTCTCAGAAAGGTAATAATTCCAAATTGTTTTATAAATGCTATACTAGAGGTGGAATAAAAGAAAATAACCAGAGACTTAAGAAATGCTTCAGCTTCCGCAATAAAGAGTGTCATCTCTCTGGAATTGTGGGAGGCTGTCGTACTTATGTGGTGCTTCGGTGCATCAAAATATTTAATTTTGGTCTTATCGGGCAATTACTAGATTTATAAAGTCTGAGTGTGTGCATGTGCACGCATGCATGTGTGTGTGTGTGTGTGTGTGTGTGTATGTGTGTTGAATGCGATGGATGGAGGAATGGAGTATGAGTGATAAGTGTGCCCGCAAGGGTCCCCTTGATCAGAGGTATCAGATAGGACGATCACGAGTCAAAACTTCACTAGTGGTCAGTGGTGTGTGTGTGTGTGTGTAAAGAAGCATGTGGTCTGACAGTGTGAGCTCTGAGGGACGTGTGGGGAATGAGAAGGATCTCGTCTGAGTCAGGACCTGACTGCATGGTGGAGACCTGAAGGAAGACATGGAGGGGAGGAAATAGAGAGAGAGAGAGAGAGAGAGAGAGAGAGAGAGAGAGAGAGAGTGGAAAGAGATGGATAGAGGGAGAGAGAGAAAGGGATGAAGGGAATGAGAGAGAGAGAGATGGCGAGACGGAGAGATAGGTGTAAGAGGGATGAACATTGGTGATGGAGAAGAGTAGTGATATTTCTCCTTCCATCTCCTAATCCTTCTGGGGTTGATTTCTTCTCTCTCTTTAGGGGGGAGAGGGGTATCTCTCAATCCCTATGAGGCCGCACGCTGTGTTTACTTATTCCCCAGCCCTGTAATGCAGTGTGCTGAAATGAAAGGTCTAGCTTTGGGCTAGCTGGCTGACAGCGCCTCAAACACCACCACACACACACACACACAAACACACACACACACAGACTCTTGAAACACACTTGGCTTCTCCCCATCATACCTTCAAAGATCAAATGAAGCTGCTTCTGAAAGTGCCACACTGGTGTTCCCATTTGTGTTTGAGTATTGAGTGTGTGTGTGTGTTTGCACGTGTCAGCATGTGCAAACATGTTGGTGGGAAAATGTAATTCAGAGGTCCAGTGAAATGGCAAAGCACGTTGAGGGAGGAATCAACGAACAGAAAATGTTGGTTCCTTTTTGTCTAACACAATATCACTACACCACTGAACTCTTGCATCTGTCCCAACACACCACTGACACAACGACTGACTTGCATAATATTGACAGAGACTACAGTTATTGAATCAGACTAAAATGACTGCGTATCAAGACCGCACAAAAACACTCAGGCACACACACACACAAAGTCACACACACAAAACCGCATACTCCTAATTCTTCACTGTTTTCTCATGGTAAGATGAAGGCTCCAATTTGGGTGTTTGTGTGTGTGTGAGTTGGTTGGAGGGTGCAGCACGCTGATGGTGGGTGAGCAAAGTGGTGCGCTAATTAATAGACCTGCCCGGGCATCAAACGCTCCCAAATCCACGACAGACAACGGGGAAAGACTAGCCATTATGGAAATGATATTACACCGCCAGCTTTGATCATTGCATCACATTGCGCTCGCCCCATCTCGACATGTGTGGCTGTGTCACTGAACGCCAAATGATAGGCTCCAACACGCGCCGCACATTACTACACAACGCCCGTCAAAACAAGAGCTAACATCTCCGCAGAGACAAAAATGTACAATACGCTGGCAAACAGGCTCTTGCACAGGATAGTGGCTCTGTTCTTAGCTGTTAACCTCCAACCTTTTCATTTTTGTCATTACTGTATGTCTCAAAATCTTACAACACAATAATGTATCGGATTCCGCAACTGGGAAAAGAAATTGTGATCGACATGCATCACATTTACAATACATGTTACATTTTTGTCGCAATATGGTAAGCATAGATTCAGTAATACAAATAGCTATTTAATGGATACAGACAAGACATATCCAGTTTAATCCTTCTTTCTCATAGTGAGAAGTAGTGTTGTACCCAATACCCCCCCCCCTCTCTCTAACACACACACACACACACACACACACACCTGCAGCCCATCCCAAGTCTATGAGCATTATTGATCAGCTGAGGGGTGACAAGTTGACAAGTGAGTGTGTATAGGGGTGTGTGTGTGTGTGTGTGTGTGTGTGTCCAGTGTAAACAGACGGGACTTGCCTCTCCCTCTCTCCTTCTGCGTCTGGTACAGTGATAAAGGAAGGATTTCGTCCAGACTGATCAGGGTACTCCATCACTGTGATGTATGAAGCCACCAGCTTGAATAGTGTGTGTGTGTGTGTGTGTGTGTGTGTGTTTGCTAATGCCTGTGTGTGTGTGTGTGTGTGTGTGTGTGTGTGTTTGTGTGTGTGTATGTTTGTTCGAGTGTGTTTGCTAATGTCTGTGCAAATGTGTGTTGTGTTTAATTTCAAAAGTGTGTGTGTTTGTGCCTCCATTCAGTCTTGTTAAATGTTGCCTTTAACTTGATTGTGTGTATGTTGCTCTTTCTTGTACATCTCTCTCTCTCTCTCCCCTCCCTCCCTCCCCTTTCTGTCTCTTTTCTTCCTGGCGCAGCACCACAGGGCAGGTGGTTCGTATTATGCTCCAAATTCCTCAGATGTCAACAGAAATCGTTGCGCATTGTGCGTTTGTTTATTGGTTTGGTCTATGACTGGTGTTGGTAGGACCCCCTTTTCCAGGAAAACCACAGCACCACTTCAAAGCAGGAACGCAAACTCTGGGAGGTCTTTTGCATATTGACAATGAAGGACGTTGAAATTAGATGACCAAAAATAACAAAAGTGCTGTTTTAGGTTTGGCTGGGCCAAATGGAGACTAAATATTTGCCATGAGTCATAAAATATGACCTTTGCGTTTCCTTCCTAAACACAAAACCTCAAAACTCAAAACCTGATCTCACAACACATCAAAAACAGAGGCAAAAAAAAACAGGGCAAACAACGGACTTGCTTATTTTAAAGGTTGGTCACATAAACATTCTCATACGCTCACCCATCTACACGTCGTACACAACACCCATACAAACACATAGAAAAACACACACACACATACACCACACCTTATTCACACCCATTCTCACAACACAATATGTTCCCTGATCAGTTCTGCCGCTGACTGGATGGCTAGCTGAGACCTTTAGGCAGGGTGTGTGTGTATGTGTGTGTGTACACACCTCGCCTGGGGCTGGGGTTGGTCTCAGGCACCTGCAATTGATCTTACTCTAGCTTTACACTCTCTCACACACACACACACACACACACTTTTTGGCCTTATTGTCCTCTCCTGCTTAGAGTTTCACTCCTGTCTCTTCTCTCCCCTCTTCACACATCAGTGGTGATGCGGACGGGCGCCAGCATGAGCACTGTTCAGAGGAACAACTCTCCCCTTACAGCTGCAGGGAGGATGAGTGAGTGGTGGTTGAGGGGGGCCCCTCACTCTTTCACCTCCATCTGCTGTTTCTCCATACACCTATAGAGCACAGGCCCATTTAGACCAGCCCTGCAGGCAAGGCCCTGCTCTTAAAGGGCCAGCGCATGGCGCTCGGGGGTGGGTGGGGTTGGGAGTGGGGGTGGGGCGTAGGTGCAGGGCGCAGGGCACTGCCATGGCCTGACTGAAATAACGCAGCGGAGGGCTTGCTGTCAGACAGAAGGCCTCTAGGGTCGCAGGGATGTTTTTAATGTTCATTATTATCTGAAAGGACAGGGAGCAGCAGAGAGGGAAAACGAGTTAGAGATGGAGAGATAGAGAGAGAGAGATGAAAAATGAAAGAGAGATAGATACGGAAACCATAAGTCAGAGTTGGAGACAGAAAAAGAAAACAAAAGACAGAGAAAAGCACAAGAGAGAAAATGAACGAGGGCCAGAATAGTCGTGCTGAGTGCCGTCACCCAACCGATACTGGGCTGGAGGGGTGGTGCGGGTGGGGGTACTGGCACCCCCAACCGCATGAACCCGGGTGAAGCACGGAGCGACCAGACGCGCCGGTAAACAGAGTAAGAAAATGTTGTGTTAGTTGATGCGCCCAATTAATTATATTGCAAGCCATTTAAAAATCTATAAAAGAAGTATAAACTGGTTTAGGCTGTTTGAGAACTTGTAAGTATGGTATTAAAAAATGCAATACGTGTGTTTCAATCGCTCGGGGTGATGTTACAGTGGAGTCTTTTTCAAAAGAGGAGCAGTGTCTTAAAAAGGAGGAACACGTAAATTATGCATATCATTTTCCCCCCTCGTTCTCACTTCGCGCTCCTGCAAAAAAACATGGCCACAGCCGAGACGAGCTTTGTCCCGAGCTTGCCATCCCTGGAGGAGGTCTCTCACTTCGACACTGGGAGGATAGGGGGTGGAGGTGTCAGAGAACTGGCTGTCTGAGAGAGAGAGAGAGAGAGAGAGAGAGAAAGTGTGTGTGTGTGTGTGTGTGTATGTGCATGCGCGTGCCTGCATGCTTGTGAGGACACCGGAATAAATGTGTTAAGAAAGTGTTTTGGGGAAGCTGTAGGGTGTGTATGCGTGTGTGTGTGTGTGTGAGTGTGTGTGTGGTTGCAGCATAAGTGGGGGTGGCAGCATAAGAGGTGGTGGTGTCAGCAAGGCTGGTTAAGGCTAGAGAGTGTTGATGAGCCTCTCGCTCATCCAGCCCTCCACTGCCTCCACCTCCACCTCCACCCTCTCTCTCCACAGGAGCCTGTGGCCTGATGGAGGCCCACTGCCTCACAGTTTTGCCTTCTCCCCTTAGGCCACTCCCAGTCCGTCTGATGCCTGCCTCCTCATCATTACTGCACTCGCAGGCTAATATCATGACAATATGAGGATAGGATTAAAGGTGCACTCTTAACACTCTAATACAGGGGTGGGCAAACTTTTTGACTCGTGGGCCACAGTGGGTTATAAAATTTAATAAATGGGCCGTGCCAGGAGCAGATAGATGTAGTGTTTGTGTGAAGTAATATAAATGACATGTAAAGGCCATTATATTTCACAGTTTTGGCCTTTAATAGGTGGTAAAGCATGGGTATGCAAGGCTTTTTTTTTAAATGCATTTAACAACAGTTTGCAGAAATTACAGGGAAAATACAAAATAAAGGTTTGATAATGCTATTGAATATAATTTCAAGGTTTGGCAGGCCGGATTAAAAAGCCAAATGGGCCGTATATGGCCCCCGGGCCTTAGTTTGCCCATGCCTGCTCTGATATCATGTCAATACAGGGATAGGATTAAAGGTGTACTCTAAGTCACCAATATGATGTCAATTTCGTTTTATTTGTTTATTTAGCTATTGTTTAATCTTGATGTGCCTCCTACAGAAATATCCATAGACTTCATGGATCTAGTTTTACAGATCTACAGACATTCTATCAATCATGCTTTTTGCTTTGATTTGATCTGTTAATGGGTTTTTGATCAAAAGGATAAAATTGCTCTCAATCAGCAGTGCATGCAGAAACCATCTTCTGAAAACTCACTGCTCAAAATGTTAGCTAACGCTAATCTGACAGCAGCAGTTTCCTTTTCACAATTACTGCTAGTGACATGTACATATACATTTGTATTGTTTTTAAATTAAATAAAGACAGAACAGAATATGTGTGTGCTTTTGTGTGTATTTTTGCCAGTGTATAAATTGTGTGTGAGTGTGAGTGTGTGTGATCTGAACACACCAGCCAACCAGTGTGTGTGAGTCTAGTCTGCGCCAGCCTGGGTCTGTGTTTGTGTGTGTGTGTGTGTGTGCCCACCTGCACAGAGTTGAGCCTGCAGTATCCATTCAGAGGGAAGCGGATGACGTGCGTGGGGTCCTGGTTCCACCCGGCGTTGACCGAGTTGCACATGACGTCGCCCGTCTCGGGGAAGATCTCCTCGATGAGCACCTTCTCGCCGCTGAGGGCGATGCGTTCACCCAGGTCGGGCGTGACGCGCACCACCAGACAATCGCAGGGCTGCGCCGTCCGACGCTGGTCCCGCTCCTGCTTCCAGCGCTCCAGCTCCTTGATCATTGGCGTCAGCTGGTAGTAGCGGGCCTCCTCATACAGCAGGTGGAAGTCCTGGGAGGAGGAGAGGAGGAGAGGAGGAGGAGAGGTCAGTTGAGAGCACACAAGGACACACAAGATCCTCTAGGACAGAGTATTATTTAACTGCAAACCAACTGGGATGGATTAAACAAATATCAGATATTCATGATCAATACCCCATCCATATCTCAGTGTATCTACAGAAAACAGTACTGCTTGTAACATGCCAATCCACTGTGCTCTTTAAAATTGTATGGTACTAAGGTCTGTGGGCCAACTCAATGTCATTTACCATCGTGTACCACTCCATCAGCATCAGCCACACCTTGGGCCAGCGGATGGATCTGCTTCTCTTGGTACTGGGGTTGTCTCAGTGCATGTTTTGGATGCATGAGATTATATCGTCTTAATCTGGGCCCTTGTTGTTAACAATATTTCGTCTCCAGGGCGATTGTAATCAGGCTCGCACACAAACCCGTCACCCCTCAGACGGGACCTATAGGCGTCACAATATCCCCCTCTGCAGCACGAGGAGCTAGAGATGGCAGATTCTGTTACTGCCATTATCCTGCCTTACAATGGCCTGACCCACAGCCCCGCAGTCTATAGGCTGGGACTCCGCTGCGGTTGATTTCATCATAGATTATGTGCTAGCCAAAGACTGGGAAAGACAAAAAGGAGGGAATACGATGATGGGCAGATGGAAAGTCACAGAGAGGGAGGAGAGAGCAGGGGAGAATAAACAAGAGAGATGAAACATGACAATGGGAAAAACAGACAATGGGGAGAGTAAGGAGGACAACAAGAGCAAGGTGGAGACTGAGAAAGAAACAAGGAAACGATAAAAATGTGAGACAGAGTGAGAGAAGGTGTGTGTGTGTGTGTGTGTGAGAGAGAGAGAGAGAGCACAAAAAGACAACCATTGGCCTTAAGCATTTAGTCAGTTTAAGAAGACCAAGGCCAGACTGTGTGTGTGTTTGTAAGGTAGTTTGGGTATTGGAGTGGGAGGACCAAACAGCAACTGTCAGAGTGAGGGAAAGAAAAGATGTCTTCTACCTCAGGGCTTCCATGGCCTTCTGGTTAATACCTCATTTACTCTCTCTCTCTCTTTCTCTCTCTCTCTACATCTGGTATTTGTATATAGGATGTGTGCTTATTCCACCACTCATTCTGCCTGTATCCAGATCATATCAGTGAGTAGTGATTGCTGTGCAGTATTCATTATGCAAGAGTTTTTTTCTACCACTAAGATTTGAAAATGGCACAGAGAATTGTCTACATTAATACTAGACAGAACAATGAGCTCAGGTCACACTATTTACCTGCACATAATCAATCACTGTAGGTCTAGATGTGCATTGTACTTGGTTGGCCAATAGATTAGAGGGGCATGTCAGGATGAATGAGTTAATGAGGCTAAATAGGGGGTAATGTATCAAACATGTAGTTTAATTGGAGCCTTTTCAGGTCTTCGCCAGGCAACCCATACTGATCAGGGATCAGCAGCAGAAAAACATCTCTTTTTGGGAGCTCACAAAAGTCAGTGGGTAGACATGTTTTCTTCCCCATTCTCTCTCTCTCTCTCTCTCTCTCTCTCTCTCTCTCTCTTTCTTTCTCTCCCTCTTTCTCGTTCACCCTCTTCTCTCTCACTGTAAGCTGCATTCCTGTGTTCCAGGCAGTCGGGAGCAGATTGCCTGCCCTTCCCCCCCTGGGCTGCTCGCACCCTGGGGCCATTTGCCCCCTCTCCCTCCTCCCTGTGATTTCCCACAAGACCAGATGGCACCATCGCTCAAAACTAGCATGAAAAATACCATGAAATGTAAGAGTGGGGAGAGAACTAGGAGTAATAAAATAAATGAAAATAGGGATGACTGCATGTTTGTGTGTGTGTGTGTGTGTGTGTGTGTGTGTGCATTTATGTGACTGTATTTGTTACTGTGTGTATTTTTGTGTGAATTTGTTGGAATCTGTGAATGTGTGTGTGTGTGTTTGTGTATGTGGGAGTGCATGCAAGGACAGTGAGCTCGCGCTAATTGAATGCATTCTGTGTGTTCAGTGGTGCTTGGTGGGGATGCAAATGCATGGCCGTCTGTTGCCTATTTCTGTGCACAATCACGGCACTGATTATTTCCTATGCTGAACGTGTTAATCAAAAATATGGGTCTCCACCTGTACTAACACCACAGTTTAATCACACACCGGAAATGGGCACAGCTTTTCAGCGCACAAAAGGCACCATGTTATTTGTGGCAATCAATGACCCTGTTTCTGCCAAAGCCAGGTTTGGCCTCAGGAGATTCTAGAGGTGAAGGGGGGGTTGTGGACTAGCCAGCTTTGTCTGTCATGTCACTCCACAACCACAACACGTTCTAATTTTACCCAGATGGCTGAAATGACGGCAAATAAATAAATAAGGAGAACAAAAAATTAAAACAATACTATTGATTTTGTAAAAGTTTTAAACTAAGAGCTAACAGTTGACAACCGTTGAATCTGAAGATGTCAGCAGTGGAAGAGAAACAGGGTGGATGTAGTATCTGTGTGTGTGTGTGTGTGTGTGTGTGCATCTGTGTGTGTGTGTGTGTTCACTGCTAACGAACAGAGGGCCAGAGATGGAGTTTCAGAAGGACTGCATCATCACTAGCTTAGGGTGAAGTGGCCACTGGGGCAGCAAAGCTTTAAAGACTTTTCCTCCGCTTTCCCCCGAGCTCCTCTGGGCGGCAAACTCCTCACAGGCCGCCGCCGCTGCCACCGCCACTGGGGTGTTCATTAAGCGCACCTCCACTGCCGCCTCTCAAGCAGCCCTGAGCGGCCACTCGCACCCCGAGAACGTGACCGCTGACTGAGTCTGGCTGACTGCGTTAGTCCCAAGTCCTGTGGAGAACCCTCACGGAAGCCGGATGCTGAATGAACAGCCGTGCAAGTATCACAAGGAGGCCAAAAAAACCACACAAACACACACCGAGTAGAGGTTCTAGGCTTCAACCCTGCTTGAACGTGAACAAAAAAAAAACGCTACAGAACATTTGCTCACTTCTTTGTCTTCACCTTTTTCCCTCCACGTTTTTTCTTTTTTTCTTCTCCCTCCCTCTCTCTCTCTCTCTCTCTCTCTCTCTCTCTCCTTCACACAGCTGCTGACAAAATTCATACAGAGATGTTGCGCTCCGGGGCGCTCTCGCTATCAAAGTGCGCCTCTTCATCCTTCACAGGTCTGCAATGGCGGCGCGGATGGATATGTTTTTAACGGGGGTCTGTCTCCAAGGCACTTTAGTCATCCTCAGCACTGCCGCACATACAACAACAGTGTAATCCTGACTGCCAGAGACTGGGGAGAGGAGGAGTAAGGGAGAGCGAGAAAGGGAAAGAGGTAGGGAGAGAGCAAGAGAGAGAGAGAGAGGGGAATGAAATGGAGGTCTCATCCCAGCAGCTTTGTCTTGGTTGATGCCAGCCTGCCAGGCTCCTTCAGACGATTCCTACACAATCGCGGTCTATCGTCCAGACAGGGCCGGTTGAGCACCGAAATAATGATCTGACCTGATCGCCCACTGGCAAAGCAAAACATCTCAGAGTAAGAGAGAGAAAGAGAGCGATGGAGACAGAAAGAGAGCGAGAGAGAGAGAGAATGTGGGAATGAGAGAGGGAGAGATGTGGGAAGACAGAAAGAGAGAGTGAGAGATCCAACCATCCAACATGGCCAAAAAGAAGGGAGCCTCTTCTCTCAGAAGCAGTCAAAACAGTAGAAACAGGAGGTCACCAGCCGTTCACTAAATGCACTCACAGTTGAATGCCCTCCATTCACCCATCCCTCCTCTCCTTTCCTTTCTGCTCTCTCCCTCCTCTCCTCTCCTCTCCTCTCCGCTCCACTCCTCTCCTCTACCCACTCACCCAGACATCAGCGCCAAAGGCTTGCCGAGGGCTCGGCCTCAAATACCACACAAGCACTCCGCCATAACAATCTCAACCACTGCACCAATGATAGCCGCCTTCATCCCAAAGCAATGCTACACTGGCTAAATGAGTACACACATACACACACACACACACACACATAAACACGTACCAACAATAGATTCAAGAGGTGCAAAATGAAAGGCAAATCCAAACATTTGCATTCACAAAACCACAGAGAAAGAAAAAACAGATTGAGAAAATGCATTTTGTTTTTGTCCACCAATCTTGCAAATAAAGCCAAAATGTAAATGTAAAAGAAAAACAATCATTTTGTTTCTGAGAGAGTGAGTGAGTGAGTGAGTGAGTGAGTTAGCGATTCAGGCCGCCTGATGTATGCGATGAGATTCAGGGAGGAGATTTATTCTATTCTTCCCTGACTTTCACATTGATTTAGTAAAACACACAGCACCATGGCTGCCAGCACAGCGGATGGGTGCCCGGGGCCGTCGCAGGCGTGATGCCGTACAGATAAGGACATGCTCCATTCCGTCAGGCACCATTTGCATGTTTTTCCCCCGTTCATGCAAATTGAAAGGTATGAGGATCAACAGAATGTGATTGGGGAGGAGGAGGGGAGGGGTAATGAGCTGAAACGCCACGCCGCCTTTCTCTCTTTCTTTTCCCCCTTCGCTTTCTGTTTTTTCTCCCTCTCTCTCAAATTCTTTTTTATGCCGCTCTTGTTTTTTGAAATCCACCCCTTTTTTGTTGTCCTTGTTGCCGTTTTCTTGGCAAACAAAGAGAGTGAATCAGGGAAGAAATATGGGGGGAAAAAAGAGCGAAACGCAAACCCTCTTTTACAAAAATGCCCCTGAGGCAGCTTGCCAAACTCCATTCGCAATTTGAATTGAAGCCTCCCGGCCTGTTCCCTGCCCGCACTCCCCTCTCTCTGTGTGTGTGTGTGTGTGTGTGTGTGTGTGTGTGTCTGTGCCTGAGTCTCCACGGAGACACACGGAGACACACGGAGGCCTCCCATCTGACATGATGCTAGCACCTGACTGAACATATTTTCTGTTCGCCTCCTGAGTGGATCATGCACACGCGCACACAGACACACACACACACACACACACACACACACACACACACACACACACAAACACTAATGCCCAGAGCAAATACACATAAATGACATAACATCATACAGGCCAATATCAATACAAACACACAAACACACACACACACATACACAGACACACGCACAAAGGACACGCTATAAAAGTATAAAAGTAACATCAAACATACTTACTCTCTCACATACACATACAGTTAATGTACAGGGCATTTACAACTACACGTACAATATGCACACCTACACAGAAATCAGTGCTTAACAGTCTAACAGTGCACGTCCACGTAGACACTTCCATCATGTCTATCAAGCACACAGTCTTGCACACAGATCCATCCAGATGGTGGCACACACAGATTCCAGCAGCCCACTGAGCACAGGTTAGTGTGTGAGGCAGAGCAGTGTCCTCATGCAGCCGAGGAGGCAGGTGTGTGCAGCCACACTGAGCTAATCGGGACCAAAGGAGCTCCCGCGGCCCACTTACAACAGGAGTGTGTGTGTGTGTGTGTGTGTGTGTGGGGGTGGGTATGTCTGAATGTCGGTGTGTGTGTGTGTGTGTGTGTGTGTGTGTTTGTGCGTGTGTGTGTGTGAATGTGTTTTGTGAGAGTATTTGTGTTTGTGTGTGTGTGTGTGTGTGTTTGTGTGCTTCTGTCTGTGTCTGCATCTACAAGTGATGTGTGCGTGAATGTGCTGTGTTGTTTGAGTGTGTGTGTATGCATGTGTGTAGTTAATTTATGAGTGTGTCCTCAATGTATTTATGAAAGGGGGAGTGAGTAAAGAAAAAGGTGATCGAAGTCTAACTGCAGTGAGTGTGAGTGTGTACGTATATGAAACTAAATGTCAGTGTGAATATCTCCACAGGGCTGAGAAAAAATGGATGTGCCAGAATGCATGAAATACAACATGCAGGTAGATACAGTGAGTGCAGGCCAATTAGAAGCTCTGCCTATTGTACATAACTGTATGTAGCAGCCTTCTAATAACGCTTCACAAGGCTTCCTCTTTCTCTGCCTCTGGGATACAGCACTACAGAAATCCTGTTTCTTGCCAACCAGGGTGGTCGTTCACACCAGGCAAGTCATTACTACTCTTGGCTGGACTGTCAAAGCTGACTGCACAAGGGGCTGAAGTAGAGAGGAGTGGGGGAGGAGATGTACGGGGACTAGTTTACCTGAACAGCCCACTCCAAAAATCTCTGCTTCTCGGGGAGGGAGAGAGCACAGCTCCAGGCCCTGGCGCACACATAACACAAACGCCTCACAAACCACTCACTTTCAGCGCCGAGCTTTAGGAGGGAGTGTGAGTCAAGCGGTGTTTGAACCCACATATCTCCTGCAAACATGACTCATTAAATAAAGTCCCATTGGATTGAGAAAGAATTGTTAGATTTGTATATTAAAAAACTGGTGCCATTTTATCTTAAAGGCATCCTATGCTCAATCTGTACTTTCAAGAAACAGTAATTGTTTTCAAATGCAAGCTTTAAGGACAAACTACCTTAAAGGAGACATGGAATGGATAACTATCTCTGCCTTTGAACTACCACTGGCTTTGATCAATTAGGAAAGGTAGTGCATAGCAAAGAGCTTTCATAAACACATGGCATGGTTGTGCCCTCATTATGGAAAGAGCCACTAAAACACGGGCACATTTGAAGAAAGCCTACAAGTGATGTGAAATACCACAAAACAAATGTAGTTTAAATGTTGTTGCCAAAGAAGGGGCGCCATTTTGCCAAAAGAACCATTTCAATACAATACCTTCAATACAATACCTAAAAAAATATTTTAACAAGGTACAATACTCTTTTCATCCACACAATGTCCTCTCAAACCTGCTGTATCCAAGCTTTGCACAGAAAATAACAGACTAGAAAATTTAGCATGCAATAGCCTTTAGCATGCAACAGATTTATGAAATATAAACTGATTATCTAGTCAGTCAACATGGACATAATTTTGAGCATAATCAATGCCAGTCTGACTTGGAAACAAATCGACTGGCATTAATCTTACGATGATGGTCTAAAATAGAAACTCAGGGGTGCCCGTAGGGGGAGCTCAGGAGCTCAGTAACAACATAAGGAGTGTTTAAGGAAGGAGTTGTACCTCCTCCACCTCCAGGGTCCCATTCCCATCAAACACCCAGCACAGATGCTCCATAATATAGTAAGTGGGCAGCCCATCACCTTGTCAGCACTCAGTAAGATTTACACTCATTCTTTGGCTTTGCCTGGCCAGAATGGTACAGTATGCTGATTACCAGCAGTATGAAGAAGCTGCCAATGATCGTAAGTCTCCAAATGACACTTTTTGAAAGTGTCTGCTTGGATAGCCAGCTCCAAAAGTGTGTGCTGCTAGATCCTGGGCTTTTCTTATGCAGAACGCACATGCCACCAACACAAGCGGTTTAGCTTAGCGCACATGTCACTTACACAACTTCAAAAACACTGGAACAGTGGCTTGAAAAAAGTTAACTTTCTCACATCACTTTCCACACTCATGGCTGCCTGCCTTCCTATGCTTGCCCTTCCTTATAACGGCACCACCTTCATGACTCACTCACTGTGTCTCTCCCTTGGCTCAGTGATTAGGTGTGCTCAGGCGCCCGTGAACTTTCTCTTCAAAAGGAAAAAAAAATATGAATAAAGAGAAAAGAGGGGGGTTAGGATGGCGGGTACCCAAAAAATGAGGTGCCTTTGCCATTTTATTATATTTACCTTGAAGTCATCTGGTAGGAGCAGTTTGCAGGTTCTGAGGAAGCTGAGAATGTACCGGAAGATCTCGCCGTCCCGATCGATGAAGTAGTGCTGCTTCAAGCTGTCCAGCACAATGGGCTCTGTGCCATTAAACAGCCGGCTGATTCTGCAAATTAAAATGCAAACACACGTAATGGAATGAGAAGCCACCTTCCCCTTTTCCGTCGCTGAAAAACAATTACCCTTCATTTATTTTTTTGGAATATTATTAGCGCCCAAGCCCAACAAGCATTACTATTAGCATCCGGGGTTGAAACAAGGAGCTCAGGGCGCATTTCCACTGCTTGGTAAACCTATTTGGAGTGTCCTTTCCTTTGGGGGAAAGATTAACCCAACCATCACCGTGCAGGATTTGGGTTCTGCAAAGAACACGCCATCTCCCATGTCCCTATTATGGCAAAAAATTGGCAGTCAAGAGTACCTCTCACAGACAGACAGGGAGCAGAAAATTACTTGCCTACGTGTAAAACGTGCTATTTTTACGGACGTTTTGGAGTCAGAATGAATTTCAAGTGTTGAGGACGGCGCACAAGTAGCTGAGCATGAGTACTAGACGAGGGGCAGACTGTGAATACAGCAGACAGACCAAGATATCCAAAGCCTGCCTAAACTAAATCTCAAGCCGTTCAAATGTGAAAGGGATGGCAAATTTAATTTTGATATTGCCATCACTGAACTGTAATTACAGTATTTGTTACAAACATTTACACCAAAGCAATATACTGTGCTGTAACTGCCTAATGATTACTTACTGTTTTACTGTTTTACTCTATAAGAGTATATAATGCCTGAGTCTGGATTGATGGATTGGAATGATTATGAGGACACTCTAAGTTGACATTAGACATTAAACCTCTAAAATAAACACAATGCTTTTTAGAGCACCATACAAATATCTGCATTTAACCCAAAAAATCCTTATCACACCTACATGAGTGTAACAAAAGGAGAACTCAAGATCCATTAGCTCTCATCAGACCAAACCAGACTAAACTAACAACCATATTTGTGTGATAACCATTTACAGACCAAGCACCAGGCCACTACAAGCGGTTCAGCTTCCACCCGCAGTTTATAATGTCTCGGTTCACACAGTGGGCATGAAATATGGCATATATTTTCTGGACCTGGACTTCATATCTCTGCCTTTCTCAGCCTGTGAGGGTATTTTCCTATTAGAATGCAGGAAAAGAGTGAGAGTTGCTATGAATTATTGACTAAACTCGGCGTAATAGGACACCTGTTTTCCCCCGCTGTCCGTACCTGACCTCTCCAAATTACTGTGCAAGTGTAGCGATGAATAAGAGGCTCGCTGTGATGTTCGCTGCTTAGGCTCATCAAGGCCTTGGCTGGAAATTGCACTAATCTGTAAGCTTTCATCGGCCTGCGTCTTCACCCTCGCCTACAGATACAATGGGGCACCCCCGCAGTTCTTCACTATTTCAGTGAGAGAGGAGAGAGAGACGGAGATACGTTTCTCTAGCCACACATTTCAGCTCTACTCCAGACACTGTCAGTTTCTTCCAACGGGTTCAGGACCAGAGCCAATTCTCATTGGTTCTAATTCTGATTTGAATCGGCTCCTCGCTAACTAGAAGGGGCAAAACTGACTGATCAAATATCAATATAAAGCCATCAGTTCTCATCCAGCATTTGGGTTAAGCAAATGTTTGCCTGCATTGCAAATGATTCCATTAATTTGTTAAGAATGCTGTGTGTGTTTGAGTGTGTGTGTGTGTGTGTGTGTGTATGTGTGTATGTGTGTGTATGCATGCAGATTTACTTGTATTAACTAATAGTGTTGTGTATCACCATTTTCTCCATTCTCTGTGGGAAAACATGGGTTTGTACGAGCGATAGTGGAGGTTAAATACCAATACTGTTGCCTCCTCTGTAGTGACACATGCCTCACTTGTGCAGTATGTTTGGAGGAGGGCTTTGCTTTCAGGGGCTTTCAGCGAGAGGCATCTACACTGGTAATCTTTACATATTTCAAGCATCTTCCTCTCCTCCTCGCACCATCCTGACACGTTTCTCTTGCCACAGGAGGCCCCGGCTGTTAGCGTTGTTTTGATGTAATCTCCCCTTTAATCATGGCACGAGCCTTTAAGGTCAAACAAGTACAGTTGAGCCACAAAAAAAGGAAAAAAAAATCAAGGAAGTCAAATTCACATGAAGCAAGCCTCTCTTTCTTTCTCTCATTGTTTTGTGCCTGGCGCTTGTCAAAGCCTGTTCCAGGGAATAATACCAGGGAGAAGGAGGGGAGATCTCCTACAGGAGTCTTAATGCACACAGCTGTGTTGACTTTTATGTCTAAATCTCTGCAACGAATGAGGAGGAATTTCCATCACCAATCCCTGTCTTTGTAAATGCACAGGTCCCTCGTATCAGGTGCAGAGGGAATCCCATTGTGTGGAAGGGGACGCTTAGACCCATCATTCCATGTGCATACATTGCCTCTTTATTTTTGCTAAGATGCTCTCTTTCTTTCTATCTCCCTCTCTCCCTCTCCCCTCCTCTCTATCAATCTTTCTCTCTCTTCCTTCCCCTCCCTTCCTTCTCCTCCACTCTCTGTTTTTTTTTCCTCTGGAAATCGATGCAAAATGCTTTATAAAAAACCAATACTCATCTCCCTGTTGTGCCTGGGGTGTTCCTTTCTCATATGGTCTTGCAATTCTTCCAGCTAGAATTTCACCATACCCCCCCAGGCTACCTCTGTTTTTCATCTCCACTTTTTTAAAAAGCAATTAAAATGCTGCCTGTTTTTCTTTTCTTTCTGTTCCCTCCCTCTCTCCTCCATCTCTCTCGCTCTCCCTCTGTCTCTTTATCCTCTCTCCCTCCTTTTCTCTCTCCTCTTCTCCCTTCTCCCCCATCTCTTTTCCCACCTATTTCTCTCTCTCTTTCTCTCTCCTTCTTTCCTCCCCCCATACAACCCCTTTCTCTCTCTCTCTCTCTCTCTCACTCTTCTCCTCTTCTTTCGGTAAATCACCGGCTCTAGCCCCTCAGCACCTGTAGTAAGAGGCCCCCCTCTCAACACGCTTTGTCTCTGTCATGTCAGACAGGTAGAGTAGAGGAGCACACCATGCAGTCTACTGCCTCCCAGAGAAAAGAGGAGGGGGAGAGAGGAAGGAAGGGTAGGGAAAGGAAAGAGGGTGGGAAGGGAAGTCAAAGAAAGATAGTGAGAAAGAAAGGAGGAAGAAAGCAAAAGAAAAGCAAAGTGGCTATAATGATAAACAGGCAGATTACAAGTATGAGTGATAAATCCACAGGGAATGAGGGGGAGAGGCAGAGCGAAATAGAGGGAGGGTGGGAGAAGAGCAGTGTGGGAGTCTTTTCTGAAGGACAGCTGAAGCTCTTAGATCTCCCATCTCCCATGCCCATGCAGAGGCAGTGGGGCGGTAGGTAGGAATCTTCCCAGACACACACACACACACACACACACCAGCCTCAGCATCTGTCTGATTCAGATTTCCCACAGTACCGTGCGTCTGAGCGCCGGCTGCCACCGTGCTGCCACTGGAGCAGGCGAGGTCAAGTGCCTGGACAAGAGCCGTGGCCCCTCACGCCTCGCTCCCTGATTGATTCCCAATGAAATCTGACAGGCCCGCTGGAGTGCACCTCACTTGGGCTGCTTGCACATGGGCTATGCACAGGGACAGTCAGGTAAAGCCAGTAGGCCTGCACCTCCCTTATACTGAGATCACACCCTGCTGAGGGAGCAGTGGAGACCTGACCCACTAATAGCACATGACTGAGTTTTGGGATCTCAAGACAGACCTGGCACAGATCTCTACAGGGACTAGCATGCAATGTAAGGGGGCATTTAGGATGACTCAATGATGTGTACGCTGAGGAGCTTGTTTGTGGAGTTTAATTGAAGTCACTAAATTAGCTATGGAGAGACACTTTGCTCCTCATTAAAATTAGGGCCTTATGCTTGGGCCTGGGACTGCTTTGACAAGGAACCTTTAGAAACCGTCCAGCTCTCTGAATATTTCCTCAGAGGTTCTCGAAATTAAAGACACAAGCTCATCATCTCTGAGCGTGCGACATCTGTGCCCGAGCGTCTGACAAAATGCACCTGTCTCACAGCAGGTGCTTCTAAATATTACTGTGATAACATCACTACCATCCTGCCGAGAAACAAATGGAGTTCGGCAGACAGACGGACGGATGGACAGCCATCTCATAAATCAGTTTCGGGACGTTTTTGGAGCAGTTCCGAACTTTCTTCCTGATAAAAGAGGGTAGTGAGTGATTGTCTAAATGGCACATGCCATCCGAGCCCGCACCAGATTGTCACGGCTTCATTAGCTAGTCCTGTCACGGGTCGATCTGCGCCATGTTACTCGTCCCGCAGACGCGCGCACGCTCACAGACGGATGCCACCGTTGAGGAAGCGTCTGCAAGGAGAGCGCATCAATGTTTCATGACCCTTGTCCTCTAATCCGCAGAGAGTAGCAAGGAAGACAAATGCCCCAACATTAGTTACTAGACTAAGTTTCTCTTCCCCCACTGCATTATTCAGAAGGCAATCTATTAAAAGAAATCATCGACTTAAAATTCTCCAACTTCCCTTCTAGCTCGTCACGTCTGTGACATTCCACATTAGGGTAAAAGCTGTGGCTGTGTCTCTATGTGTGTGTGTGTGTGTGTTTCTGCATTAGTGTGTGTTTTACTCTCTTTTTCAGCTTGCATTGCTTGTGTATGCACAGTGAGGCTATCGCTCCATAATTGTTTAGCTTTCTGTCAGCCATTATCCTAATTCACACAAATGGCTCCTCCTTCACTGGCTCTACTGGAAAGAGCAGCCCTGAGGGCTCACTCAGAGCAGGCAGAAAGAAGTCGAGCTTCCACACTGCTATCCTGTCACTGCTGCAGGAGGAAGCATTTCTGGGCTGGCCTGTGCCTTCATGGTGTGTGTGTGTGTGTGTGTGTGTGTGTGTGTGCCTCTCTGTCTGTGTATCTGTGTGTGTGTGTGTGTCTGTCTGTCTGTCTATGTGTCTAAAGTAGAGTTGAAAGCAAAGAGATAACTTGCATGCGGATGGCAAGTTGGAAAGTATGCAGCTGATACACTCTGACAATTATGTACTAATCCTGACACATCTGCATATCTACATGACTACATATTATCATTTAAGCCATCAGCCAAAAATTTGGTCTTTTATACAGACTGTTATACACATTCGTGGAGGTTAGCTCAAAACTTATACTTTGATGCTCTGCCCTGTCTTGCGACAAATCCCACAAAGCTACTCAAACCTTTGAAGAGTGTCATGGTGACAACAACACTAAATAATATAAACAATTCAACAAAGGTACCCCTCGAACTTGAGGACATCAACACATTTTTTTTAACTCTTGTAAGAACAGGCGAGGATGTTTAAGCTTCTGTGCAAACTTGCATTTGACATATGAAATTGGCCACACACTGGTTCAAAACTTCAGAAAAGTGTATTGGTTTAAGTTTACTTACGTTAAAACTACTGCAGATAAAAATACAAAATATTTATCTCAATATCTCTAGTCAACGTATTTTAAAGCAATTTAATCTAGTACAAATTCACACAACAACAAGGAGGTGATTGGTGGTCCATGTTAAAGACTAAAGTAATCAAGAGTGTTGATAAAGGAAGATGAAAAAAAACTGAAATAAAGTCAGTTAAATTAAAGCCAACCCCCATTAAGTGACTTTAAAAGTATAGACTAACCAACAATACATCTCAAATAAGAATCCACTGGACAAACAAGAAAACAAAAACTTTTGGTGAGCATACTGAATACTCCATGCATCTCTAAAAGTGTAAAATGTTATCTATAGATTCATGTCAGTAATTTACTAAAATAAATCTTTTTTTTTTTCTTAATGTGATATTCAAATCTCAACATAACTGATTAGGGCAAATATAAAATCCAACAATTATGTTTATGTTAGTAAAAATATATAACAAATGTATTACTTCCACCACTTAGTGCATAATAGCACAACACATCTATAATATATATCCAAATAAGAAATATGAAAAATTGTTGAAACAAAAACATCTGATCAGTCCTAAATAAAGTTACACATTAATCTCAGACATGCATGATAGGGAGAATATATCCTTACCTGGAGTCTGGGTATTTGGTGAGAGTAGCCAGACTGCTGGTGTACATGTGCCCACCAACGTCAATGTGCACCGGTGCATTCGCTTTAGTGAGCTGCGCCGGGAGTGGAATCCCTTGTGCAGCCAGGGGAGATACCGGGGACCGGGTCAAAGACAGACGTGACATGCTTCTTCCTTCCTGAAAGCAAGTAAATGCGAAAGCCATGGATATAAGTGTGATGCGACTCCAGAGAATGCCACTATCTTTCACCTTAAGTGTGACTGCAGTCCCGACTCAAATCAGATCGCTTCCACATCTGCCCGTTCGCATATTTAGCTTACAAATTATTGCCACAGCTCTAATTAAGTATGTTTGCATCTCTTCATTCATATCACCTGGGGGAAGGATAGGAGGATGCTTATTAGCGATAGAGAGAGAGGAATGCTAGGTGTCAGCCTCTAGGGGGACAAAAACAAACTGCAGTAGTCTAATTAAAGGTCGTGTTATGTGTTAGACATGATATTCCCAGACACGTGAACAGCCGATCTGAGAATTTGGAGTTCGGGGCATTTGGTGACCTAGAGCCCCCATAATCGTACGCGCTCATTATGTTACAAATTTACCAAATACACCGGAAACATCTTGTTACAACGCACGTAGCCTATTTATATATAGGCTAACGGTAGTTTGTTCTGTTGGTTAACAAGAGCGTACCGATGCCGATACATGGTCAAGAAAATCGGTTTAAGATAAATTGACACAAACGTTATGTGGATTGTTAATCCATTGAGACCTATTAGAATGTGAACTTGGCTCTTTTTTTATTTCAGAGTTAAGATGGCACATATTTAAACTGTTCAAGGTTCTAAAGACACTTTTTGCGCTATTACTGTTTCAGATTATTTCACCATCGATCGCATTTAAGGACATTATTATTTAGGCTACATCTAAATTCAAAGACTGTCATTAACATTCATTTTTCAGTATTCTTTTCAATAACCCATGAACTGAGTGAGGTCCGAAAGAATCTGGCCCTCACTACTCATACCCATTCGACATATAAAGTGGCAAATGTGTGCATCTTCCTTGGGCCTTTGGATGTTTGTGACAGAACATCTACTCGCTATCTTTTGATGGCATAGTTTTAATTAGTTAAGCATAACGGGAAATATTTAAATAGCCTATATGAAGTTTAGGTTTGGGTGCATGATGTTTATTATACTGAGAGACCAGCTCCCAGCGGCGCTTAAAAGAGACTGATTTCACAGAAAAAAAAAAACAGGGTTTATTTGCATAGTCGCCGAGAAAGGGATTTGCAAAGAGTTGAAAAGGATTTCATCGACTAGTTTCTCCATGCACTGGCTCATTTGTGAAGCTGTTATTTTAACCATAAAAGGTAAACAGAAGGCGGTTGTTAGGGCTCTGTTCAACTCTTTTGCTTCGAGCGAATTGCCCCAGGCAAAGAATGCTGAAAGACTACAGAATTTTCCAGGGTGTTGCCTCTGCGCACGAAGCCTTCAGGAATAATGTTCATTTAATACACACGCTGGGTGAGACATTTCAGATCCCAGTGAAAGAACGACTTCAAAAGACTTGAGAAGTTTTAGGCGTATGAAGCTCTCCCACCTCTTCATATAGCCACGGGCCATAGTAACCAATAGCCCTCTGATATGAATGTTAGCAGGAATGTACCAGACACACACACACACACACACACACACACACACAAACGTTCTCTCTGTCTGTCTCTTTCTCCTTCACACACGCACTCAAGCAAGCATTGACTTGGAAACGGCCCACGAAGACGCATAAAGCTAAATACATATAACACACAGTACAAGTTTTCAATTGTCAACACATTCAACCCACAGTCTTGTCATTATAATCCAAGAGCGAATGGCATAATAATGGCACGCACTGGTGGGGAGAGTAACAAGGAAATCAGTGACTAATAGACTACTCTGCTCTAACATCTCTTCATTTTCAAACTGAGAAAGCACCCCGCTGAATGAACATCTCGCTCTAGAGTCGACCAGAGAAAAAAAACAAACACTGAAAGTGAAGGACCATTGGCTCGTTTTAATGAGATCAGCTCTGACATCTGCTCCCTTGCTGTCTGTATTGTAGGTCTCCCACTGACCGGATTTTTGACGTATGTAACATCACATCGCATATTGTACCCGGCGAGTGACAGATCACACAAGTTCCCAAATAGCCTGGACTACACTGTGAGCACGTAAAGACCATTGCAATGATAAAAAAAACATGTCAAGTAATCATCTCACTTTTTCCACGTATTGTAGTCAATCTTACTGTAGGCTATTAATAAGCAGACATTCCGATAGTAGCCTAACAGATTTCGGAAACGGACTAACACTGACAAATATGACATACGACACATTCATGTAAATTCATCTTTACCGATAGGCTACTAAACAAAAAGGCAAAAAATAACAAACATGTAATTTCCTCACTTTTCCCCTCTTCAACATACTTTCCGCTGATGCCCACGGGTAGCCTAAATTCTTATAATTACACAATATGGCGCCTTACTCGGGCGCATAAAATAGGCTAGTCAAATACATTATTATACAATTTTGTAGCGATGCGCTTTACAAACAATGGTTCTAATGACGTATCGCAGGAAGATCTGTCGACTGTAACCTAGGTTTATCTAGACACAATTCAGTAGACTTTACGCACACCATCGTTGCAGGCGAACGTAGTGATCTTCATTACCTCATGTGAAAATAATTTCTGATGAATTACATGTTCCACAACTAATCTAGATATTCATGCCAAAAATCTTTAGGTTGAGATGAAATTAATCGTACCGTTTCAAACATTGTAGGAGTCCGAAGAAATCCCAGCCAGATTCAATCGGTGCCAGTTGAAGGTTGCGTTCTCCCTTTCAAATGCCCCAAGTTTCCTTAAACTAGTGCGATCCAATACACAAGCATTCCTTGAGACGAGCCTATCTATTCTCTTCCTGCGAAGACCAGAAAATGTCCTCAAACTGTATTAAAACATGTGAATCTGGCAGTGATACATTGATTGAAAAGGGTCGCTGTGGCTTTAAAGATCTATAGCTTGTGTTGGCTCGACTTGTTCAGACCAAGCACTTTCCACAAAAGCGGCACAGGAAGCAAGCAGCATTCTTACCTTGAACATAGAAGAGATCTCTCCTTCCCCCTTTCTGTTCTTATTTCTAAATACTTATATTTCGGCTGGTTGGATCCTGCTGCGTATTTTAGCTTCTTGACCGTCTTTTTGCTAAAATGAATCTGCCGGGTCTGTTATGAGAAGAAGAAAGCCAATAATCCGTCTCTAAATAAGAGAGCCGAGCTAAAAAAGAATTCTTGCTCCGGGCTGCCCAAACGCCTCTGGGGCAAGGATTAGGCTACAATTAGCTCAGCCCTGCTCTGCGCCCAGGCTAATTTTTAAGATGAAAACGTGATATTCTCTCACTGTTTCCAAAACGGTGACAACGATAACACCAAGTCATTAGTGTTATGTTTTTCGTATTTTCCGCCAAAGTAAAAATAGATCAGCGTTCGTAACGGTTTAAAGTTCAGGTTTGCAGGGGATAACGGTTTGACGCTGTTCAGTATCAGGCAAGTGTCACGTCGCTCAATAGACTTAGAGGAGAAAAAATTCTGATTTTAATCATTGTCATTTCGTCTGATGTAATATTTCCCCAGGCATTTTCAGCAAGGCATACATTTTCATTCTCTAAATAAGTAAAACAGGGCACGCTTCCTCTCTCTCTATCTCTC
>JAGFZM010001145.1:464809-493184 GCA_017657215.1 Limnothrissa miodon
CAAATTTCCTGTAGGCCATTAAAACCAAATGACGTCTATCGACATGCATTCTGCTATTGCAAAAAGCGCCCTCACAACCCGCCTCGAGCCAAACGCGCCATTTCAATTATAGCACACGGCTAGATGGAGATGTCTGCCGTGAAGATTTCCCATGCAAACAGGCAAGCTGCTCCTAGCTCAGCGATTGCATCTTTTTACCTCAAAGATACATTTAATTAAAAAACGAAGTGCAGGTTCTCACTAAAATGTCATTTACTTTGCATTTGACTCAACAATGTCAATATAAAACGTATGTTACATCTTTTAAAAGGAGAATATTTATCGTCCCTGTCTCCCGCTCCCTATTCAGGTGCTCGGATGGGATGGTTATTATTTATTTATTTGCTTGTTTGTTTATTTGCGTGTAAATAACTGTTAATAATTGATGTTGCATTGAGTCCCGTAATTACTATATTCTCAACTGCAGGCAGTGGTTCCTTGGGTTTTGTTTCTTGACTTTTGGCGCCTACCAGTGTGAGAACTGATGAATGGTCAATCTGAAATTCCCCATATGCAGGCGACATATGTTCGTTCTCCCTCTTTGTTAGGACAGGGATCATGATTTAATATGCTTAAATAAATCCAGTTTGTTGTCAGATGAGCAAATACTTACTGTAACTATACTGCAAGAAGGGTTCGTTCTGCGTAAGTGACTAGGAAAGGGACTCCTGTCCCCTAAGTGGTCCTCTGAAAGGCAGCTGTTGGAAAGCGCTTTGCCTCAGAGGGCAGAGAGCTCGCCCTTGGGCTTAGATTTGTTGTCTACGGTATAAAATAGGATACAAACTGTAGGAAAAGGTTGGATATTTTTTTCTCATTAAAGTAACAAGCCCCGAGTTTGTTCAATTACATGAACTATGCAGAAGATGTTGTAAATTTAAAGATTTAAATAGCTTACAAAGTTGCCCCGGGCCCCATCAGTTAATTTCCTTAATTTATGGATTTAAGCGGAGTGTCTGAAGTGAAAAGGAGACAGGGAACTAGGTCAGCACCGGAGCTGAATGCCACAAAAACGTCATTACGGGTCGGCCTGTCGAATTTGGTTGAAAGGTGTTTTAAAAGGGTTATTTATGAGTGACCTTACGCGTGGGCTAACATTTGTAAGTATGCTCTGTGAGAGGCATCTCACCGTGGTGATAAAAACATTGTAGCCTATAGGCCTACTCTAGAATATTCAGTAGTCAGCCGGTGAATTTATTGTTAATTACCAAGTTGTGATTTTTTGACATGTAGGGAAGCATTGCAGTCTTGCATTTCAGAATTAGCGTTACAGGCGCTGACCAATTTGATTGCGTGCACTTGCGCACACTCTCATTAAGGTAAAATATCATATCAGAAGAATATCAAACATACCAAGTAAAATACAACAGCAGAAGAGAAAATCTGTCAGTATTTGCGAGACCTTTTGAGAGTGTGTATGTTAATGAAGAGTATGCATTAATGCATGACCTAAGAATAATAACTTTGCCTGCAGCCTTGAAGGCAGGTGTCATTAATAGTTATGCTGAGACCGTCTTGTCAAAGACTGCTGCATGGCACTAATCTCTTCTCAAGGCTGTATTTTTCAGGACTGCTATTATTTTCATATGGTAATAATTTGTGCTAAATATCTTTACTTACTGCAGATGTTATATTTGTCTTTTAACTGAGAGAATGTTGACAATGACAATTATAAAACTGTCCCGCATGACTATTGCATGGCATAAAACATTCTGCCGACACGATTTGTCTGTCATCACTCAGTGTTTCCTGGGGATGTACAGTCTTTGAATGAATACTAGTTTCTGGAGGGCTTAGTGTGAGATGTTAGTACTAAATGTCTGTCTGTATACATCATGCCAGGAAATTGGGAACACTGTTTGGTTTTTGCTGCCTTTGCAGCAAAGAATCTAACTGGACCATGCTTTATTCTGTATGCACAGCCAATGTGGGAGTGGCATGTTTGACTTACGGTAATTTCACCATATCCATTTACAGTTCCTCAGAACAACTTACAGGTGTTGAGCTATACTGCAAGGCCACAAGGCAAAAAGTTACAGCAGGCTTCCACCCAAGGAGTGATACCAGAGGAAGAAAATATAATATTTGTATGATCATGTTTTTAGATGTTAGATTCTCTTCTGCACTGTCTCAGGCACTGTCTTAAACAAGCAAAAGCCAGTGTTTGGCCTATAATCTGAACCACTATGAATTGAAACCAACCCTACTGACATACAACACAGAACTAGCGCATATAATTTCTCTGTGGCACTTCTGCGGTTCTACAGATGGAGAAGATGCCTTCCTTTTGTCATTTTCTTTTTGTCATTTTGTCAGCGGTTAACCTCGGGGGCTACCAGACAGGAGTGTCGCTTTGATCTTCCTCTTGAGCCACACTTAAATTATCACGGATTCGTTTCACCCAACCAAAAACAGTTTCCCACTGTTATGGCCTTCAACAGAATCCAGACTTCTTAATAGACAGCCGATGGAATGGGTCAGGTATGGTTCCATGTTTGTTTCCTCTAATCCTATCTGATTCCATCTGTCTTTGTGTATTTTCAGTGCCAAAGAAGGACTTTGATTTAAATATCTTACAAGCAGACGATTTGCCCTTCTCATTTTGTTTTCATCTTGTATTTAGCGTGGAGTATGCATTGACTGTTTGTATGCACAAACTTTACTGTAACTTTACACAGTCCTCTGAAGCTGTCCAAATGATTTCAGCGTTTAGATGTTTACAGAGCACCAATTTTTGTAATATCTCCTACAGGTGGTGCTTTAATCAGGAATTTTACAGTAATAAGAATATAAATAGATTTTTTCCCCTCACTTGAAAACAATGCGTACGGTATGTGGTGTGGGAGTTCTAGCTTCAAATCACTTGGGACTCTTTCCAGAGCTCTTCAGCATCATCTAGTGGATGTTGAGTGCCATTATAAGGAGGACAATCCCTGAAACCTTAAAGGCTTAACTTGCATATTGTGATATTGTGACATGTTTGCGCTGTAAAATTCAAGACAACTTGATGCACAGAATTTTTGAGTTTCCACAACACAAAAACGAACATTTCTAGGTTTTAAAAAGACTTTTTTGTGTTATGGAAACTCAAAAATTCTGTGCATCAAGTTGCCTTGAATTTTTAAGTCGTCATAGCTTTTCATTTTTTACAGTGGTTGGCTGGTAATGTAATTTGAGTCTCTGGTTCATAGCACATACTGTTGAGTTAAAAAGGACATTCAGATCCAGCATCAACATATTATCCCAACACGTGTCAAACTCTGCTTTAGTTTTCTCGATTTTAGCTATAAGCCTAGTGTATGAAATTTTGCTAAATATCTGTAATATCTGGATTTATGTTTTAAAGTAGTTTACCAGCTTTGTGGTCACTTTCATAATTAAGCAGCTAATTTCAGGTTGAAGTAAGTGTCTCCTGGAATCCTCTATCGATGATTCTAACTCGGGGTGAAGACAGAATCATATTTATTACTGGCTTCTCAGTCACGCAACAGACAAAACTGCTTATAGCTGGTTCCATAGAGTGTGTTTTGCAAGTAAATTTAACATAAATGAGAGATAATGTGCTAAGTAGAACAAGACAAGAAAAGCACTGTTAACAATTAAATCATTCATCTCCATTCAAAAGACACCTGCCAAATAAGCTTGTCCAAAAAGCTCTTCTTATTATAGCTCAAGACTACTGAGTTTTCCCACTGGGGTGATTACATCTTGGACAGTATTGGGCAGTATTCACTAAAAGTAGTATTTCTGGCTGTAGTAGAGGTATTTTCTGAATCTGACAGTTGTTTTACTAGTTAAGTTGTTTTTTTGGCCCTGTACTGTAGCTTTCCCAAATATGCATACATTTTCAGGGCACAAGCTAACAGCAGCAAATCTTCCATCTAGGCCATGCATGAAAGTGTGTACAGAATGTAGTAATAACAACAAACGAGTGTAATTACTTAGCCTAGTTACTATTGTATGTATATCTGAGAGACGTGTTAGTTGAATCATCATTACTAGAATATTAACAGAAGATTGGATCCTATGCCTAATTTACAGAATAGCTTGACAAATAGTAAACTACTTCTGTCATTTATGTAGGCCTGTTAGCCTAGTCAACATCATTATCCGAGTAGCCAGCACTGATCTTTGACAAACATTTTGAGCGATATTACTCCATGGCCACTGCCACATTAGATTAAGTATTAAGATAGCCTACCCAATAAAATTTCAAATGTCAAAGGAAAATGGAGTTTTAGGAACATACCCAGCACTTTCTGTAAACGACACGCAAGCGCAGTGTCTTTTCTTTCACTACTTTCTTTCTCAACTCAAGCGCCCCATTTCCCTGTTCATTTACGATTCTGTCTGATGTGGTTGTGTGTCTCTAATGCTGCCGTGATGGATAGGCCCATTCTTCATCATTTCAGAAACAGGATGCGGGCGCCTGTTTATTATTAGAATATACGAGGATGTGCTGCATAGCAATAGGTACCACTTTAACGAGTACAGCGGTTCCCCTCAAGTGTTCAATGTTCACGATGAAGTTTGAGAAAACTGCACATGAAGGGACCGAGTTACCTGTTCCGCGGCGTCTTTGTTTCGCATCGTTTGACGCAACCTAGTTCCTGAGATGAAACGACAGCGCCACACTGTCTCAAGTCCCATTTGTTTGTTTTTTTTTATGCGCGCTTCAAAATGCCCTGGTTAAATGACAGTTTTTACTGGCGGTATGTTTTAAAACAATGTTTTATCATGAACCGACCCGATTTGTCACCTTCCTCCGCAGACTGAATCTCTCTGGGCCTTGAGTTGGTGCATCAGGTGGATCCTCAAGCGCAGTTACATCTTACCTCTAAGCTTTCTCTTGCCTCGTTATTGTCTGCGATAGAGGTAATATTACAGATGTGGAATTTATTACCAGACATTTCCCCTTTCAGTTAAATGCTACTGTTTGCTACTATTTTTATATTATGTCAAATTAGATTTTTGATATTTGCGCAGCCTCGGGGCGCTTGTGCCTTATCTGCAGTTCCCCTTGTTTAGTTCTGTCCTGATTTTCATAAATGCTCAACCAGCCAAGCAAACGAACCACAGGAAAAATTTATTTCATGACGATTTAACATGGAATGGTGGAAGCAAGCGTGTAAATACAAGCATGTTTTTGCTCTCTAGTAATGATCCCAACTAAATGTGAGGCCAGGTCTGAATATAGCTAACCTAATGATTCCAAAAAACAAAACTGCCTGTTATCAAAGGTAAAATCCTGTTAAAAGATTGACATCTGGTGGAAGTTATGTGGTACTGCAGCTTATTTACAGCCCCCTTACCTATGCTGGGCTATTGTTCAAAGCTGAAGGCGGCATTGGACTTTTAATTGGCTGCTGTTGCAACATTTCAATTATGCACAATTGACAATTGACTTTCAGTTAAGTCAATTATGTTGCGTAATGCAAACAGCATTACAACATTTGAAATGCAAAAATTCTAAGTTTGGCATGTTTTGTCAGAATATGATGTAATTTGAAAAAGATTCAGTTTGAATCTGAATAAAGTTTTATTCATTGTATATCTTAGTTTTTTTATTATACTTTCTTTGTTATTCCTTAGATGCATCTGTCATTTTGTCATTTTTGTGCATGATATAGTCTGTGTGTGTGTGTGTGTGTGTGTGATGCCTGTGTCCCCATTAAGCCCTCTGATGGAGTATGACTTGACACCAGAGTTCTGTGTTCTCATCGGGTGTGGTGGAGAGGGCCTAGAGATTGAGCATTGGGTTTGATGTGTCTTCTGAAGGCCAGCTGCTTTGTCAACACTGAGGACTGAAGGCCCCCCCTGACACTGCGAGAGCCAGGATACCCGAGGCGCCGGCTGTTGGCAGGTGGGGGTTGGGTGGGGTAGACAGGAGGGGTGGCGCTTGAGAGAGATGGGCACAGAGAGGAAGGGGATGGAGGGGAATGGGTAGAAGTGGGGGGATAGAATGTGCCTACTGCCCAGGGCAAGAGAAGAGTGCTCTTTCTCTCTTTTTTCTCCGCCTCTCTCTCTCTCTCTCTCTCTCCCACTCTCTCTTTTTGCGCCAGTGTAGGGCTGCTGAGCTGATAGTGGCTGGAGCTTCTAGCTGATGACATTTTCTGGTCACAACATGCAATATCAGTCAGTTTGCTCCCTAAAACCATATTTAAAGGCAAGAAAGTCTTTGAGGTGCACTGGATGGGAAGGTGTCAGCTTGTTATCGCTTTGCTCTTCAAGTGGAGTGGTGTCTGTCTTGCATCACCCGCAGGCTATTTTTTGGGTGGGAGGTTGATCATGGTTCAAAGATTCTACATGACCCATTTATTAGGTCAATTAAAGTCTGCCACATCCAGGAATGCCAGGGCATTGTTTTAAGTGTCAGAATATTCACAGAATTCTTCATTTTCTCATCTCATCAATTTAATGTGATGTTGTGTAATGATTGATGGAAGCTTGATGTATGAGACCATCATGATCATGGGGACATCATGGCCCTTCAAATGTTTTCTGGGGGATTTTTTGCTCTTATATTTTATCA
This sequence comes from Limnothrissa miodon, assembly GCA_017657215.1. Lineage (NCBI taxonomy): Eukaryota > Metazoa > Chordata > Actinopteri > Clupeiformes > Clupeidae > Limnothrissa > Limnothrissa miodon. Next base: position 471,378 of record JAGFZM010001145.1, read on the forward strand.
ACCAGGGGAGCTCGTTAGCACTTTTTTTTTTAAAGAACTTCTTCATATCACCATTACCATAAAGAGAGTAGCAGGGACAACCTTAGCCCACACACTCTCTCCCTCACCATCTCTCTTTCTCTCTCTCTCTCTCTGTGTGTGTGTGTGTGTGTGTGTGTGAGCAGAGACTGAATATGCAGTGCATTATTATGATCCTGACCTGCCCTGCTGCACTGAATCATGCTGAAGATCTGTGTGGCAATACTGAGGGGGTGCAGGGATTGGCCCCAGGCAACTTTTATCTCTCTCTGTTTCCTTCCTTCTTTCTTACTCTCTTTCTCAGTTTCTTTCTTTCCCTCCTTTTCCTCTGTCTCCTCTACTATCATGTTTTTCTTTTTTTTTTTTCAAAAACTCTGTCTTTATCTCTGTATTTCTCTCTCTCTCTCTTTTCTTCTCTTGGCTTGTCAGGTCAAAGGAGTAGTGTATATGTGCAGTTGGTGGGGGGTAGGAGCTGCTTGCCTTCTCTCTCTGGCCGGAGGCGTCCGGTTTTCTTTCACTAACACGTTATGTATAAGTGGCCATTAGTTCCGCTGGGTTTCTATTGTGCGGTGCCATACGCTGCGCTTGCGTCCGCATCCATAATGCCACAACTCATGCGTGCAACCCGGCGTGGCCTTGTGGTACATGCCTGCACTGACCTCCTCTAGTCAGGCCTTATACCCAAATGGCAGCTTGGGCCATCTTGACAGCAACAGTGACTACCACAGTCCTTACCACACAGCTGTGGCTGATATAATTTTCACCCAGTCGCTTTCCACCACAGAAAGATACTGTTGTACAGTCAGATGAATATCGATGCTGCAACAGTTGCAGTTGCATTGTTTAAGATCAGTGTCTTGATAGACTCAAATCTAGACTCAGTACTCAATTAAAAAGCAAAAACTACTTCAAACCTGAAATTTCATGAGTGTTATCTGACATCTCAATTCAGCAAGTCATTCAATCCCAATTATTGTAAGGATTGTAAAATAACCACCATTCGTATAATGCCCTCTATGACCAGGCTTTGACTGACTTAATTATCATATTTCAGGATATTGTTGGAAGCTCTTTGCTTTGGGAATATAACTTGATCACAAAGCATTTTAAAACATTTCTATGCCTTTAAATGTAGGACATAACCTCTGTTGCTACAACTACTATTGCATAGCATCATTAAAAACGGACCTTATCAATCCATTGCTTTTTGTTAAAACTTAACCTGACAGAAAGACTTTCTTAACTGAAGACATCCCTTGAAACATAGAATCAGAATAAAGGTCGGTCTTGCGGGTTTCGTTGTGCCAGTGTTTTATGTGTTGTGACACCACAGATATTAGGATTTTAGATTACTCATACATAAACATACTAAATACAAATAGTTGGTTAGGTGAAGTATTCTGAGTAATATCCTACATAGAGTCCACACAGGAGATATAATTGGAAAGGGTGACATTCAAACCATTGTGTTGGTGTTTTGTTTTTCATTTATATATTCATATTATATATATTTATATAAGTACCCATAAAATACTTTTGTACAGACTTTTGTGTTAGCACAGACAGGAAGTAAGACTTTTGTGTTAGCACAGACAGGAAGTAAGACTTTTGTGTGGATATGTACCTGTTAGAAGGAAGCAGGAAGTGACAGCTCACCTGTTTGAAAAGGTGAGGGCGAGACATTTCTTTTGTCAGATAAAACTGGAGGATACCTGTTGTTGGACCTGGACCAGATTTTTTTCATGATTCCTCTCTGTCTTGCTATTTTTTCCAAATGGATTACCTTTGAATTTTGTGGGTTTTTTCTTTGTTATCCGGATTTTGGATCTTTCTTGCGAGAGAAGAGGACACTTTGGTGAGCCCGATCTTTTTGTTGGTTTCACTGCTTTTTGGATTCATATTCATCCTTTGGGCGACTGTGTTTTTCTTTTTTCTTTCTTCCTTCCTACTCAGAGAAGAGATCTTTGATTGCATTTTGGGATTTGAATGGACTAAGCCAAAGACTAGTATATTTAGCTACTCTGAATGAGCTTATATCTGTGTTTATACAAACAACCTTTTCTGATATATATACTGACTTGGTAATACAGAGAGTAATTCAACTTGGAATGTGTTGGGTGTGCTTTATGTTTTATGTCACATATATAGTGTCTTTTATTAAATGGTAATGGTTAGTCCTAAAAGGTAGAGCTGAACTGTTATAGAGTTAACTAGATTACATCTAAATCAGATATTAGAGCATTCCCCCACAATGAAATGTATTTGACCTTATTCTTTACATGTTCCCAATGACAGAAAGAGGAATCTAGAGATCTGGGTAAAAAATGGCTCCTCAGAATTCGGGGTTCTTCCTTCGCCTCTGTCCCCTGCCCTAGTGCACAGTGGGAGAGGCTCAGGAGCGCTGATGAGGAGGCCCTTTGGTTCTGCTCTGACACACCTGCCCCCTCACATGGCAGCAGATTGCCCCCATATTGCCAGCAGGGCCCTGGGGGTTGGCTCTGTGGTAAGCCTGTGTTGATTAGCTCCGCGGGAGGACATTGGTCTAAAAGCAATTCACTCCACTCCACTCTGGGGGCCCAGTATTAATTTAGTCCTGAAGGAGAGCCTCATTCATCCTGTGCCCATCGCAGTGCAAAAAGGGCTGAAGGGGCCTTTCCCACCCCATACCACCACCTCCACTGCCACTCCTGCTGCCCCAGACAAACACACCTGTCACTGCGTAAGCGATGGGCTGATAGGTAGTCGGTTCAGCTACCCTCTTTTCTTTCTCCTCTGTCTCATTGGAGTTACCCATAAGCCAGTGCAACGCATCTCTCTGGTCTCCTCATCTCTGGACACATGCTGCTTGCAGGCTATCAGAGGTCATTCAATGCCAACTGTGAAAGAGTGAGTACACAAACACAGGGCAGCATATCATCAACCTAATGCATACAGTGAGAAAGACAAAACATTCTCATTCACCCAATTCAGTCATACAGTTCACTTCACAAGACAGATTAATGTGTGTGTTGTTAATCCTTAGTGCTATTTTTTGGTAAGTAAATGCATGCAGCTGGAAGGTATCTGGAAGTACCTCAACATAATGCAACAAACACAGTTTTCAGTTTTATTCATCACTTCTGAGTATTGTCTATACCAGCCTTGTCGAATATAAGGCCCAGTTTGCACAACACAATCGCTCCACATGCAAAGCAGTTCACTATTGAGCACAGCCGACTCAGCTACTGTATGAGGTGCAGCAGGCCAACTCTCAGGAATGGAAGATAAGTATAGGAAGTATAAGAAAGTCAGTACTTGTGTGCATATTATGCTTTTGATGACCAGAGACACAAAGAAAGAAGCATTTTTGTTACCTGTGTGGTCACTCATATAGACATGGTATATCGTCCATCTGAGGAAAATGATCGGTCTCTATATGTTTTTGCCCACAATAATACAAGTCATACTCTTGCTCTATCACCCTTTGTCCTTAACGTGCAAGTGTTGAGCTAAAATATCCCAAAATATCCAAAGATGACCTAAAAATAGCGAGAGTATAGGCTAAGGAAACTACCATATATACTGTATGTATTTCCAAAACCTGTCAAATGCTGTCAAATTGTCCACCCACCATCTAGTGCACGCTCAGCTTGTGGGGTTGTAATATGTAAATGTAATGCAAGTAAAGGCAGAAGCTGTGTTAAATGAAAACTAACACATTTCCGTGAAAACACCACTTTGTACCAAAGGAGTATCATCAAGAATTCTGATTTCTCTCTTGGTTTGCTTTTTAAGAGTAAAAAGGCCATTCAACTCATAGGACTAGATAGCTCCTCATCATATCTCCCACATTACATCACCTCGGCGCAGTGCTGTGTACAAGCCCTCCCATCAGCCCAGATGCTTTATGCCAAATATGCTTTTATTTTGAAAATCAGGAGAAGAAACATATTTGTATTGGGTTCTGTGGTGTGGGATGCTCACAAATCATCTCCATTAGATGACTGCAGTCCCTCCTCAGTCTTTCCCCCTTCCTTTTCTTTTCTGTTAGGGCACTCATCTCTCCTTCAAATTCATCTCTCATTTCTCCTCTCCTCTTTTTGTTCTTTCACCCTTCTCACATTACTCCACTCACTGCTCTTCTCATGAAATGTATTTCTCTCTTCTCTCACTGATTCAACTCACACTGTCTACATAATGGCTGAGATATGGAGAAAGAATACAAAGACATTTCCATTATCAAATGTGATTAATAGATGCTTTGTAAATATAATTTTGAAAATTAACATCAAAACAATCTTTATGAACATAAGCTATTTTCTACAGTTTTTTTTTCTACATTACCTTCTTTGTTTAAAAGTGAAATATTCTGAAAAAAACTTTTCAGTTGCAGATAGCCCACTGTAACTATTGGTTACAGACAAGGGGGGGAATGAATTTATTACTTTTTCATCTTTTTTATTCTTAACATTTAGTACCATCATTCACTGTATTACTGTATTCTTTCATTCTTGACTTTTTATTATTTTTACTGAACTTGTTTTTGCAAAACACATTCAACTATTTCCTCTTCTCTTTTCAGTCATCTATTTCCCATGTCCTACTTCACCTTATCTTTCCTTGAATACCCCTCTCCCCCAACCCCTTTCCTTTCCTGCAAACTGCATCATTAGAAAGAGCTTACTTCTATTCCTCCTGTCACAGCACAGCTGGTGTGCATGGCCTAAAAATCACTTAAACATTAAAAATACATCGATGAGATGTCTTCATTAAGGGGATAGCTGCTGTTCCAGAGGTATTAACAGGGACACAAGAGATTCCTTTTTATGACCCAAATGTTGCCAGCGTTCAAACAGGCTCCACTGTCCTCATTGAGAGATAGCCTGAAGGTTAGAGAACTCCCCCCATTTATCTTCCAGCTCATGTGATGGGCTTAATTATAGATCCTGTATTTTTATTGATTCAAGTTCATTAATGATGTTGCATAATTAATGTCAATGGCAGTATATGGCTTAATTAAAAATGGGTTGTATTTCATGAATGTTGTTCTGCTGTTCCGATCAGGGTTGCTGTGGTGTCCTAGTGTCTCATTTGATACATGCATTTATTTGATACATAAAGCCCATTTGGTGGTTTATGAAAACAAAGTAATCATATCATATTTCGTTTGATGCACTGAAAATAGAAATAACCTTTATAAAATGTGACCATCCTGGTGCAAATGATATGGTATTGATGTGAGTAAAAGGTTTTATGCTATATATGGAATGTTGTGGTCGCCTTAGTGTGACTTTTTCCAAAAGTCTGAGGACTTTATCTGAGCATGAAAAACATTTGGACATACCATATTTTGTCATCATGCTAAAGAGGTATTTAGGCCATGATATCAAGAATATCATATCAATATGTTGATATGTTGATATGATCAGTTCGAATTGGAGCAAGGGGTGACATCTAGTGGTCATACTCAGACACTGTTCATTTTGCCCACAGTGTTCTCTTCTCAAACATGATTTTCATAACACATCATGACGGGTTTAAATGGAATACAACATTGAACAATATGTTTTGGGTCATTACATAGAGCAGTAGTGATTATGGCCTCATGAGATATCAATGGACACACACAAAGCCTGCAGAAGACTCTTGCTCAAATACTTATTGGCCAGTAGGAGGGAATCAAACACTGTCGGCCATATAAACGGCAACTTCAGTTGTTTGGCTTTACTTTTTAAACAAAAAGTAATAAATCAAATCAATCAAATAATTTATTAATTTTTAAAACGGACTGCATTTGCAAAGCTATGTTGATGGTATATGATGACAGCCTTTCCACAGCTCCTAGATTTGACCCTTTCTGCTACATGTCGTGTCTTTTTACCTTTTCAGACCTGTATTTTGAGTCATGACTTCAAATTTTCTTTGATTTTTAGTCTCTATTGGAAATGTGCCCCGCCATACAGACTGATGTCAAGTCAAAGTCACAATGACATGGCAGGGAATAATTATGTACAGATATTAATCTTAGACATCTTTTTAATTTGTCAAATGAATAGATTTCTGTGTCCAATTTATTTCACAATTTAGATACTACAACAGAAAATAGTTTTGACTTAGATCTTAAATATTAAACAAGCAGTCATTGTAGGAGTTAAGTGGTGTATAATGATTATAATACTGTATCATATCATTGAGTAGTAGGATGGTGCACAGACAGTAAGTGTCCTGAGTGAGAGATCTGAATTCATTCTGGCTGCATTAGGAAGCTAATGCAGAGAAACTAAAAGAGAATAGCCGTACCTAAGGCCGTGTGAATGGAGGCCGTGATGTGAAGGGGACCAATAACCGGCCACTGTGGAACACCAGTTTTCAGGTCATAACACATAACACAGATAGCTGTGCATAGCAAAAACATAGAAAGAACAAACATATAGGATTCATACCAGTTAAGAGGATTTCCACAAATGTATCATGATTCACAGTATCAAATTTGGCAGACAAGTGGAGTTGAATTACAACTGAACCTGAAGCTTTGTCATGTTTCAAAGACATAGCCTTTTTCAAAGTACTCACTTGTTATTCTCAGAGTAAATCAATGGCTTCTTCTCAGTGATGCCAACTCTCAGTAACCTTAGACACAGTTTCATTTTGTCCATTTAAGTCAGTCAAGTGTCGTGGGCCAGCCTTGGATACAGGCTTTCTATTTGAGCTCTGCATTGAGCACTGCAGACAATATAACCCCCTGGTCTCTTATTTTTCTTTGTACCCTGGTTAAAGTTGTCATACATAGAAATGTTTTAACCCCTGATGTTGTATTCATGTTTTGATTAATTTGTGATGTTTAATAATATTACAAACAGGGCACTTCAGTGACAACTACTTGCCAATATTGCGCGTGCGCACACCCACACACACACACACACACACACACACATGCTGCATAACTAAAACAAAAAAAAGGAATACCTATAACTTTTGCACACCTTTTTACCTTCCAGACCAATACACCAAAAGCAGTATTATATACATATGACACATCATATACCCATCATTACTATATATACTGTATATGTATATATATACATGAGTGTGTGTATGTATGTGTAGAGAAAGAGGGAGAGAGAGAGAGAGAGAGAAAGACAGAATTTACATGCTTGAAAGGCTAGATTGCTAACATCTAAAACATTTGCCTGGCCAAATATTTACTTTTTGCATGTTATTTAACCACTCATTACATGCCTTACCTGCACATTAAGCGTGTATGAAAGGGTCTTGGACTTGGAAGACTTGGTTTTGGGATCCCCGTTTTGAACATTGCATTGTGAGGAAGATGCATCCTTAAGCCCATTGCAATGAAATTCTGCTGTATGAGTTTTTGAATTGCAATAAAATCTTCATCAACTATTCATCATGGCAGCATGTCATGGCACTGAGCATTAATGATGTAGGGGTGGGGGGTGGGGGTGCAGACTGTAGCACTGAGCTTGAGGCACTGTGATCATAATCGTCTGATGAAACGCTCTGTAGAAATGTTTGCCCTACGTCATTCAGGTCTCCACTGCCAAGAAGACAGGAACCTTCATTTAAATGGAGGTTTTCTGCCATGTTGACATTCAAGCCTTTCATGTACATGCACAGCCAACCCTGCAGTGCTGCAGATTTAAAGCCATTTTGTTCCCTGTCCATTCAATGTTTTTGCATTTCACATTTTTTTTTTTCACTTTCCATATTTATTACAATTAAGACAGGGAGGGGAGGGGGGGGGTATATCCCTCAGGGAAATCTCCCAGGTACAGAAATATAGATGTTAAATCAATATTGAAACCCAGAACCTGAGTAATAAGTGCTGCCACTTCTTTCCAAAAATTGTGGATTAAAGGAAAACCAGAACACATGGGCATGATCAACCCCAATTTTTCCACATTCCTTCCAGCACCCTAATTGTGTAGTAGTATATTTACCCTTCTGTTTTGGAGTGATAAAAAATCTTATAAGGTTTTTCCAACAGAAGTCTCTCCAAACCCAAATTGGTGGTGGATGATTGGGTCATCCAGGCATTCCTCCATGTGTCCTCTGTTATTGCAATGTCCATTTCTTTTTCCCAACATTTCCTCACATAGACTGTAGTGCACTTGTTTAAAGAAGATATGGCATTGTACAGCCTACCAATTAGCCCTTTTGTATTATTTGCATTATACGCATCCACAAACAATTGAACAAGATGGCAATTCTTTCTGTTCAGAACCCTTAATTTCCGTGTTGACATAATCAGAAAGCTGCAACTAAGACAGCTGTGTCTTCACAAAACTTCATCCAACAGTATTAGTGATGCCATTTAGGGCAAAATGGTTTTACAATCCAATTCCGCTTTTTCAGTTACAAATGAATTTGTCTTCGTATGTGTGGTATTGATTCTGCATATCTTCCAGTCGACTGTGCCAGTTTTCTCAGGAGTAATAGAATAGGCAACTCTAACCTTATATACTATACCTATGTCAAGTCTAACCTTATATACTATACCTATGTCAACTCTGACCTTATATCCTGTACCTCTTGCTCACTGTAATACAGATACACAGTCAGGAGGGATCTCCCCAGCTCAAGTCTCTGCATACAAATAAATAGGTACATGAGGATGGAGGTCACATAATGGCCACAGTCACTATTTGCATTCTGTACATTCTGTTTTGAGGAAAAGTGTGCATTCAATGTGCATTCTGTTTTGAGGAACAATGTCCTAACTATGAGTAACTTTTATGCAACTTTTATTAGACATAAGTGAATGAAACGAAAGACAGTCAAAAGCAGACAAAACATTTATTCATAGACACTCAGCAGACAGAAACCAACCTCCTGAAAAAAGGTCTTCCTGAAATACACTTTTTGATTGGCAGTGTAAAATAAGGCAAAGGGCTTGAGACCATGACTTTGTACACTTTTGCACCTACAATAGATAATACATTCACATAGTTTTGATATATCCGTAGTGTAGTGACGTTTACTCCCACAAATAACTCAGGTAGGGGATTAGCATTTACATAGACTAATGCAATACCCACCCCAAGGATTTAAGCCAAAAACCTGACGCCCCACCGAACCATCACACTTGTTACCGGAGGTGAAAGGGTTGGGGCAAAGCCAACACACTACATCACTAGAATCTGATATATATTTATTTATATATTTATATTTATATATATACTTTCTGTATATATCTCTTTGTAATATATTCCTTCAGTGTATATAGGTAATTATATATTTACCCTCTCATTCAAAAATATACTTAAATATGAAAATAACAAAAAATAGAATGCAGGTAATGTGCATTTGTTTGTGCTTGGTAATGTAAAATAAATAGAACTACTGTGTGCTCTGTATGTACATTTGTGAATAACAGGCTTAGAGACATGAATGTCGGAGGAGTTCTGGCACAGCTTGTTGATTTTACAGATGCACAACAAAACGGTGTGATGCCATGTTAACACCAAACTATTGGAACTGCCAAATCAGACTGGCTACTCACTCATGAGCTGATGCAAAGTGGTTAATTTGGGTTAATTTTTTAGGTAGAATACTATAATTCCAGGCTTTGCAACAGAACTAAGCTTAGTTGACATTGACCCCACCCCCCACCCCTGCCCCCCCAACATCTTATCATTGCAAAATAGCCGGTAGCCAGTGTTAATGAGGATTCCACCTTTCTTTTTTTCCCTCAAGTTACATTCAAAGAACACAAGTGTATATTCCTGTCCAGATGGCAGCTCATATTGGGATTGCAAGAAATAGTCCTTCCTTGTTGGTTTAGTCCAAATGCACTGAGTGTAAGTGGTTAGGAATACAGATTCTTGCTGAAGCCAGGGTGGATAAAGGGTAGTGTCTAACAGCAAAACAGAAGTGTGCTATGCTAAATTATGCTACCAGTGGGATTATCAAAAGTAAATCATTGTGGATCTCTGTCCTTTGCTTTGGTCTGCCAACAGACTGCGGCCACAGCTTGATTTGCATGTTCAGCATTCAATGAGCTTGTCTTCTCCCAACTTGTTTTTCAGGCTACGCAAACAAATTGTACAGGAATGAAGAGATGCTGAACCTACACTCACATTTGGTGTAAACAAACAAAGTGACTAAAGCTTACACATGTACAGTACAGTCATGGACTGGTGGGAGAGCCAGTGACGCCATTGTTGGCAGTGCTGCTGGAGCGTCAGCATTCCAGCCTGCCCTCGTCTACCGCGGGCCCCTGGCTCTGGGATCTCGTGCAGGAGAGGAGAGCTCTGGCACCGGATCATGTGCCGCAAGCCCGGAACGGTCGAGACGCACAGAGCTGCAAGCCCCGCGCTCTACACGTGGAGAGGCTTCTCTCATGTCTGGGCTGCCGGCCAGGGGAGCCAGCTCTCTTTCTTTCTCCTCCTCTCTCTTTCTCTCTCTTTCATAGTGTCTTCCTGTCATCCACTCTCTCCGCAGTGATTTAAGAGGCAGAGGGTGATGAAAGCAGATCACAGCAGCCATCCCGCAGACACCTCGGATGGTTATGATTAGAATTAGACCTGCTGTGACGGCTTCTCTCTTTCTCTCTCTTTCTTTCTTCATCATCCCCTTCGCTTGCAGTCACCCTCCTGCTTTTGCTCACTGTCTCCTGTCATCACTATCTGTCATCTGCACTATTGCACGTGTCCACTATTCATGCCTCTAATCCAATGCTGTAGTGTCTGTGATGGTATACCATTGTCTCAGTGCCTATAAATGGACCTGTCTTCTGGATTTGTCCTGTCTGTCTGTTTGCTTTTTCTAGATGTCCAAGGTACACAAGAGCACAGGGTGTACAGTGGCAGCATACTGTCAGAAAGCGGTATGTTGTGACGACGTTACAGAGGGATACTGAACCAGGAGAACAAGGAAAGAGCTCCAATTGTATGAATGATCAGTACACTTCATATGACACTTTAACACTCTGAAATGACAGAAACATTGGCCAGTGAAGAAAACACACTCACACACGTCTATGCACACACACACACACACACACACACACACACACACACACACACACACACACATACACACACACGCACACATACACAATCCTTAATTTCAAACCCATCATTCCCTTTAACCCATCAGAGAAATAGATATAAAAATATACTATAATATATATATTTTTTGTCTGAATGCCCTTTTTCACTAAAATAGTTGTTCATAAAGGCTTTATGACAGTGTTTATTAGTGTGTGTGTTCGCTAAAGGGTAAAGTGGTAAATGACCTAGACTATGGCTGGTGGTGATGGGGGTGGTGGAGGCAGGGCAGTCCAATGGACTAAGGATGCGTTTTACTGCTCACAGAACTCTGGGCCAGCTTTGTGAGTCCTAAAAACCTTTTTGTTTTAACATAAGGATATAAGTGCTGTCATTTGGAAAAGTGCTTTTCAGCAAACCATCTTCATTTCATAAATTAGCAAGCTAACTACTCCAGTCATTATGCTGTCAAACTAGTTCATAGAAACAAACAGAAGGACGTTTTGAGAAAGGCCTTGACAAATTGCTGTATCAAGTGATTACTAGCGTCTGCTAGAAAAAAAAGCTATATTGACATTGGCCCTTACATCCCTCTTCAGTTTCTGTGGAGTGGTTGAGTGTCAATTAAATGATGTGGCTCTGGCTTTGTGTGCATCTATATGGTATGAGGTTCTAGCCATAACACGAACTGAAGAGAAGACATTAGACAGGACAAGGTGACTACGTTCAGTCCTGTTGGGATTTAAGCAGCTGTCTTGCCTTCTCTCGATCAGAGAGCGAAAACAGCAATTGGTTAGTGATTGTTTGTTAGTCTTACACTGGTAGTTTGCGTAGTTTGAATGGGCAGTGTAGCTTAACTCTACCCTTTGCAGCTCCAAATAAAACAAAGTCTGGCAAGAAACAGACAGCAAGGAGAGGATATGTAGATTTGTTGGGGAAAAGGCTTGTAGCAATGACCAATAGTTTTAGTATAAGTCATGGAAGGGCTTTGAATAGTTGAACATTTGGTAGTCCATGTAATAGAAGTCATAGGCTCGTTGCAAATCAGTAGCACTGAGCTGTGCAAAGTAGTGTTGCATGATTTTGGAGGAAGTTCTAGCATCTGAGGGGTTCCTGTCCTTGAAAGATGGGAAGGTGAGGTTTGCCGGTGCCCCCAGCTGTTGGAGGACAAATTTGGCCTCCTCCTCCATTGTCTCAAACTTGCCAATGATGTCATACTCCATCAGACAAGGGTGGCACAGGTGGTTGGCTGGCATCCAGTGGATGTCCATGCCCACAGGCTTGTTCACGTCCAGCAGGTAGCGCATGAACTCGGGAAAGGTGACGCCACTGCCGGTGTGTAATGCCTCCTTGGAGGCGTTGACTCTGTAGCGGGCGATAATCGGCCGCCCGAACACTGGGTGGTAGTAGTGGTTGGGGTTCTCAAACTTGTCCCGATAGGCCGACACCAGCCGCTCCAGGGGCTCGCGCACAAACAGCATCTTGGTGTAGGTCTTCAGCCGACGGGCAATTTCCTCCCGGCTGAAGCTGTCCAGCTGCCGGATGTGGTTGTTGTAGTGGACGGTGTTGTGTTTGATCTCCGAGACTGACTTGGCAACGCCCGCCAGGATCATCAGGACCCGTTTCCAGTTGGAGCAGCCCACTTTGGGCACCTCGCAGTACAGGATCTTGTACTTGTCCTCCACAAAGACACGGGAGACCCTCTGTGGGGTGATAGTCTGTGAGATCTTGCTCTTGTACTTGGAGCACACTTCCTTGAGCAGGCGGCGCCGGGCTTCCTGGAGGCAGGAGAACTGTTCCAGGCCGCTGCGGCCGGACGAGCCGTCACTGGAGCTGGGTGACGGCGCGGAGCAGTCAGGCTTGCCATGGGAGCGGATCACAGGGTTGGTCTTCAGGAGCTTCCTGTGCCGTTTAGTCACCTGAGAGGAGTCGGCGTCGTGGACGGACGGCTCAAACGCTGGGAACTGCATGGGCGGGATGGGACTCCTCAGGCCCTCGCTGATCTGAAAGACATGACAATTTCCTATATGAACAGCAGCATAAGTGGACCCCCACAATCTGCACTGTGTCAAATGCAGCTTACTCTGTCAAATTAGAGGGCAGTGCAGGAAACAGTTAGTGTTGCTGAGTTGTGGACAACCTATTCTGGTGCATCATAGAGTTGTTGATTAAAATACCTAAAACAGCTACTGGACCATACAGCTCACAGTAATTTGGATTTATTGTACACTGAATTCAATATTTAAATTGACTATTTACTTTGAATGTATTTTATTACTTGAAAACACCCCTCTGTGGTCCAGTAGGTTACAGGGGTCTGTGGCATTCCCATAATGGGACCCCTTTAACTTTTCACCATCTGCTTCTCTTGTGACCACGAACGTTACTCTCTGCCCTTTACTGTACATATAGAAAACATAATGCAGAGCTGTGGTTTTGCCATTTTTTTTCTCTAATTGTTCAGTTGAGGCATTAAGATAATTAAACCTCCTCTATAATATTCTCTTAAAATGTAGAAGAAATAAGAACTGAGGAAAGCTAAACACCTTGACTAACGTGTTTGGTTTGTAGATCATTTACAGTAAGACGGCTCAGAAAAGTTGCCGATTGGTTATAATGACTGTTTACTGATGTTGTTCTTAAACCAGCCACTTGATGGCACTGTTCTACTAGTCAGTGGGAATAAATGAAAACTTCCTCTGTAGTTGTGGGGTAGGCTCTCCTACTGTGCAGCCCTACTGTGCTACTGTGCTGCACAACACCACTGGGTCTCGGATTCAACTGCACTATGATGCATTCCTCCTAGCCAGTAAACATATTACAGCATTCCCCAAATCAGACTTCTAATACATCCGGATTGTCACATGAAGTTGCCTATAGTGGCCATGTGAGAGCAACCCTTTGGTGCTTTCATTAGGAATCACCATGGAGCGATAAAGCCACTGGATTGAATATAATCGTAATTTCACCATTAATAAAATGATTAGGCCTGTTATGGGACAGGGCTCATTTGACTGGTAATTGGAAGACGCAGATGTGGAATGTCTCCCAGGCCGAGCTGGGAGGAGACTTCTGTGGTGGAGGCAATGATACTCTGAATGGCTGTTCTCACACACACACACACACACACACACACACACACCCTGTTTCCACGGTTGCAGTCACACACAGTTACATCAGACTCACAGATGTACACACACACATTACTGTATGTATATCTGCAAATGTTAATTAAGTATCTCTCTCCACTGAGTCGCAACCCCTCCCACACACTTGCTCACACATTTACACACACACACACACACACACACACACACACACACACACACAGAGGAGGCTGTGTGTTATGGAAACACAGCATGTAGGATGGATCACCTCTACATAACACAGTGAATCTGCAGCCTCCTCTACTAAAACCGTAACACATAAACATGCTACTCAAAAGTGTTTGTTCTCTCCTTGACATTCCCCTCTTTCCTACTCTAAAGGTTAAGTCTCGCATTGTTTGTATAATAATAATCATAATCAACACACATACACTTGAGCACACATGAACGCACATGAACACATCTACACACACACACACACACACACACACACACACACACACACTGACATCCCAGTACACCACCAAACCCATATGAACAAAGTTGCAGGGTATGCACGCTTAGAGACACACAGAGGGTCACTTCCCACATCAACACACATATTTGTATACACACAGACACTCCTCATGCGCTATGTTCACATTCCCACATGAACACACACACACACACACACACACACACACACACACAAATATTCTCTCATGCACACAAGCAAGAAATTCATGCATGCACATAGAAGAGTCCTCATATACACAAACACAACACTGGATCCCATTTCTTACACACTCATGCTGCCTGCTACGCATACACACACACACACACACGGTCAAACTCCCTATCTGACTCTCTCTCACACAGACACACAAACATAAAAACTCCCTCATTCTCACGGCAACACACGCACACACACACACACACACACACAGACACACTCATTCTCACAACACACACACACACACACATACACACACAAGCAGTTTCCCTCTCCAGAGCAACCATTACCCTGTGAGCACTGAGGCGTAAAGCTGATACCAGCTAAGATCCCACAGGACTGCATCCCTCCTCCACCCACCTCCACCCCCCACGTCTGATGCTACAGGCCCTGCTGCCTTCTGTACACCTGCTTTGCCACTGGGATTCTGGGGCTGGGGCTGCTGCACACTGCACAAATCTATGGGGTTTATTTGCACTAAACACAATCAAACTACAGTATAGGCTTAGGGGTAATAGTATTCTATTGTCAACGATTACAAAATGAAATAAATCTGACAGAACAATAGTCATTTGAAAGTGGGGACAAGACAACTCACCTCCTGTGTCGTGCTACTCAACTTCCCCTCTGCAGAGAGAGAAAGACATAGAGAGGGAGGAATAGAGAGGGAGGGAAGGTGAAAAAGAGAGAGAGAGAAAAAAAAAGAGAAAGAAAAAAGCCCATTTTACAAGTAAATCAAAGCATTTCATGAAACACATTTCTAATTGGTGTGCGTCCACACTACTTGATGCAGCACACACACACACACACACACACACACACACACAGAAATATATATGCTGAGGCTGTGTGGTAGAGTCAAAGAACATTGTGTTCTATTGAGAGAGCCTTACACTAGGTGCTGTTTCATTACTCAAGGGATGAGCCTGGCAGGTAATGAAACCACAGCGTGATAGAGAATTTTGGGAAATTGAGTCTTAAGTTGAGTTTTGCAGGTGGGATTGAGATGGGATTGGGTTGCCCAGAGGGACAGGGGCCTTGAGTTTTTGTGTGTGTGTGTGTGTGTGTGTGTGTGTGTGTGTGTATGTTTGTCTGTGACGTGTCTAGCCATTCTTTTTGTGTGGGTGGACATGCCTGCTGTTTGTGAATGAGGAGCTCTCATGAGTTTGTGTATTGTCATTATCGTGTGTTTACTTGTGTTTACGTGTGTTTCTTGTGCGTTTCTTATGCTTGTGCGTGTGCACTGATGAAAGCTTGTGTGTGCAAGTGTGTGTGTATGGACTGACGGAGGGCTGTGTCCCTCCCCATGAGACCGGGCCGCTCCGCACCGCCTGGCTGAGGGGTAATCAGGCGGACAGCTCGGCCGGCCTCTCCTCTCGTGTGATGGCCACGGCCAGACACCTCCGCCTGAGTGGCCTGTCACTTCCAATCGCAAGAAGAAAGTGACGGGGACCCTCTGAGACAAGAGGGACGAAGAGGAGAGGATTGGGGAGGGGGAGAAGACGTATCCCCTCTCTCATCCACACCCAGCAGCCCCCACCACCACCACCCCCACTTCACCTGCCCCCTTCTATCAGCACTCCAATTCCATCTCCCATCTCCAGCTCCTTAAATGATGAGATCCGTGGCCCCTATCTAATATGGTGGCCATATTGAGTTTGAAGAGGGGCGGACAGCGCCCAAGCGTGCTGTTTGTATTAGTATGCATCTGAGATGACAGCCGGGGCGCTCAAAGTCTCTGCCTGTGTCTCTGACTGTCTGCATTCTCAAGAACAACACAGAGGCATGAGAGAGAGAGAGAGAGAGAGAGAGAGAGAGAGAGAGAGAGAGAGAAATAAAAACAGAATGGGAGAGAGGCAGAGGTTGAAGGTGACTAAGAATTAACTATACATCTAACTAAATAACTGAGTATCTTAGAGATGGATCCAGTTTAAACTACATAGTAAAGAAACAAGATGGAGTACTGGAGTCCAATAGCTAGTGGAAGAGAGTGGCAAAACACCAACAAAGAAAGAGAGAAAGAGAGAGAAAAATAAGAGGGTGATTAAGAAAGAGACAGAGAGTGCAAGCCAGAGGCCTGTGACCCACATTCTGTCATGTTGTAATCTTGTCCAGGTGCCTTGGGGCTCATTGATCTCAACTGTATTAAGCGACACTTGGAGTTGGGAACTCCTCGTCTCGTGCGCCACTTTGCGTTTGGGAAAATGAAGCTTGTGAATATTCAACCTGACGCGGCGCAAAGCACCGTGCCCTGCCGTGCCACGCTCCGTGTAATCTCAAGCGTTAGCCACTGTAGCCTCGCGGCTAATCGGAGTGCCTGCCAGGCCTCAGCAAGAGCAAACTCATGCCTTAGCTTAGTCACAGAAACAAAGGCTGTCACTTGCATGGCTACAGAGGTAAAACAAAATGTGTATTGTGCACACATTACACAGTATAACAACAAATAAGTGATTGCATTAATGTACGACAAACTGCATAGGTCTGCACCCATGGTTATGGGCTGGATAGCCATAATTGTACCCCTAACATTGAAGCATGTGAATTTAATGTTAACCAGCAATTTTGGGATGTCCTACTTGATTCAGGTTCTTAGGAGTGAATTGAAAATCAATGGTGTACAATACAGTGCAAATAGAGGACTATGCATTGCTTGTAGTATGGAGGCAAAACCAAGGCAGGTTATGACCAGAATGTCACATCGGTTGACTTGATTTTCAATGCAGAATGGCTTTGGTTTATAAATAGTGCTGTGTGAGGGAACAAGCCCTGGATCACTGCTTACTTATCTAGGTAGCTGGAGCTGGGTGGTAATTACTTCACTGCATCACATAACTAGGCAGAATCCCAAAGCTATTGTTATCAGTACTCCGTACAATTGAATTACTTTTTGTATCTATGTCCATTTACATCTAGTGTTCAACCCTTGTGAAAAGATGTCTGTTTTTGCCCTGCATGTATGTGCGGACAACACTCAGATAATTTAAATAATAGTCATTCTTTGTTTTAGAGCAATTTCACACCCAGTCAATTCGGCGTGAGCAGAAATTTTAATTCTATTGATTTTGGTTTTGTCACAGACTGAGGCTGTTACATGGGTTGTTAAATTGGACACTGCTAAACAGCTCCCATGAAATAGGTCCAATGAGGCTTACACAATGTCCTACAGTGATACGACGCCCATCTATTAACTGCATTTTATCTCTTATTTTATTTTTTCCACTTAAATAGCATTTAACCACGATCACTGCTCAACCATTTAGACTTAATATGACATTAGAACCCTGCTAAACGGCCTCTCTCTCTTGTTAATCATCCACTGCACTCTTGTTTTATGTTCTAGGAGGGTATTTGTTTTGCCTTGGGCAGCGCTAACCTTGACGTGAACCAAGGTCTCCAGTCATGCCAATGCATATTCATGCGACACCCATAAACGTTATCACTGAAGTCTTGCAAAGCATGCCCTGCCCTGCATCATTAGTTGGACCTGCTATTGCTTTTCCCCCTTTAGGAGACCTTGGGACAAAAGTGTTTGCAAAAACACACACACACACACACACACGCGCACACACACACACACACGAACACACACGCATGCATGTCCTTTGTCACACCCTCTCTCCGAAGGCACACAGGCAGGCAGCAGAGTAGGACAAAGACAACCGGACATAATGAGGTTGTTAAAAGAGGCCCTGGCAGACAGGATTGTGGGAAGGAAGAATTCAAGCCCTCTCCAGAGAGAGCTGACCAAGAGTGACCTCTCCCAGTCCACCTAACCTCACACACACATTCTCTCACTTACACACAAACATGTACACTCATCCCTCACACACACACACCTTTCATGTGGCTAGACGTGCGGCGAGGCGATCTTCACAGCACAGCCAGAGTGGCCTCATTAGTCATGCCAGTCTGCCAACCTGCGACCCCACACTGCTAAGGGCTGACAGTCCTCTCATGCCACCTGTGCCTGCCTTCAAGCCATCCCTTTGCTCATACCCCCAAGTGCTGATGTGGCCAGTGAGTGTCCTCTACCAGTGTGTGTGTTTGTGTGTGTGTGTGTGTGTGCGTGTGTATCTGTTTGTGTGAGTTTGTTAGGTGGAGGGGGAAGCTGCTGACATCCTTCAAGCCACCCCACTGCTCATAAGTGCTGAAGGATGTGTGTGTGTGTGTGTGTGTTGCGTGCGTGTGCTGATGTGTCCCTGTGTGTATTTGGACCAAGTGTATGGGATGGCTGTCATCCTTGGCCTAAACTTTTCAAACTGGCATCCTCCCTCTCGAGCTCCAAGCCTCCCTATTAGTGGGCCAGGCCGCTCTGCTGGGGAAGTGTGATGAATGAAGTGACGCGCGATCCGTCAGTGCCCGCTGGCCTAAATCAGCTCCCCTACTCTCCATCTTACCTGGATTGGATTGAGAGACTGCAAGGCCAAACGACGGAGGGGGGGAAAGAAAAATGAGTCCGCTTCTCAAAGCCGTCCACCCCGATGACAGAGTTATCACCAGTACCCAGGTCATTCCTTCTGTGGTCAGCCTGCATCTAAGCTGCTGCTGTTATTTGAACGTTGCCCCTAAGCTTGTATAGATATTCAACATTAGGCAATGTAGTAGATGAGATCCCTCCCTTCCTTTATGCTGTTTTTGTGAAGAAAAAGTTATCAGATCCAAAAATCAGAGCAAAAAATACTTTGTTCATTTTAATGAGAAGACTAGTCTGTAGCAGTTTTCTAGGCAAAAAATAATGCTTTTTGGTTTATTCATCTGTATTCTGACTCTTTGTCAGCCTATTTTGTTTTACAAATAAACATGTTCTTCACCCCACACAAATGCACATAAAGGCTAATCTTAATGACAGTTTTCCCCTGACAACCAACTCTCATGTGCTTTTTTGAAGAGAATTTTTAATGAGACCAAGGTCAAGGAACACAGCAGTACTCGGTGAAAGAAAAACAAAAAAAAAAAAAAATGTATTTCCATGGAAACGACCGCCATGTTCTGGCCTAACAGTGTTGTTTTAATGCAGAGCCATATTCTCACAGCATGGTTCTGCCGCGGTGGTGAGCAATAAACAAACATAACGGTTGGCTGCTACCTACAGGTTAACGGGATTACAGCAGTGGAGACGGGAGGAGAGTTTGCCTCTAATTGGGGAGTAGTTCATTAAGATGCATGGACGCTCTTGACCTGCAAAGGGCTGAGGGCTGCTCTGTTTTTGGAGACAGTTGGCGCCTACGGCAGGGGAATGAACGGGGGTGGAGGTGATGTTTGTGTGTGTGTGTGTGTGTGTGAGCGTATGGGGTAGCCATAGGATTCAGTAGGCAGCACCTCAAGCTGCAGTGCTTTCCAAAAGATACCAGATGTGTGTGAGGAGAACAAGCTGTCAGACTCACACAATGGGACCCCCAGCACAGTTGAGCATGAAATTGATCTGGCCCTGAACTGGCCCTGCTCTGTGCAGCACGCTGGCTAGATCCGTTCACGCCCGTACGAGGCGTGTGTCTCTTGGCAAGAGGCCAAGGAGCAAGGAGGGCAGCGAGAAAGAAAGTGAAGAGAAAAAACAAAACAAAAAAAAACAGAGGCTGTAGAGACAGAGAGATAAAGAGAAAACAAGAACGAGAGAGAGAGAGAGATAAAGAGGAAGAGATGGGGAGCAAGCAGGTGTGGGTGAGATGGGAAAGGGGAAGAAAAAGGATTTGCTGTGCAGGAGGGTGAGACAACAGGATATAGAGGAGATGTGACGGGAGGAAACAATGCATTGTTTTTTTTCTCCCCGGCACCCGTGGTCCTGTTGACTGTTGCCGTGTTAAGACGGCGCTCCAGCACATTGCCAGTCTGTCATGGCTGTGTTGCTCTGCCTGCGTGGCGGTGCCTTCCCGCCTGTCGCGTTAAGCAACGGCGAGCTGTGAAACACAACTCTGCTCTTCCCAATTTGCCGGAAGGCCGCTAACATAGATTGCTCCTGTCAGTGTTTACCCTGGCCACTATGTTAAGTATGTGCCCGGCCGCTGCACCGAGACGCTATGCAAGCCAATGCAACGGAATGCGCTGCCTTGCAGCACCTTGGCCAGATGCTGATTATGCGATGGTTCAGCGAGGAGGGTGGAGGCGAGGAGCTTAGAGTTGTCACGGGCCATGAATGCAAATGGCAGCGTTCTCTTCCTGGGCTCTGGATCCTCCAGTGCGGAGCCTGTGATGGCGAGCAAGGCCACAGCACCTCACCAGCAGAGACCCGTGCAGGCGGATTCCCATAACTCAGCTGTAATGGATTTCCCCACAGTGCTCATTTGCGCACGCCCAGGGAAGACATCCAAGGTTACTACGGATGGAAGGCGGATTTACATGTTTCTCTCAACCTGGGCTGGGAAGCGCAGCTGCCCTGCTTTTCCTCAGGTAAAAACCATGAGGCTGAGAGAAGGAGGGGGGGGGGGGGGGGGTAGGGAAGGGGATCAGGGCAGGTGCTGTGTCCTCCTTTGACTCTGACCTAAACTAGCTCAGGGTTTAGATTGATTACCTGTCAAGGCCCGACCGGCTCTAAGCTGCCGCTCGGTGTTTGCCGGCAGAACTAAATCACAGTACGAGTGGGTGGGAACAAGAGAAAAGGAGAGAGACAGAGAGAGGGAAAGAGAGAGAGAGAGGGAAAGAGAGAGAGAGAGAGAAAGAGAGAGAGCAGGAGCTGTGACGGGCATTGCAGAGGCCGTTTGCAGGCTGTCTTCATGCTCCTGCTGTCAGGGACTGTATAAGGGGCCCCAATAATGGGCTGCTAGCCTCTCTCTCCTCAGGTCCAGGGTGGGACCCTGCACACAGCTCAGCCTGAGGAAGGCTGAGCACACACCCACATAACCTCTCTGCTCCGTGCCCTCCAGACTGGAGCTTTCAACTTACACTTGCCCACTCATTCATGACTTCAAACGCAGTGATTTCTCTCTCTCTCTCTCTCTCTCTCTCTCTCTCTCTCTCTCTCTCTCTCTCTCTCTCTCTCTCTCTC
>JAGFZM010001146.1:0-11276 GCA_017657215.1 Limnothrissa miodon
GTCAGAGAGACGCGGAGGCCTGTATGTGTGTGTGTGTGTATGTGTTTTCATGACCCTAATGACAGGCCATGTAATCTTCCTGTAATTTTGTTTATGATCCACCTACCCTTGCGCTAATCTGAAATTTGTCATCTGCGGGTGGCGCGCTACGCGTAATCACAGACAAACGCGGGTTTGTCAGGGTTCCCCTCTGTGCCAGTTCAGCCAATTACCCGTATTAATTTTTTTTTACCCCTTTCTCACCAGGGCAGCAACACTTGAGTGCACAATAGGACCGTCATTATGTGCTTTGCTGGGCAAGGGTCAGACAGAAGCCTCGTTCCTCTGTGCTCTCGAGTGACGTGTGTCCCTGGGTTGTAATAAAAACCTCCTTGGAACATTTTCGACAGTAACGGAGCCCTTTCACGTGTCTCTGCAGTCAGCGCCTCCAACTCTGACCGTTGAGGCCCAGTCAGCTCTCATTAGAGTCACGCTGCTTCCATCAGAACTAATCAGTTGAGCTCCGAGCCAGAAGCTGCCCCTGGTTCAACATCTGGAGCCCAAAAGCAAAGGGCCTATTGGAGAGGTGCTTTGAGTTCAGTTCTGGTATGATTACAGAGAGAGAGAGCGATAGAAAAAGAGAGAGAGAAAAAGAGCTATAAACAAACTCAAAGTCCTGGTTATCAACCATGCCCAAGTGCACTGGCAGCAAAAACAACACGATTGAGATTTTGGGCGATGTGCATCAAAGGCATGATTAAAAAATGCCGGGCGATCCGTCATGCTGGTTCTGTTTGCCAGGATCACATTTTGCCTGGACATGGTTCATATTTCACTCCAGAGTTTTTTCAAGGGGCATGTGCCATGCTCTCCGGTGACAACTGCCAGAGATCCCTGGGTCCCAAGAGTGGCAAAAGCCGTTTGATCACATTAAACTCTAACCATTAGTTTGCTTTGTGGCCAAGAGGGAGAGTCAAAGATGGTTTTGGAGACCATGTTGACAGAGACAGGAGGCTTTTACGACAGACAGAGAAGTGTAATGAATCCAGTCCTGCCTCTGGGATTTTTCATAAAGTCTCCTAAGTTCTAAGTTTGCTGCCATTGCTCTGAGGTAATACTAGCTTTTGCTAGTGGTGGAAGCTTCAGGAACAAAACCAGAAGTATCTCGGTGAATGACTCACTGTGATACCACAAATGACCTCTTGAACATTGTTCTTTTTAGCCTCCATGAACTGTAAGTTGGTTTCTACCTTTGTGTGACCCCGTCTAGTTTGTCAGTTAAAGTAGCAGGGGGAGGAAGGTGGGCAAGGGGGCACCAAGCCAAAGGAGGGAAGTTGTGGAGTAAACTGGCTCATCAGAGTTAGCGGAGACTGTGCCTGTCAGACCCAGACATGTTGCACCGGAAAAGTTCACAAAGACGATTTTGCTTTCACTTATGTCTGGGAGTGTTTGTTGTGCTGCTAGAGTGTAGACCCCTTGATCTCTTCGACTCTGGGAATCCAGATATATGTGAAAAAATATGGAGAAAAAAAAATCTAAGGCATTCAAAAATGATGTGTTAAAAACCTTTTGTTTCATCTTAGATTACTCAAAGTGTTTACCATATGTATGAGTATGCGTGTGTGTGTGTTAGAGAGAGAGAGAGAGAGAGAGAGAAAGGAAGGAAGAGAATGTGTGCTTGTCTTGCTGGACAACCATGTGTTTGTCTTTCAGCAATGGTACACCAGTACTATGAACCTCCTGGGCACCTGGCTAACAGACCGTATGGACCTCCAGCTACATGTGTACCAGCTCAAGATCCTCATCCGTGTTGTCAAGGTAATGAGCCAGTCCTTTTTTTTGGGGCCTGTTTGAAAGCAATAGCCTGCAGTCGAGATTACATGCCACCAAAACAACAAGTAACAAGTAGAGTACAGTAGAAATATAAAAACACAATCCAAAACATCTTCTGAAATCCATAAAATCAGTAACCTTTGAGTAACCTGCCTTTAATTTGTTTGACTCTCAGTGATGTGCATTTCATTGAAAAAAAAGTCAAGAAGCTTCTTGACTGTCTTCTGACAGTAAGAAACAGCTTGTGCTAAGAAGTTAGAAGGATAAAACGGAGCACTGGCTCGGTGGAGGAAGGTGGTGTCCCACACAAACTGCAGAGAGAAATGCCATGCAAAATTCATGAGCTTGTTGACGCAAACCTCCCTGTCTTGTAAGCAGAAGTGACTCCTACACACAGTAGGAAGTGGGGACTCTCAGAATCCAGAGTATCTCCAAAAGCCAGCCTCTCCAAGCGCTAAACATTTCAGCGTGAATATTGTGGTGTGAGTCGGATCAGGTCTTAAAGTAGTTATTAGGACGTCAGCAATGTATTTCTGTCAAGAGTGGAGAAGCTTTCTTTTCCTCTGCTCTAGGTCCTTAGGTCTGTCCCTGTGTCGCAGCTGAAACAGACACATTTCTGTTTCAACATGTGTATGTCCTTAAAGATGCTCTGTGAGATGTTGAATACAATATGAAAAATACCCTGAATACACTATAAAAAACACTATGAAAAAAAACACAAGACTGTAATAATGGGGCTGTAATACTCAAACCTGAGTGGTGTATTCAAACAAACACTAGTGACGGGGATCTGAACAACAACAACAAACAACAATAACAAACAACGGCAAACCAGGAGGCGCTGTGGATCAGTGGGCTAAGGCGTCGTGCCATGACTCCGGTGACCCAGGTTCGATTCCGGCCTGTGGTCCTTTGCTGACCCTTCCCCATCTCTCTCTCCCACTCATTTCCTGTCTGTATCTTCACTGTCACTATCCAAATAAAAGGCAAAAAGCCCCCCCAAAAAAACAACGGCAAACCAATCGGCAACAAGATGGGGTGGGAATTAATGCACATCTTCTACCATCTTGCTATTGATTGGTTGGCCGTGGTTTGTTGTGTTTAGGTTTGTTTGAGTGTTTGCTTCAGTATTACAGCCCCTGTATCGAGACCAAGGTTTTTCATAGTGTATTCAGGGGGCAGAAAGCTAGCCAATCAAGGGGAGATGCCTATGATTTGAGATAAAAATGAAATCACGCTAAAATCCTTCAACAACTCAAAGAGCACCTTTAAGACTCTTGATTAATTACATTTCTGCCCTTTTTGGAATCTTCTAGAAAAAGTATAGGGACTTCCGGCTTCAGGGCGTGCTGGACTCCACCCTCAACAGCAAGATGTACGACACGGTGCGTCACCGTCTGATGCTGGAGGAAGCTACGGCGTCTGTGCGAGAGGGTGGAATGCAGGGCATATCCATGAAGGACAGCGATGAAGATGACTGAATCAATATGGCTGCCAATGCTGTTCCCATCCACCTCAGCCCACATCACACAATGCATGTTCCAGCCATCCTCCGCCCATCTTTTCTCCATACTCTTCGCCTTCATTCCAGACAGGTCTTCAGTGCCCCGCCAGGGAATAGAAAAACAGAAGAGGCATTAAGAAATGAATAACAAATTTGATTTAATAGCTATTGTAAGGATAGGATTGAAAATTAAAATAAAAAAAAATGTTGGTGTTGTCCGATGAACAATAGAAAATGTCCAAATTTCACCCTTCAATGTTTGAGCAATATGGAGTACCATTTCTGTATGTCGAGTGATGAGTAGAATACTACAACTGCTTGGTGTGACCCTTTTCAGTGCAGATCTCTATGGCTCTCTATCCTTCACTGTAAATACATGAATGGTATTCGGTTGTGCATAGGCCTCCTGATGGCTTCATCTCCAGTCTGTCTGAATGTACAGTATGCCAAAATGTAACAGCTTGACTCGGGGTACTTCGGGGTACTGTTTGTTACGATTAGGGAGTAAAGGAACCTGATATCTGTTCATCTCCACATTAAGAGCAGCATGTCTCACAAGTCTCTGGCTTCCAATGGACAGAGCTCTCACACTTTTAATACGAAAAATAAGTTGTTTTAAAAATGCAATACATGCCCAAAATATCAGTCATTTTTTTTTCATGGACACTATTAATATTTTTTATGCCTTTGAACCATTCTCAAATTATAAATATGTTATATTTTAGTTAAGTAGTATTTGTGTAATCTACTTGACATAAAGGAGAATCTTGCCTCTGTTTAAGCTTCCTCAAGCCTCGGCGTGTGATGTTCCCACTTTTGTTTATTTTCTATATAGATTGTAGGATGATGATTGCCAGTCCTGCCTTTACCTTTGTTGTTTCTGGTGTGAAGATGATGCTGTACATTGCCCTTTGTGCAGTAGCTGCATGTCCTAAATGCCCAGGTCTCTCCAAAAGCTTTTGTTATTCTGTGTAAAGCTTCTGGTGGATTCATCATGCTTCTGCCTTACGGTAAGCCCACAGTTTGAATACAAAAAAAAAAACTTGGGCCTACAAAAATAAAAAAAATATATATGTACAAAAAAAAAACTAAATAAAAATACTTAAATTAATGTTTTTGGTATCTGGTTTCTGGGTGTTTCTTCCTTAGCTGTAGATGGCTACATTATTTGCATGGTTTGTTATGAACATGATCACATAAGAAAGGAGATTGGTGCAGCAATGAAATGACAGATGACTCCTAAGAACTGCAAAGGTCACAATAGCAGTCCCAGGAGCAGCACATTGCCTTCCTTTCCTCACCAACCCCTCCTCCTTCCCCCCCTTCCTGCCATAACAACATTTTCTTAAGACATAGAGGAAGATTAGTCCTTTAGATTAAATCCATATCTCATTGTCAGAGGCCATATTCCAGACCAGAAGGAGATTGCAAGAATGGCTAAAGATGATGCGCATCCCTAACTGTCCCTTATAGGCAGATCTTCTCAACCAGATTAAAAAAGGACTCTCCCCAAAGATCTCAACAACAAATCTGTCTCAAGACAACAGATAGCTGCGTTGGAGTGGAGGAGCCTCGTCTGAGGATTAAATATGATGAGGAATCAAATTAAATGAAGTATTAAATTAAATGGTATTTTAATTATTTCATAGGAGGATGCAGAGGCTAATCCTTCTAAGAAGGGTGGATTGAGGCAGAAAAACATCCCTGGCAACACTTGTTTATGGCAATCCAGAGGAAAAAAAAGTAAACGTGGTCGTTCACAGTAATGGGCCTTTTATTTGCACAATGAAAATAAATCAGTTTAAACAGAGTCTGTCAAGTATAGGGAGAATCATCTCATTTCACTGACAGGTATAGCTGAGATAGACAGTGGAAGTTGATTCATAACTCAACAATTCATTTGTTATATGAAATGGAACAGTAGAATATACTATCACCCATGCAGATTATACCAATTAATTTTAATTTCATTGAATATTGTAGTTAATGATGTAGGTATAGGAGCGACTTTCTGAAATGCTCATTAATGCAACACACCTGAATGAGCTTATGACTGGGGACAGTTTGTTAGCTGACCCGTTGGTTGCGTAAGGGGTGTGTGTGTGTGTGTGTGAACTCTTCTCCAGCCACCTGTGGGTGCCCAAGGGAGGAGCCGTCCCTAGCACAGAACCTGCCTTTTTTATGAGTTCAGTATCTTCGAGTCAGAGGGCCTAGGAATGGATGAATGTATTTTTCTTTTGCAGAACGGAATAGGAAAGAAAAACAAATTATAGCCCCTCGAAGACACAATCTACCTTCATTCTTGTCAGGGCCACAGGGCGCAGGGAGGCAAATGAAAGAGGCCAGGCTGGCGAAATATATTTGCTGGGACCACCACTGTGACCTAATTGTCAGCCAATAAGGTTTTGCAGACACACCATTCTCTCCTAGATGTCTGTATAATCAACAAGAAAGGGAAGGGGAAAAATACAAAATGCCATAGCGCAGCGTTCAATCTGACATGTGAGTGGCCTTGGATATCATACATTTAATTTCCTCATAAATCCCGTCGCAGTGCAGCAGTTTTTCCAGGGAGAGGACAGAGTGACAGATTAATAAGACAGGAGATTTGTTTCAGCACGATCTGAGCTGCTTTGGCTTTTAAGCTTCAATCAGGTTAGGAAATAGGAACGATTATAGTATCCAAATATCCAAATAAACGGTTCTCCCAATTGACCGTCACATAGAGAACTGGCCTCAGATAAACACTTGCACTTATGGTGCGGATGAGTGGGGAGCAGGAGTGATGGTTCTCTCTTTCCTTGACTCGCACACAGCATGCCACCATAGAGAGGTTATATGAGGGAGATCAAAATAAGAAATTGGAGAAGAGGAGAAACAGACTCATGGCAAATTTGTATGGACGGCGTGGCATCAAGTGATACATTTTTGACATCCAAACAATTTGTCCCGTATGTCCCGCTAAATCAACCAGAGCGTATGCAGGGAAGCTGGGCAGCACGTATCTAGTCTACCTGCCTTCGCTGGAAGCACAGCGTGTATCTACCCGATGTCTCACTGCGATTCATATAGAAGGTGTTAGAAAGCGTCCTACCAAAGTAAACAGGTAGATACCACGTCCCCTTCAATAAAGGCACCATAAAGCCTCTTATGTGTGTGCGTGCGCGCGCGTCTGTGTGTGTGTTTTCATATGTGATTTCACATCCTTCTTATCCTGGCCTTAAGAAGGGAACACAAGCGCGCTGATTAATTTTAGATCTTTTCTGTGAAAAGGATAGCTTACGTGCGTTTAAAGCAATCGCACGTCATGCCAGCTAATGCTTGAATGCTCTGAGTGGCACACAGTGAGAGAGGGAGAGAACTATGCTACATGAACTCTTTGTACTCACTGTAATCAAAAATCCTTTCGGGGATAAATAGTTTCTTATGCCAAGCCTGTGGTTGTGCATAACGTTTACCTTTTACAGATCTTAAAACGCTCACGATTAAACTAGATGCCTAACCTGAAAGATTAAATTTACGACTCCAAATGAAGTAAACCACTACATACCCATTCATATCATTGAGAGATTCAAATACAAACATGCCCTTGTGCACATATTCATGCACCAAAATGTTAAGTCTTGAATACTGGAAATGAAAAAGCCAAAAATCTAAATTCCTTTTTTTTTTTTTTGCCCTGCAGTGAGAAAAAAAAATGCAAATGCAGATTATGAAAAGAATCACTCAGGCGGCACTAAAGTCACCTATTTTGCATGTCTGTCAGGGGCTACTGGGGACCTGCAAGACTTGAGGGGACAGAAACTTGTCCTTTTCTTGGATTGTGTCAAATTTGGTAGACACATAGGCCCAGTGAGCGCAGGGCGGGAGGGTAAAGCCGGGTCTCCCAGGTCGCTGCGTGCCGGTGCTTTCTGTCAGTCCTCCTAAACATTGCCCTGTACCAGAGCCTTTCAGCTCCATGCTCTCCCAATCAAAACTGGCGCCCGGCCCTTCACTCCCTGTAGTGGAGTGGGCCAGGGCCATTCCAAACACACAACTTGGAGGGCCCAATGTAAGGGCCAAAACCACGTATTTTGTTTGTTTGTTTGTTTGTAGTAGTGGTGGTAGGAAGAGATCACATCACAAGACACTTGAGGGCAATTGTAAAATAAAAGAAAATAAAGATGGCTCAGAGAACATGTGGAGGCAAATTTACACAGTTTCTTAGTAAAATGTTTTTTTTTTTTTTTTAAATGGCCATTTGCACTGGAATTACCTTGTCAATCAACATGACATTTACAAAAATAAATATTTTTTGTAATATTTATTCTTTGACTTGTAAATAAAAACGCGTGTGCATGTTCTCAAAAGAAAATCTTGTGTGTTTATAGTGTCTTTTTTAACATGACGGCCAGGTTAAAAGCAGACAAATGGTGAATGCCACAATTAATTCTAAGCATTACCAACCATTGCCATGACTGTCAAGTTCAAATTCTGTAATTCTCTAAAGGAACACAACAGTATGATCTATCACATATTTGCAAAATCACTTTAAAGTACATCAAGCTCACATTTAAACTAAGGTGGAATCAAAAGTACAAAATGTATACGCTTACTCTCTTACAAACTTACTTAAGTAGTGCATTTACAAGTATTAGTGTATATGAATGCCTCAGTGTTTGTTTATGTGCCTGAGTCGATGTGTGTGTGAGTGTTTGTGTGTGTGTGAGCCAGTGAAGAGAGGCAAACGGACAGGCGGTGTGTTGAGGGATGATGGGAGGCAGGTGAGAGGCAGGAGATCTGAGCGGCCAGGGCGGCACAGGCCGCCTGCAGGACAAACACGCTGGCTGACAAAAGGACTCACTCAAGAATACATTAAACACACACACACACACACACAGACAAATTAGCACTCCATCACACTGCTCTCTACAACATCCAAAAACCTGTGTTCAAAACCTCTCCTCTAGAAATCCACAAAATGAATGGTTCGAGTTAGAGTTTAGTGATTGATGGAACGTCTTGCTAATATCAAATTTTGCAACATTCTCTTGCCACAGTCTGACGACATGCAAATGAAATAATGTTCTTCTCCTGTCACAGATTTCAATATCACACCTATAGCATCCCCTTGCAAATGAGTAGACTGACTTTGCAGGCAGACAGCTTGACGGGGAAGGGAGGAGTCTGCATGGTGACAGAAGACACAGGGGGGGGGGCAGAAGTGTGTGGACCTCTGCAAACACTATGGGAGGAAAGAGAGAGAAAGAGAAGAGAGATTGATGGCAGCACACATGTTGAGAGAAGCCACCAACTTCCATAGCACCTTCTCATCACATGTGCACACTACCTTCTGGTGGTCCTCCTCTCATTTGTATGACAAGATAAACATAGATAGATAGAAAGACAGAGTCAGATAGATAGACAGTCAGATTGGGAGATAGATAGATAGCAAGGCAGGCAGTGAACGAGATGAAACAAAGGAACGAAAAAAAAGGGATGGAAGTGGTCATCCTTTGTGTCACTAATTATGGCGAGCAGTGTTGGCACGGCGACTCGGCTGGCCAGCGCAGCCCATTGACAGACACAATTAGCTGCACTGCATTGTCACGCATGCTGCCAAGTGAAGCTCAATGTCTGGCGTCGGCCCAACTTCTGCAGCAATTCTCTCCTCTCCCTCGCTCTCATCTCGTCTCATTTCGCCACGTATTGTGACAGAGCATCTTGCCACCTCCTCGAAGATGGTAATTAAGGCACTGTTGTTGTTGTTGGTACTTTACCCTAACCAATGAAGCAAGTTGTTTACACACAACAGTTCAGTACCTTCAATGCAAATATAGTGTTACACTTTCACCCCTCCATCAAGCAGGGTAACATCTTTCTCTCAGAACCCTGTGAGAAACTTTCATTTACAGCACCAACTACACCTACTAACCATCACATGACAACCATCACAAATCTTCTTTGCATTTCTTTAAAATGTAATCCATGATTTAGCTTTCTTTTAAAAAGCTAACTAATGTAAAAAAACATCAACAGGAATAAAAAAGAAATCTTTCAATCTATGCTTCTAATACATGTTAATAGATCAGGATAGTTGAAGGCTATAGGCCAGTAACTCAGTCCTTATGTTTGTTTGTTCCCTTTTAGAGAGTGATGGCTGTCTACAATAAGAGACATTTACAAGAGCACATAACATACCACTATGACAAGCAATTCAATTCATCGTTTAAGTGCTTTAGCTAAAATCACAGACAGAACCTTTAACTGATTCTACGACTTTTACAATCTGACTCCGTGAGATTTTGTTCGGCAGTTATCACATGCCTGCTCAGTCGGTTGGAAATCGCTGTGGCGTGCCTTTAAACCTGTGGTTGTGCTGGTTTACTCGCTTTTCCAAGAACAATGTAAGCGGTGTTTAATTGACAGAAGTACCTGTCATTATGCCTCATTTTCTCCCTCCTAACAGATGGTCCAGAGGGGCTGCGCAGAATGGGACTATAAATGCCCCGGAGGGGGAGGGGGAGTCAACTGCGGCGCGGGGTGAAATGTGTCCCCGAGGGTCCCTTGCGGTGCTAGTGTCGGCAGTGTTGAACGTGTCTCTCGCACATCTCCCATGCTGATAACCTCATTAAGACATTTTACACCACTGGAGAAAGAGAAATATACTTATATCCCTTTAATATTGCTCTCTAGACAGATGCTACCATATCACGTGCCACTGCTTTCTTTTAGTGCTTACTTTGTGTCCGTATGTTCACCAACATGCTACCCGCATGGCACCCTTATTCTAGTGAAGGCACCTAGGCACCTTATCTGTGCAGCCACAGCTCTAAGGCCCGAGTGTATTTTTTGGGGAAAACTGCTCATGTCTACTTGCAGCAGGCAAGAGGAGTTAGTATCAGAGGCAAAGGTGGCACCATGTGCTGGGAGCGCTTGAACACGGACTGCAATTGACAGCATTCTGAGCAACAGACAGCTGAGAGTTCAGGGGAGAAGGGCTGTTGATATCAGATGTGAACACTTTGAAATTGCTGCCTTCCGCTGCCTTATCAGCACTCTCTCTCTCTCTCCCTCCCTCTCTCTCTCTTTCTTGTCAGGACCCCTTGCTTTCACCTCAAGCATGCATCTCTACCTCTTTCTCCTCAAATTCTGTCTCTGCCATTGCCCTGCTGCATCACTCTAAGCGGAGCTGACATCCGTGGTGTTGTGATCACTTTGGGCACACAGGCCAATTCTCACTGGCAGGTCACGCAGTAAACTTCCCCATGTTATTTTGCTCCTGCAAAGTCAGCACAGACAGTAGGCTACTGAGGGCAGCCTTACCATGTGTTCAATAAAAATGGAAACAGTTATAGCCAAATCTAAGCCAAAGTATTTCTTATTAGGGGTCATTTAAATTCTACTTTTTTTTCTCTCTCAGTATCCATTGCACATGCGGCAAAAAGCGGATTTGTAAACTGACCGATTCGACTACAGCGTGTTAAAGGTACTTAGTCTAGAATATATTTCACCCGTATATTACTTTTTATTTATTTTTACAAGTAATTAAATTTGTTGCCGAGTCCAAAAATAAACAAACAAGTTTGTCATGCAAATTAATTTCTGTCGAACGTGGGGTGAATGTTTTTGCGTCCGCAGTAGCTCTAGCAATAAGAGCAAAGTCTCTTAAGTCGATTTCTGAGCTAATTGGGGAACGTGTTAATACCAAGTAGTGGGCCGGGGTTACAGCAATAGGATCAATGTTTATTGTGTGGACGAGCCGGTAATTGGGCTTGAATAAACTCAAATTAGAGTTAGAAAATTTACACATGAGAGGAATTAGTGAGGCTGGTTTAAACCTTCCTCTGAGAAGCTGCAGGTGTGTAGACTAACGGGATTCGAACGACTCACCGTCAGCTCAGAGGGCTACTCTATCAGTTAAAAAGCGCGAAATATATATATATATATATATATATATATATATATATATATATATATA
>JAGFZM010001146.1:11286-47897 GCA_017657215.1 Limnothrissa miodon
ATATATATATATATATATATATATATATATATATATATATATATATACTGTTGAGCACATAGGCTGCCCTCTCTATATGTTGCACGTTGGTCACACATGTGTGTATGGTGTATGTGTGTGCGTGTATGTTGGATTCAAATGATGATAGATAGTTATATGTCAATAGTTAACATCAACATTCCCCAAATAAACTTTTTTATAGCGAACGAAATCAGGACAAATAACTGTAAACAATGAGAGTAGTATTATGTGTAACTTGTAAAGATATTGAAGTGTTTTAATGTTGTACATCTCAGGTAAAACGGTCTGCAAACAAACGATTTCAAGCTGGTCCTTACAAAAAGAGACAAGTCCGACTGGTCATTGTAGCAAGCCTACTAAACTCTAGATTCCAACAAACTTTTTTTATATTCGTGCAAAAAAGAGTCCTTTTCATTTCTGGGTATACCTCTGGCCAGGCTAAGTCTTTTCTTTCCTCCTTTAATCCGGCCTTTTCTCTGGGAAAACACAAAACCAGGTTCCACGCAGTGCTTTAGTGGCTAAAAGTGAAAGAGCTGCTTTTTTGGGCGCTCCGCACTGAAGCGCTCCGGAGAATTGCTCCCTCTCTCCCCCACTCTGAATGGCTGAAGGAGGAAAAACGTTTAATAGGATCCAAGGGAGGTTCTGCAATCTGCTCCTTAAACAGGTGGAAATGGGACTTATTCAATTATACAAATAGTAAGTATAAGCCAGCATGGAAAAGCCATTTTCATCCACACGGATTAACGTGCAATGAAAACTGAGTTCTAGTGAATATAGGTGTATGAATCCCATACCTTTCCATCAAAAATACTACCAAAAGATTTATATGAAAATAAAAAAGTCGCCGAACGAAATACAACGTATAACATACCTGCCAGTACAATAATTTAGTTTTATCCTGTCTATAATTTGTGCCTCAAATACCCTCAAATTTATTGTTTTTTTTTCAAATAATTTTCTAATAAAACATGAATCACAACAATCATTGCAAACGCATATGACATGTGCACTAAACCTTTTAAATCAATTTTCACATGTTGATATGTTGAAATATATGGAACCGCGTGTGCGAGGTAGAAGAAATGGAGACGAAGACATAAAAAATATTCTGTAATAATTGTCATCCACAATACACCCCCTCTCCACCCCGTGGGCGCGTATAAATGGGCGGTCGAGGAAGGAACTGGTGATGGCGTCGCCTTGTCCCCCTGATCCGAGGGAGTCCATGTGATGTCAGATAAATACTAAAGACAGTGATGATCTGAGGCTGATGAGGATGTCTGCTTGCAAAATGTGACAGTGCGGGCACGCAACTCTCTCTGACTACATCTGCTGTCGCTCCGAAAAAAAGGTAAACTACAACACAGGGACGTACATTTGCCATTCCGTTTTCCTAAGTGCTGAATGGGGATGAACTTAGAGGGAGGGGGGGTTCTTTTTCTTTTCCTAACGAGCTCTGTAATGTCCTGTTAATTTTGTGTGTACTAGTTAATGAGCATTAATCTGCTACCCCTGGTCGCTATTGTTCGGGGGATGACCATTTGAATGCAAATGGGTGACATTGTAAAAGCAAGGTGCTTATTAAACTGATGTGTGCCCTGGCTTTTCTAAAATTCAGGAGGCGAGGACTGGGCGGCCGGCTGCTCGATCGCTGCTCACACCAAGTTGGACTAAAATGGCAAGCTCTCTCCCTCTCGAAACGGTAATGGCCTGCCCGGGACTAGACAGCAGGACAGGGGCCACAGCCGCACCGAAGGCCCTGGCTTTCTCCATTGATAGGATCATGTCCAAGACTTCGGAACCAAAGGGCTCGTCGGGGGAACGCCGGGGACTGGAAGTGTCTGAGGGCAAGAAGATGGTCAGCCTGTGCTCTCCCATACCATGCATGATTCCCATCCAGCCTTTCAGTTACGACCTGCAAGCCAAGGCGCTGATGAACTACTCCGAGTTGTGGAAAGCTAATTTACGGGGTACATTATGCACTTCTGCCGGGATGTGCAAAACCAACTGCGGTATGTGCGGTAAAACAGACTCGGGGTTCAAACACTCCTTACTACCAGGAGCCAGGGTGATCAAACCACAAGTCATTCACCAAGCCGTGGCGATGCCCACGAACGGTTCTTTGTATTATTTCAATTATTTGGACTCTGCATATCACCAGTCTGATTTGCTAAGCGGACATTTGTTCTCATCTGCCTTGGCTAACTCTCAAGCGCAAGCATCCCTCAGCGCACATAAACTTCTGCTGTTGGAGAACGCAAAACTGGCTAGTGCAGCGGCGGATAAATTCCCTACACCACAGTACCCACATAAAGAGCACCTACCGGGGCAACTGGACCAGATTGTGAAAGAGAACCACAACTTGGCGTCGGAGAAAAACGGCGCAAAAGCGCACAATAAGGCCAATAATTGCTCTGCGGATGGGAAGCCCAAAAACTTCACTTGCGAAGTATGCGGAAAGGTATGTAGAATTAAGCATTTGAAACTTGGTGACCAACAATATAAATAGTTTATATAGACTGTAATAAATCATTCTAAAATAGTTTGTTTTAAAGTCGACTTGAGAGTGATCTAAATCCTTGCGACTAAACTTATGTGTCTTAACGAGATCACAATTGCAGGCCATGGCTAAATTTCATCGTTTGTATTTTTCACAGGTATTTAATGCCCATTACAACCTCACGCGTCACATGCCGGTACACACGGGTGCGAGACCTTTTGTGTGTAAAGTGTGTGGAAAGGGTTTTCGCCAGGCGAGCACGTTGTGCAGACACAAAATCATCCACACACAGGTGAGTGCTGTGAGCATTGTTTGCTTTATCGAGAACAAAATCGTTCACAAAAAATGGCAGGTTCGCCAATGTCTGATTGTAAAATAACATTTTATTTTGATATTCTTGTAGGAAAAACCGCACAAGTGCAACCAGTGTGGAAAAGCATTCAACAGAAGCTCGACTTTAAACACTCATGTTCGAATCCACGCAGGATACAAACCCTTTGTCTGTGAATTCTGTGGTAAAGGATTTCACCAAAAAGGTAAATTCATTCGATAATTCTTTTTTTTTACTAAAAACACGAATCTAGAATAATTTAATAAAAAGATAACCTGATGAAAATCTGCACATTGACAGAGGCAAGAAACTAAATGCAAAAAATATAATTTCGCACAGAGAATGAAGTAATAGGGCACAGAGAAAAAATGTCGTTGGCCTACTGCGTAAAAATCGTTGGTAGTGTAAAATTTAAACCAAATGGAGTGGACAGAAATGCCTTTTGCCATGAACAAGCTGGTTATATCAGTGTAAATGCGAGCTGTCATTTTACACTAACTAACTCTCCCCTTCAGATTTTTGTCAATTCTCTATGGGTCAAGGCACAGACCTTTGTCGGTTCTTTAATCCGACAGTTTTCGGCTGTTTTGCGGTTGATCTTTACAAAGTTTGACAACTTCTTGACTTCAACATGCAAAATGCTGATTAATGAAGGCTGCGGGATGAAAGTCTTTTGTCTGGCGCTACCTAATTGTGACCCGTTGACCTTGTGGAGAATTAAGAATTTTGTTGCTTTAATGTACGTCATGTTTACATATTTCCACAATTTTCGTTGGTAGGAAACTACAAAAACCACAAACTGACGCACAGCGGAGAGAAGCAGTTCAAGTGTTCCATCTGCAACAAGGCTTTCCATCAAATCTACAACCTTACTTTCCACATGCATACCCACAACGACAAGAAACCCTTCACCTGCGGCACGTGTGGCAAAGGCTTCTGCCGGAACTTTGACTTGAAAAAGCACATAAGGAAACTGCACGATAATACGATAATTGCGGGAAACGATTCTTCCAGAGGACTTCAAAGCTGAGGTCAATCCAAGGCCGCTAATGGACTGAGGAATAAATATATTTCTTTCAATTTGTTGTAAATAGACTTACCTACAATTACAGAAAATAATATCTTACACTGCTGTACAACAGAAAAAGTTTGACCGATGCGTTTGGTTTATGGAATAGCAGTTTGATTCCTATCATTTCACTTCATTGTATATAACTCTATTAATAAAAATGTTATTTAAAAGTGTTCACCTGAATGCAGTTTTATGCATAAAAACTGTAATTTGAACCACTTGGATATCAAACAGATCATATAACAGTGTTACAATAATATTTAAAATATATAAAATAGTGTTAAAATTAATATTTAATATTTAGACAGTTGTTGAAATAAAATGTTGTCTAACCGTTTAAGTTAAACAAAAAAAAATTGGCAATGCAATGTTCAGCGTCAGCTAAATTCCGAGGGAGAACAAAAATCTAATTGTTTGTGGTTAGAGAAATGATTGGCTACAATAACATCTTTTCCTGATGTATTATTATTATTATTATTATTATTTATGTGCATTGGTAGTCGTATCAAAATAATAATAATAATAATAATAATAATAATAATAGTCTGGGTCTAAATCAAGATCTTATCAAGTGTAAGAACAACAAAATACATTTTGCATTAACTTTAGATTTTTTTCCAGAGTGACAGGTCAAATAAGCAACAGAAAAATAAGTGTCTTGTTTGTGTTTTTCCTGAATAGTAGGGCAATTATGCTTAGATTAATTCAAATAAACGAGCACACCTAAACGTGGTGATCGCCTATCACTTCGTTATTTCATGAGCGACCATGCCGACACTGGATATAGCCCAGGGATGGCCATATGACAGAATAGCTGAAACGGTTAAACAGCAAAAAATAGCTTTTTATTGTAACAACACTCTTGACTTCGTTTTAATGCCTCATATTATCAGATAAAACATGGACTCTTCAAAGCCCATTACTTTAATCAGCTAACGGGCCTCGGGGGAACTCTCGGCGCATCTACCCATCCTCATCAGGGCCCTGTGTCATAATAAGGCCCTTGGACTGAATCAGCCACGTTTTTCCTCATCTGGTCAACTTTAATGCTGAATCGTGTATTCTCAGCACGTCTTCTGGAATAATATTATCCTTGCCCGCCAACAAAAATTCTGATCCCAGATCAGGGACGTGCTTTCAAATGCCAGTGTCCCAATTAAGACACATTTAGTAATTATGCACCGCGCCTTTAGAAGGGGAAGATGGCTAATGTCACACACTGCATGGTCTATCCACCTTGTTCAAGAACAAGCTAAAAAATGGGTTTAGATTCCATTGTGTAGACTAGCCTATATTTTCGTTAGTTTTACAGAACATGCAAAAAAATAGAAACCAGGAAGCCTTTTCAATTTGGATTCCGTGAAAGACATTTTCAAATGCTACTTGTCAGTGCAGTTGCTGGGAAATTGTTCTGAAGAGCTAGTCTATTCAATCAAATATATATCCAGAATAAACTGCATTAAAATGCTCCAGATTGAGGCTTGCAATACAATAAAATTATCACATATTCTTTGAGCACCTGGACGCCTTCAAAGACAGGAAATTAGTGAGCAAATGCAATTAATCGCCTTCTACACGAACACCAAAAGACCGGTTTTGGCTGGGTGTGTTAGTCAATCAAATTCCAATACAAAAGTATCGGTCATGATATCGCGACGTCTATTACGCCTAATTAAACCACATCCACGCAATTAAACTCATATTTCCCCACCCACTAATAGACATGGCCTGTTATCCATCTTATAACGCCTACTAAAAGCGAAATCTAGATCACTGCACTTTTTGTGTCTTTATTCACTGGAACAAGTCATTAAATGCCATGGAAGCAAGTATGGTAAAATACAATTAACCTAGCCTACTTACACACAAACACACACACGCACACACCGAGATCGAGAGAGAGTCTCTCTCTGTGTGTGTGTGTGTGTGTGTGTGTAAAAAACCTTCTCGGTAAACGGCGAAGAAAGGAGAGTAGGGAAGTAAACAACCTAAAGGCAGGCTCGCTGGCCTTTTCTCTGCACTTACCTCTTCAACATCTGAGCAACCAGCTTTGCTTCTAGAAACATGTTAATTGACAACGGAGCTCATTACCGCATGCACATGTAGAGAGAGATTACAGGCACAAGAGCGCATTAATGAACTGTCAACAACTAAGAGCATGTACGAGCCCGGGATCACCCAAAACTGAGGCATTTATAAACGACAAAAGGCTCTGCCGAGACGGGATGAAAAG
The DNA here is from genome assembly GCA_017657215.1 of Limnothrissa miodon. Classification (NCBI taxonomy): domain Eukaryota; kingdom Metazoa; phylum Chordata; class Actinopteri; order Clupeiformes; family Clupeidae; genus Limnothrissa; species Limnothrissa miodon. The sequence continues at coordinate 17,444 of JAGFZM010001146.1, forward strand.
AAGACTCAGACTTTTGTTTGGTCAACTCAATTGATTGTAAATGGAAGATTAACATGGCCAGCGTCATCATTTTTAAGAGGCGAGGGAGAAAGGGCCCAATTAAGTCCACCAAATGTTAACTACATCGCTTTCCCCCTTTTTTAACCCAAATGAAATTCTAATTAAACCGTCTTTCGCGATCATTTTGGAAAGCAATTTCTCTCCCTGCTGGAAGAGGGTGCCCTAGTTGTGCTTCTCGTTAGGAGAAGCGTTAGTTCTTGGCACAAAGAGCTCGAAAGGCACATTGTAAAATGCCAAGGGGAAGTTAATGAGCATCAGCCGAGGTCCTTGGATCTATTCCTGGGGAATGGTGATGAAAGGATGGGATCTAGCCAGATGACTGCATGCTGTTCCAATAGGCATACACGTCTGCTCAAAAGGACAATCGTCGGTGTCTAACAAATTGTATAGAAATATTTCAGCATGAAGTAATATATTTTTAAAAGTTAAAATGTAATGATGGTTAAAGCTCTACTTGGTTGTGCGCCAAACTATTTGTAAGCCTACTCGTCCTTAAATGTATAAAAGTGTGCAGACCTAGTGAAAATTTAAGGAATTAATAGGATATTGCTCAAAAAACCTTTCTTGGGCATTTATGACTGGTAGTTGGCACATGGGTGTGAAGGAACAATGTTCTGACAAATCCATAAAGCCCATCTCAAGGGCATGGCCTGAGAAGGTGCTTTATGGCTTACAGCTCTGTGCACACCCGCGCAGGAGCTGTGCACAGGCTTGGCCCCACTAGATTCACATCAATGTCAGATTCCCGCATGACCTCCATTCAGAAGAAATCTTTGGAGCTTGGGGCCACAGAGCTGAAGGGGACCTTCTGTCCTCCTGCCCACTCTGTTAAGGGTAATATCTTAAGAGACAGGGCCTTGACCTCCAAACAATCTGATCCACATTTCAGAGGCTTGCCAGTCGCCCAACACATTCCAGTTCAATTTAAAATGATAGATAGATAGATGGGTAGATACGTAGACAGACAGAGAGATTAAAAAGTCAGTAGCAAGTAGACTAAGTAAGCAAGGACTCAAAGAGGAAATATTTTTCTTTTTAAAACATCCCTCAACATGTTAGAGATTTTTCTTTCTTTCACTTTTTTTTTGTCAAAATAGGATTTGTGTCCATGTCTATTGTTCAGCAGGACTGCTAATTCTTGGATGTCCGGTAGTAATCCTTTTGACCCAGGATGCCCCTCCAAAGAGACTTCCACTGCTGCATTCAGTCTCTGTCCAGGGTTTTTTATCCAAAGAGAGAGAGATCCAAAGCCTTGGTTTGTTAAAGCAACACTATGGCCTGGGGTGGGGGCTTTCAATAGTTCTTTCAATACTTCTTAATTAATGTATTACAAGGCTAAAACAGGATGCATATAAAGATTCACACACACTATCCCAATCATCTTGGGGAAAGAGAGAATAACCAGTTTTAAAAGTTTCACACAAAACCACTTGAGTATTAGTCCAAGCATAACATGAATGGGTAGGAATTCCATAACCAGTCCTCTTTAGGTGCACAACTAGGGCACATAACCAAAGCTTTTCATATATACTATATGAAAATTTACATTTTCAATTTTCAATAAATATGTTGGCATACATAAAAAGTATGCCTTTGATTCACCAAAGGATCTATTAAAAGTGAAATGTCTTTATCAATCTGTATTTTCATACTTTATCACATATGTATTTTTAGATATCTCTCAAACTCTGTGATTCCACAAAGAAGCGCAGGCATGTAGTGACACAAAAAATATAATATGGAAAAAAATATCAAAGTGTCCACACATGATACAAGGGATAACTTTCTGGCCATTTCTCAGAGAGATGATGGCTGTGTTAGAGGGGCTGCTTTATGCTAATCTTGCCAGACTGGAGGAGGATGGATTATGCCCAGGTGTCTGTGTTCCATGCCTAAGCGTTTTTTTATCTCTCTTTTCCCCGGCTAGTACTGCTCAGACAGGGAGGCCAGAGGCCCTTGAGTGGGTGCCACTGCCATGACGGCGAATGTGCTGGTGTCTCTAGCTAATCCACCTCAGGGCTTTCGCCATTAGAATACATAATGCAGAACTAGTCGTTTGGAAAGGCTCCAGATCGTGCTCTTCAAAACCCTTTTAGATACCCCAACCCTCACACACACACACCAACCCCCTCTTCTCTCCGTCCTCCTCTGCTCTCCCACCCCCACCCTAAACTGAACTCCAGCCCCAGCCAACACCCTGCCACCAGTCCTGGCAGAGCCTCTCCCACACCCCAGTCCTCCACCCCTCCTTCCCCTACGACTGGTGCCTGACCTGCGGGGCACGTACGGGTCCCAGCTGAGGAGCAAGGGCAGCTGCCAACCAGCGCCACTTCAACCCCGGCCATCCGAATGATCGCGTTTGTCAAGCCGCCACTCTGCGTCACCCCGCTCCAGTTTGATCATCGCAATTAGGTTGGATCAGTGATGTCATCTCTAGGAGGATGGAGAGAGAGAGAGAGCGAGTGAGTAAGAGAGAGAGGGGGAGATGGACTGGAGTAGCAGTGGAACAGCAGGTGGAGGTGGATCCTTCTCACCGGTGCTAACCTGTAGCATCAGTTCCCATTAAAAAACTTCAGCACTGATCCCATGACCCTGTGACCTTTTCAATCATCTCAATAACGCCACAGAAGCTATGTTGTAGAATGTATAGATATATATTTCTGAGCAAAGGAGATGATCAACAGAATGAAAACAAATACATATCAAAACAATATAATAAATAACATTTGTTTTTATGGATGCACACGTAAATATGCCAGTAATTATGAATGTATCTAGGGGGGGGAAAAATTCAACACACATTCAATTCAATGTGTATAGTTGTTGTATAGTTGTAATTGCTTTTTAAAGAAGTCTCAGAAAAAAAAAGGAAAATCAGTGACACCAAAATTAATCAGTAATTTGAAGAACAGAGAGCATGAGCCAAAGCAGCGGGAGGAGAAAGGGGGAGAAAAGTGGCTCATTTTCCACACTTTCAATGGAGATTTATGAACATATGGTGACTGGCTGACCCGGGGCTACCCTTCACTGAAGAGACAATAAAATAGCAATTACTGTGAACAGCGCAAGTGCTTGTGGATGCTTTGTGCGGTAATGCAGCCATGACCTCATTGTTGCCAAGTGCTCAGGTATAAAGAATGGACATTCCAGCATGCTTATTTCAGTAATAAAGACATGGACATTTAAGCCCCACTCAACTGTTCCCTTTTATACAGGAACACTAAGCTGAGAACAAGATGAAAAAGGTTATTGTGTGTCAAAAAAAAAAGAGGAAAAAGAAAACTTCTGCTATTAGGAAATTTGTGCAGCAAAACAAGTGGAATTAGAAATTTGGCATTTTGAAAAACAAAAGTCACTTCAAAATGTACAATAGAAAAATATTTTATTTATTTAGGTCTTAAAATAATTACCATCTGCTTGGAAAATATTAAACTACAGCACCTTGTCAATAAAAAAAAGAAAATACATAAGTACACACTATGGACAGTCAGCATGACTCTAGATACAGGACTCATACAAAGAAAAACACTTTTTACAATCTTTCAAATTTCCTAGTCAATGTTAAATGCACTGCAGATTTGCTTGTCAGTTTTTAATGAGATCTTGCCTCCCTCTAGTGGTGAAGGCAAGACTGTGCAGTATTGAAAGCTTCAGGTCTACTCTACCATTTGTTACGAGTTAGACAATAGCAAACATATTTAGGATGTGGTAAATACACAGATACAGATACACTTTAAGATTTCAAATAACTAATAACAAATCAATTTAGTATAAAATCATTATAAATTAATTCTATGGCATTGCTATTACATGACAGCATCTGTGCCATTTTAAAAACACAATCGCATTTTCCCTTATGGTACTGCGGCTGATGATCCTTGAACTGTATCCAATGCATTTTTCATTTACCGTTACAGCTTGAGCTTTATGTCATAAAAACACTGAACGCCTGCTACACGTGCACGCCCACTCGGTAAGAGCCGAGGCTTTCGCACGCAACTCCCTGCTAGTGAGGAATGCATATGGAGATTACTAATCCACTCCTATTGCATATGTCTTGCTTTCCAACCAGATGGTGAAAGAATACAGTACATAAACATATAAACAAGCTATTGGAGTTATTAGTCAGGTAGCTGGGGATTTTCTTGGACGTGGGGGAAGCCCTCGGCCCTGTGTGCTCTGAGATGGACCGGCCTTCTCCTGCCTTTGTCGCCCTGGCGACCGGGACTTGCGCTCAACGGGAGCACCAGGAGCTGAACCTCTCCCTAGGAGAAAGGGCTCCCACTCCAACAGCTTTTCTTCCACGGATGCCCAGTAACAAGTCTGAAAGAAATCCCCACATTTAAGTCAGCACACACACACTTTTTTTTTCTGAAGTGAGGCAGAATCTTTGAACACAATACATTCCATATGTTGTTGAGGCTGTGTTTACAATTCCCACTTCTGCTGCTCCATGTACCTCTAAAGAAAGTCCAAGGCACAGAACAGTCTCAAGTTAGATGTAGAATATTGATTCATTTTAGTAATTATTTGAAAAATGTGCAGTAGACTGAATAGACATTAACTGAAAAGTATTCAGTATGAAAAAGGCTTTTTAATATAGGAATTATGTTCATCATGCAGTGAGTAGAGGTCTGGCGTAGCAAGAGGCAATCCACCTGTGGTACTACTGAGCCGCTGGGTAGAGTGGATAGAGGTCTAGTCTTTCAAGTTTGTCTGCATTGTTGTATCTCTTATCTTATCTCTCTCTTGGAAACAGGGATTCACTTCTTTAAACATATGATTTTTTAATATTTAGCATTTACCGGTTTACACAGCTTAAGCAACATTCAGAATTGATGAAATAACAGAACTAGCTAAAAAGCTATCTGAGGCATCTAAAACATCATGACCATGCAGCAGAGACATTTTCAAAACTATTATGTAACCATTGAGTGAGTCCGAGTTCTGTGCTTAGCAAAGGTCACATTGGTACTGTATTTAACTAGCTTGACATGTATTGGAGGACCTATAAAAAAAAGCACTGGGGTGGAACAGTCAGAGTACTTTGATGCTTCATAAAACTCTGTAACTTCATAAAACAATGTAAAAATGTGCAATCCCTGCCCAGATATACTTGATTGAACACATTTTACAACATTCTGGAACCCTTGCCTGAGCTGGCATTGGTCCTCGAATCTATGGATGATGGTGAGGCATAGACAACATAAGCCACTTCATTGTGCATGACAGTTCAGCTGTGACAGGCCATGCAGTAAAAACATTTTATTTACTTTAATTGAACCCCTATTGGGATCTAGGCTTAGGCTGAACACTGTCAAATATAGTAGATAGATAGGTAGATAGAGATACTTTATTGATCCCCAAAGGGAAATTCAAGGTCCCAGCAGCTTAAGAAAAAAATCACACACAACATATACTACAGCGTACACAGGAAAACAACATGACTAGATCAACATTACTAAAAATAACAATAGAATGCAAATACTATGGGTAGAGATGCGCATGAATGTACTGTGGTACAGTATGGGGTGTGTGTCAAGGCAGTAGTGCAAATGAGTCCAGTAGTGCAACAGTGCAAATGAGTCCAGTAGTGCAACAGGTTAAAAGTCTATTGACCAGCAATAAATATGTGCATATATAAAATGGACAACAGAAAAAATAAGCATAGCAATTTAACAGTTCCAGTATAAGTATATGGACAATAAGATAAAAATAAAAATAGCCTAATAATATAAAAATTACAATGTCAGTGCAGGGATAAGTCTATCAAAGTCATATACGGGTTCATGCATCAGTCAAGTATGCAGGTCAAGTATCAGGTTACAGTTATTGTTAGTGGTCAAGTATGTAGTTACAGTATAATGAGGGGTTGTGCATGTGGGCTAATGTAGCCAGTAGGGTCCCTAGGCAGTGTCAACAATACACAGTATTGTAGAAAAATGTCTTGTAAGTGAATAGGAGGGTTCCAACTCTCCTTTTCCTTTCAGTGAAGCATTGTAGAGTTGAATGGCCCAGGGTACAAATTTTTTTGACCGTCATAAATTGTTCTTTGAGCCTCAGCAATAGCGTATGCAAATTTGTGTGGCTGAAAGTGACCCAGGAGCACTGCTAGCGTGTTTACAGGCTCATTTAAAAGGCTTAGAACGAAAATACTCGTAATTCCCGCCTCCCCTGGCAAATTCATAAAGCAACAGGGGATTGGACCAGAGACATTTCCAAACGATCTTTGGTTGGACCATGCAAATATAGGAGGTGTATCTTAGTGCTGCTGACGTCAAGAGCCACCTTGTTTCAGATTGACCTTTTTCAGCCCCGCCATTTCTAGCTTGAAATTTACATGTAGAATGAGGTGGAAGACGGCGGTTTAAGTTTTGCTATGGTCCATTGGATACCTTAAATTCGACTATAACAAGGTAAATGTGGTTTGACATTCTATGGGCACTTTAAAACAAACACAAAGAGAGGCTTAGACAAAAATCGAACATCAAAAATTCCGTCAATCCATGGATGGGTAGGCAGGCTAGTGAGGGAGGGTGAAAGGAGACTCCTCTGTGGTGACTGTGGAGACTTCTCTGAAACCATCAGGGAGGTCAGCCACTTATCTGAAGAACATCCGATGACGGCATGGTCATTTCGACACACTTCTGAGTAGAGTACCAAAGTTTTCCCAGTGCAGATGATGGATGCATTAATAATGTAGCCTGGCCTACTCATTGCCATGCCATGTGTGCTTAGTACAGAGTGCAGCAAGTGAGCAGCATTCAGTGCAAGCAGATCAGCTGACCTGAGACAGCTGATCCCTCAGAATGACAGAACCAGGTAGCCAGTTTACCAGGGTGCACTTCTCCCTTTTTCTTTTCCCCTCAGTTGATGCCATCCTCGCTTGCGATTGAGTTTTCACACATTATATTGATTACGGTCATGTACTACCGTTTCTACAGTTAAAGCTCCAATGTGTAAGACGTTCGCTAATCCTGCGCCACGCAGTTCAAAGTATGTATTACAGCTACGGTAGCTTTCACTATTCAAAACGCCAATATGTCTAGCTAAAAGCAGTGGCAACAAGTGACAATATAAATGAGGAATTAATTATTTTTCCTTGAATGAGATGAGCGAGATGTGGTAATATTGATATTGTAGGTCTGTATCTCACGACTCGACCGAAAATGAACAAAAGGCTACTTTTGTAGCCACGGTTCAATAAGAAAGAACAGCGGCTTTGTATCAGACCAACATCCCCTCTTCCCCTGTCTTACTCTGTAACGTTATAACTATTACAACTAGCTCACAGCTTACTCACATTCAAGCGCAGAGTGGAATATAATAGCATGTCATTTCGTAGATAAAATTATAACACTAAGCTTGCCACTTCGTGAAAAAACAAGGGTTAGCCTAACAAACAGAGGGGGCTATGTAAAATAGCTTAGATAAATAAAATGAATAGCACTTCTGGTACTGTTATTCATTGCAGGTAAATCTACCCAGTCAACATTATTACATCCCAAACATTGGGAAGCCTCACCTGATAGCCTCACAGCCAAAGAGCAAATTGTTTCAGTTAACATTACACAATGGAAAGCATACACCTACCAGACAATCGTGCAATGAAACATTTTGAATTCAGACATAATCTACCTGTCCAGAAGGAAGCAAGCAAACTCAGAGAGTCTCTTTCAATCTTGTTTCTTCCTCGTGTATGCATTTATGATTCATGTCATTCACATCATCTAACGTTAGGGAGAATTAGCAGCTCCGATGTTCTCTTTTTTCCGATGTCACTGGTCTTGCTCTTTTCAATATCCTTTTTTGGGAGAAGAAGACACCTTTTCCTGAAATTCGGATTTTGAGTATGTGTGATCCGCCTTCTTTTTCAAAACTTGCCGGGCGACTGGCGCATAGCATTACCCGAGTTTCACGTGACGGCGAAAAACGCGAACGACGAAGTATTAATGTAGCCTATTATGTCCCTTACTGGCTAATTTATTTCAAGATGGCGAATGACTATGGAGCAACGCCAGCCATTCATGCCTATGTAAATTGACCATTTAGAATACTTGAAATTGATGGTGGTCGTAAATATTAGGGGTACGATTATGATTAGATTATGAACAGCTAAAAATGCTACACATTGCACCTTTAAAGATACTTTTGGCCAGTGTGTGATCGGTTGGCACAAATATATACACACACACACACACACACACACCAAACTTCTCAAAGAAATAGAAAACTATATGAAAGTAAAGTGAGAATTTTATTGTAGGCTTCACTATTGATCGTCAAAAAATAAAGACACACTCATAGGCAGGCAGACAGTTTTGGGGATATGGAACAATTTGGGGATAAGGAATAATTGGTTAATGAAAGCAGCCATACACAGTCATACTGGAATGTATCTTAGCATTACCTCAAGGGTGACAACATCTGGATGTAGAGGTTGCCTCATTCTTAGTTTATCTTCCAGGGTTTTCAGATCCTAAAGATACAATTGATAATTGATACTAGGGGTGGGCAATATAGACGATATATACCGTATGCAATATGAATTTGGCCAATGATAGAGATTTTGGGTCATATCGGCATACCGTGATAGGCTCATTGCGTCTCCACAACCATGTGAAAAATGTTGACCTGTAGCTTCACCTTATTGATAGCACCTTTTCATTCTTACAACGAAACTGTGTAAGAGCCTATAAATTGAACAGCTACTGCCTGACACAAATGCAGCTTACCAGTTTACTTCTGTGTGAATTTGAGAGTCCAATATAAACACCTCCTAACGATGACTAAACAACTGTTGTACATATTGACTTTATTGTTGTTTACTTGCTATAAGTTACATACCAAAGTATACCATGATATATATCATCTACCGTCTATGGTTCAAAATATATCGCAATATAATTTTTAGACTATATCGCCCACCCCTAATTGATACATCAACATTTGGTCAAATACGTTATTACTAGTGGCTCAAAACCAAATATAAGTTACTTATTGTGTTGGGCCATTCAAAACAGGTATACATTCATTTTTTAGTCCATAATGGGATTAGCTTCCATTTTGGCCTACTAAAATTTGAATTTGAAATAACTAAATTCATTATGCAGATGGTATGAATCAATATGGTCAATAGGTTTCAGGTGAGGTGAAGCCTACCCTCAAGAGTTCAGCATTTCGTTCCTGGGCAGCCTTTGATGCAGTAGTTAATTGTTTCTTCTTGACTTTCTGATGTTGATGTTGAATCTCCATCTGTTCCAACAATTCCGCTCTTTTCCCTAAACTATGACAAAATCATTATTTACCAAGCTTGATTTAAGTAACAACTGGTTTCTTGCCCCTCGTTAACCAGTTAAAACCTCAACATAAGCTATAATGCAACGTCAACTGATGTAGGTAGTGTAGCCTAGCGTTTCTTTTGAAAACAGTTAACGTTATTTAGTGACTGCATACTGAAATGTTAGCTGCCTTTGAGTAGTCCTAAGTCATCTGATGTACAATAGACTTAGTGTTGTGGTAAAATTGGTTTCAGATTGGATATTAAGCAGACATGAGTTAAGTTACAAACATTCAAAAGTGGCTATGCTTACTGTATTTAACTGTGTTGCTCATTTTATTTAGTAAATTCATAGCATTATTGCCTGGGCAGTAGGCCTATTTCAGCATTTCTGGTACATGTAATTAAATAAGAAACACAATTTGTTTTAGCTTGTAGAGCTCAAGTCACTTCCCTTATTTTGGTTTTATGACAAAGGATGTGTAATACCATTCACAGTAGTTTGTTTCCAAAGTAAAAGTCCTTCTTTTTAATACAACATGTGAGTTAATATTACACTTAAATCTTTCAGATTTGTAGTACATGTTGCCATAACACATGTTGCCATAACACATTTCCCTTGTTAAAGGCCCACTATGCAACATTTTTCATTTAATTAATCCTTTTATACTGTTTAGGATGCTAAAATGAGTCATTACACGGCTGTATAATGCGCCACTGTGGCCTATAGCGGTAGATACAGCACTTGCAATGTTCAGCAGAGCGGACCGCCTCCAATAGAATGCAGTGCAATACAATGCAATACAGTGGTCTTTAGAGGGAGCTTGTGAGAGAAAAAAAACAGAACGTTGCTTAGCCCTGCTTTAAGCACATCTTATCACAGCCCAAACTGTTAATTAGGTTTGTGCTTGCAGGCACCTTGCAATCTTTCACTTGTAATAATGCACCAACAAAAAACGTTAGTGAACGGCTGCAAGAACCTGCATGCAAAAGTAGTATTCACAGCAACTTGAACCCCCCCCCCCCCCCCCCAAATAAAGAACTTAAATCAGTGTATACCCTAAACAGCAAGTTATTACATGGTAATGATTTTAGCTTTGGTGGTAAAAAGTTGACAACACATTACCATTACACAAAGAGTGATTTATGAAACAAGTAGTTCTTCCATGTATCTTAGTAGGCCTATGCCTTTTTAGTTTTTTTTTCCCCTTTAAATTTTAAAATGCTCTAGAAAGTTGAAAGGTAGGGTCTACGATTCTGAAAATCACTTAAGCCTCTGAGACAGATTTGAAAAAAGCATCCCACCCCCCCCCCCCCCAAACCAAATACCCTCTCCTAACGACTAAATTGTCGTTGCCGTACTATAGTATGCTAACTATACGTTTAAGAATGCTCGGTGCTAACTAAGCTGGCTCTAGTTTAGCATCCTGCCAAGCTTCTGAGCATGCGCCATTTGTTCACAAAGAAGGTATGTGCAAAGGGGGAGGGAGCAGCAGATTGCAGTTTGATAGATGCGTCAGAATGCAATCACACTGGACAGTGTTTTTCCTGGATTGTTCGTTCTAGAGGCCACTAAAACTTTTAATATTTGTGTCAAAACTTTTAATTAATTGGTTGCAATGGGGGTGTGAAGAGTAATTCATGCAATATGTTAAAGGTGCTCTAAGCGATGTGACACGTTTTTAGGACTAAAACATGTGTTGTTACATACAGCAAACATCACCTCACAATCTGCTAGCTGCCTGTCCCCTGAACACACTGTAAAAAAACGCGGTCTCTGTAGACAGCCCAGGCTCCACAAACGGCAACATAACACAGTGGGCAAACCTAGCATAACAGACGAAAACGAAACATAACAGTGTTCCAGCCAATAAACGACAAGGTTCATGAGTCTTTAGGGAGGCATGGGAGGGAGGGGGAGGAGTAAGCTAACTTATAACGCTTGAACCCTCTCTGGAGCTATCTTCCGTTTTGTTTGACAATACTTCGAACGTCAACAAGAAGTGATGTGAAACAGCATCGCTTAGAGCGCCTTTAAAAAGTGCATGCTCCAAAAATCGAAGACCCTGCCTTTAAATGGACATTATATCTGGTCAGATGGACTCTGAAAAACTTTAGAAGCTATTTAAAGTGAAAGATTGCAAAGAGCCTCAAGCCACCAAGTCTCTTAATAGACATGCAATGAACAATATAAGGGATGTGTGGTCTACAAGAGAAAAAGCTGGTGCAACTTATTTTATTACATGTATCAATTTGACATGTAGGCCTATCAACTCTGCATCACATTGTAGCAGGCATTTCATTTTGAAAAACAAAGTGCTGTGAAAGGTCGACCAAGTTTACATTCAAAGGTTCTTAATCAGTGACAGCATGTTTGTAATTTTGATGCTCACTTTTAGAAGAGAAAGAATACAGATGGTCTGAAACCAACAAATATGTAGTTAAACATAAAGATTGTGACGGGAAGGAAAGCTTTGTATGGATGGATAGATGGATGGATGGATGGATAGATAGATAGATGACAACCACTGTGCTAGGTAGCCTACATTTTGATTTATTACCGTTCATATAGTTTGCGGCGCAACTATGTTGTTTTTTTTTTATTTGCGAGTTATAACTAAAGATTGTTTATAAACCGTCTCTACTAGGCCTACATAAGTATTAGAAGTGGCATGGCCGGGAAATAATGATGTGAATGAATTACTTTGAATGTGACACATAGATGTGTCAGCAATGAATTAACCAAACTTGGCCGTTTGTTTAAAAAGTGATTCATGAGTCTTTACAATATCCAATCATAACCTATTTTACTGACTTGGCTTACGTTACCAAGCAACGTTAGCCTAACCTAACGTTAACTGCTAACAGTGAACAAAGCAGACCAGACTCTTGATCCATTGTAGCTTAACTAATATTACCGAATGATACTTACATATCCTCATGTCTTTTGCTTAGTTCAAATTCGTCGTACATGGCTCCGTTGCTGTACGCTCAGACACACTTGGCACAGACGCCTGGTCAAGAAACCACAACCTAGCTATAGATTTTTCCTTGACCTTGATGGAAAACGTCATGGGATCAAGGCATTCAAATTATTTAGGAAGTCAACGGCAGCCAATTCCTGGGTTCGGTCATAGACCTCACTGTAACGGCGCGTAGCCTACCTTTGCACTGAATAAAGGGGGCTTAATATGCACCCCCCCCGCACCCCATTTCTATCCCGGTTCCGGGAAGTTATCGTCTTGCTCCGCCTTTAAGTGTTGGTCTAATTCAAGATCACACAGCATCGTGTAGCACTGCGCAGGAACACTTATCTTTAGGTGTAGAGATCTTTAGAGATGGTGCACTTTGTACATTTTGCAAAGTCTTGAATTCGTTAAGTAGTCGAGCGTCCAACAATTAAAAATATTCAGCTTGTTTCATTAGGAAAGACATTTCCATTTTCCACTGTAAAATGACTATCTGAAAGAGTGAGCTAAACGGGACTAGAATGCCTTAAGTATTGTCTAGGCTATATAGGCTACCTTAATTGACCATTAGGACACAAATTAAGCAAGAATTTCCTTTTCCCGGAGACATCAGGTTGTAGGCCTAGGCCTACTTTTTCATTCAGGAACATGTCAAAATATCTATAGGGTAATTAACAGCACAAATGTGTCCAGCTAAAATAGGCCTGCTTCTCAGTGTGGGTCCAAACATAAGCTACAATTGGACATAACCTGACTGATATTGATGTTGGGGTTGGAATTTCAACGGAACAATTGAAGTTTATGATTGAAAGAATGTAGTGTTTTAAAATTGTGTTTCTGTAAGCTGATGTCAATGTCAAGGTCAATATATTCTACTAGACCAGGGGTGGGCAAGTTTTTTGACTCGTGGGCCAAATTGGGTCGTAAAATTTGATAAAGGCGCCGTGCCAGGTGCAGATAGATGTAGTGTTGGAGTGAAGTAATATAAATGACTAATGTAAAGGCCTTTCTATTTCACAGGTTTGGCCTTTAATGGGTAGTAAAGCGTGGCTATGCAAGGCTTTTTTTTATTTTTATTAACAGCAGTCTGCAGACAATGCAGGGAAAATACCAAATAAAGGTTTAATAATGTTATTTAATATAATTTTGAAAGGTTTGGCGGGCCGGATTAAAAAGCTGAACGGGCCATATATGGCCCCCGGGCCTTAGTTTGCCCATGCCTGTACTAGACTATTGAGCAAATATAAACATTTTGAGTGGTTTGTCAATCATGGTCAATTAGCTGAAACTATTGTCAATTTTGTAAAGCCAATATGCCTTATAAGCCAGGCATCCCTTTGAAGTGAGTCAACAACTTAGACAAACACTCATTTTCTTGAAGCATTAACCCCACACCTCCAAACAGCTGATGTATACAGTACAGAGCAGCAGGCCTCAGAAACAGCAAGTAGCTCTATATTACCATCTGGTGGTCAAAGAGCGAAGTGTTATTTCGACTGTCATAATGTGATAAAATCTGAATTCAGTAAATACATTATATTGTATTTTAAATGGCATTTCATGAGTTATTCATGACATCAGAAAAAAATAATCTCATGCTCCTAATCTGAAGGCATAGTCTCTAGTCAGTCAGTCCATACCCCTGTTTGCGCCTGTTGAGTGCTGCCAGTAGGAACAAGTATGAAAATTTGTGTGTAAAAACAAGACACAGAAAAATTAAACTGCAATAAAACTTTGCCTTGCCAGTTGGTCTGTTTTGTATAAAATGGTTTCATTCTTGGTCCTTCAGACAGCAATCCACAACAAGGGTATGGATTGATAGTTTCTGGAATATTAAGACTGAGTTTGCTTTGTAACTTTACACTTCAGATAGCCTACCGGCAAGGACTTATAGTTGTGTTCATTTACATTAGGACAGAAAGCAGTGGTATGCATATTTTTGAAATGCAACAACTGACCTGAAATTAACTGACATCTGTCAAGATCCCTCTAAATATTTCAATAAGGATACAGTTAGTCAAATTGGATCAAGGAATTTCAACAGGAGAGCATGAGTTTGCTTAAAGTACATCAAAACCCATATTTTATTTTATGTATAGCAATACAATTTACATATTAAATAACACTATAATAGAATGCTTTGATATAGCTTTAACAGAAAAGAAAAAAAATAAAACAAACAAATAAAACCCAAACTAAATAGTTTTGTGTTATTTTAGATTCCAAAAGAGGGGGCATTGCTTGCTCCCTCATTTATTGGTGAAAGGGACAAGCTTACAACAGCTATTCTATTGCGTCCTTGGACAACATAATCATCAAATTGTAAAAGAAAATCCAACTAAAATGGGCAAAAAAGAATATCACAATCACTGCCTTGGTCAATGTGAGGCGTTGGCTTGTTCTGGAATGTGATGGAAGATAGCACAATGCATGGAGACAGACTTGGTTTTCACATGTTCACCACAAGAAAAAAAAGGGGGACTTGGACCTAGAAAACAAAATAGATTCATATGAAAATATAAAATTCTATGATTATATACCATAGATACAAAGTTGTTAAAGAGAATGGTTATAGAAGCGACAAACTCTGTACACACAGAACGCTGTGGTTATACTAATGTTGAGATCGTTTAAGCGCGCTTGAGATGAGCAATGCTCTGAAACAAAACATAAGCTGCACAGGACAGCATGAAGGAGACAACCAAAGAGAAAATAGTGCTTCCCACTGAAGTATGTGTTCTTGTGACAAAGGAATGAATGTGTGTCATTAACCCCAAATGTTGGAGAGTTGTGACGTAATTCAACAGCCTCCTGACAAGGAGACAAAGGACATCAAAACAATAATAATAACATATTAATAAAGATAGGCTAACAGTGGTTCCTATCAAATGTCTTTTTTTTCCATAAAGATGAATTAAGAACTTCAATTAACCTAAGAAAAACGTAAATGGTTTCCTCTAGCATTTGACTCAGATAAAATTCAAATGAGATTACTATGAGTCGGCCATTTTGTCATCACCTCTGAGGAGGAATTTCAACACCATGTACTGCCATGAAGACACTGTAAAATGTTAAAGAATGAGCTTAAGTCTTTGGTAAAACTTCATAAATCAATATCCCCCTACTTTGCATGGCAAGACAGCTCAAGAAGCCTCTAATATCAAGCTGTTGATTAAAGTTGTTGGGCAAGAGAAAAAAACAGCCTGTACCAATTGCCTTATGGCCAAAGTGACAGAAGGTTTTCTTAAATTGTGTCTGGCAAAAATGTGTAAACCACATTCATCATTTTTCTAATTCATTATGTGATGAAAAGTATTTCCCATGCGAGACTTGTGTGTATTTGGCAAAAACAAACTACACCATACACCACATTGAATAGTTTCACACACCAGCACAGTCAGGCAATGCAGGGGGAGATGATGTCAATGAGAGGCCACGGGAGGTCTTCAGGAGCTCTCAATATGACAAAAAAACAAAAAACCGTCCATGATTGCATTCTTCTAATATTTTGTTAGTCATAAATAGAGAGTTAAAAAAATACAGTGGGGCATATCACAACGATCAAAATTCTCAGAGTATAAGTTATGCTTTACAGGACACAGTCACTTTGTATTTCAGCTGGACTTGGACACTATATATGGTTATTTTTCTTGAATAGCCCATTTAGCAGCTTGCAGGATGAAGCAACAGAGAAGCCAAGCCAGCGGAGGGAGCGAGTTAGAAGGGCGTGAAATCAGCACTGTCAGAGAAGTGTGGCAGAACATCAGACCAAGTCTAGCAGGAACTAGTGAAGAGTCGATCGTGACAGAGAACATTTACAAAACCACAAGATATAATGATTACAGTATATCCATATATATTAAAAGCATAATATGATTCATATAAAAGTAATAAGTTCACAGTAGCTGTTTTTAATACCACCTTAGAAAATTAACATATGGGTTTTACCTTTCTAATATAATGCAGCAAGGAGCTGTTGATGGCATAGGAGATACTTAACAAAAACAGACACATTCCCATATTGCTTGTCAGTGCCACAGAAACCTTAAGAAGCTGATTTTGAGAAAGGATTACTTTGCCAGTGCCGTGGAACATTGCAATGCCATGCAGGTGAACGCCAAACTTAATCACTGACTTTCCATCTGGCGTGAGGTGGAAATGTGCACATGGGAATCGCGTTTGAGACGGTCCAGGAAGTTGAGTGGGAGAGCTTTTTTCGATGGAATGTCGAAATCAGGCCGTGGGAAAAAAAATCATCAAAGTAGATCAGAATGATTATAGGCAGTAACACTGATATTACATAGTGCAAACTAGACAGAAGTGTGGTTTTGTTGTTGTGAACTTGAAAACATAGGTGCAAAATGTTCAGTAGGATAACATTAAGACATAAAATGGCAAAAAATAAATATCAAAAACTTTTTATCAGTGTAAAAAAGTAATCAGGTTATTTATTTAACCAATAGTCTGGCAAAAAAGGCCTCGAAAAAGTCTGTCTCTAGTCCTTGAAGTTTTACAAAGTAAGTGCCTCTTCGTGCCTCCTCCGTCAGACCAGAGACTCCATGCTCTCGGCAGGGTCCGACTCGTCTGTGACGGCCATGGCTCCGTTTCTGTCTATGGACATCGGACCAGCTCCGTTCTCCTTGGTGCTCACCAGACTAAGCAGAGCTTTATAAAGGTACTGGTACTGGTCCTGGGAACACAATAAACACACATGAAGAGGCAGTCATTGGCAGTGAATTTACAGAAATACATTTCTAGAATTTTTATAAACTTTATCATGAGTCCAATTCCAGGTGGATTGTTTTGTGTTGAACCGTTTGAACTTAATTGCAAGAGTCAAGTTCAATAGACACAGCATAGTTCATAGCATAGTTGAATGTACATAGTACATAATATTACAGAAACAACTGTATTTCTGTACATATCTGAAAATGGACCTGCACTCTTCATATATACAAATATACGTCAAATATACAGTATTTCACCAGTGACACTTTTATTAAAGTTGTCAGCAGCAGCAGCAGCACAATGGTTAGACTGGATTAGATGAACGTAGATCATAATTGGATTAGGGATTAGGATTTCTTTTTTAAATACAGAATATTTATATTTTAGCAGTTGTTTTCCAGTGATGGCATGATTAGCCATCCTTAGGAATTCCTTATAATGGCCGGGCCCAGTGCGGCGCCAGACACGGGACTTTGTTTTAGGCCTTTTTCAGGCCTTCTTCGTTGTATGTTCTATGTAGGGTGCACATGCACAGCAGACAGATCCAGACAGACTTTTCTGTATAGACTACATGCAAATACCAGTGCATAGCTTTGTGAAGTGTTCTGCAAATTGTGATTAGCTGGTTTGCTGTTGAAACAATAGCCTTTTGAAAACGTACTTACATAGCTTACTGTAACTCTGGCTATGAACAAGGGCATGGAAAATCAATTTTAATCACTGAGAATGGCCAAAAATCTGCTGATAAAACAAGCTCTCCTTCTCTATTTAATTCAGCAAATTATCCATCAACTTATTAGATAACCAGCAGTTATGAAAGTACTATATTGTAATTGTAAGTATTGTAAGTGTTGTAATGGTAGGCTAATGGTACTCTATCAGCCACACAAACATTAAACCCATTCCCAGGTGAACTGGATCAAGGGCAGCGAGAAGCAGATGAAGTCTTTGCCACTCACAATATCTGTGAAGACACCGGGCCTCATGAGGTTGATCATTTTGGCGACCTGATAGACGCCCACGGCGTTCTCATTCTCCAGCTGCTGGGAGAGGGTGGTGAGGGCACACAGCATTCCTGCCGACACCGCGCCGAACCTGGGCCAGAGCACAAACATGGTTAGGTCCCACACAGCTCCTCCAAAGGACACAACAAACACGCACACACACACATTTTGCTCAGCAATGGCTCAGATATTTGGGTGACTGCCAGGCTTTCTTCACAGCAGGATTACTTAGTCAAGTGTGTGTGTGTGTGTGTGTGTGTGTCCGTCCGTGTGTGTGTGCGCATGCGCGCGTGCCGATTAGCATACTAACTTTGACAAGTTCAGAAATTTGGTATGCTGCTCCCGTCACCTACACAATGGGAAGGCAAGGGCTGAATACATTTTGTTGAATTATGCCTTGGCGTCGATACAAAGTTATTCTTCAAAACTGAGAAATAATGGAAAAAAGAACATGCCTGACTGCACATTAGCCAGAGCCCAGACTCATGCAGCAACACAGTGGCAAGAGGCTTTTTTAGTATGCCAGCCAATCCACCCGATCCTCTACGCCTGTAGAACACCAGGCTGCATTACTAGAAAACCCAGAGTAACTGAATGTTCCGGATGATGTGGGCCCACAGAGTTCTCGAGCAATAAATGTAGAAATCCTGACCTACGGGATGTATTAAGTGAAAAGTATTACCCGCTTTTGTGAAGACGCTCAACTGAATATTTATAAATTGGCGAGGAATTTCAAAGCGCCCATCAATGCGGAACCACCATTCGATGGTGCCATAGCAACGCAGGACATAAACGATGCCATGGCAAGAGACTTAAATGACTCTGCTCTCAAGTTATTAATTTATTTTCAATAAGACAGTGTTTGATCTCAAATCACAGCCCTCGATAGCTTGGAGTGTGTGCAACCAATAGCTGTGTGCGCTCAGAGACAGCATTTGAATCTGACTGTCTTAGTCAGATTCAAATGCTACTGTCTTAGAATAGCTGGAGGATATTCATTCAGTATTAAGCAAAGAAGTGTGTGAGGGAATCTAGACCCTAGCTATCATTCTCATTTCCATTTAGTACAACGTAGGATTTGAATTTATGATCCTGAGAACAATGCTCTAACAGATTCATTTCTCCCAAGCCTGGCACCATCATAGATTAGATCAAAGCTGAACCACTTGGACCAAAGTGGCCGGGGTTTAACATCCTGCACAGGGACTGACTGGGAATGGCAGTGTCCATTTAGAGACTCTGACTGCATGTGTGTTTCTGGAGATAGAAGATGGCCGACTAGCTGGCACACAGTGGTGACGTACTCGTCGTGAACTATGGTAGGTCCGTCTCTGGTCATGGCCTCCTCCTTGATGACGTTGATGAGCTCAAAGGTGCTGCTTATCGGGGCGTCTGGGTTGGGCCACTTTGGACACTGGAAGTGACGCACCTCCAGAACATAGTCGTCCTAAAGGGAGACAGCAACATCCATTCATGAGGGGAGGAGAACAGTGACTGAGGCTGCCAGTGGTGTACTGACACTGCAGAAACAGAAACGCACACACACACACACACACACACACACACACACACCTGTGTGGCTTCCAGGATGAAGTCATGGATGATGATCTGCTCCTCATTGGAAAGGCAAAGTCTGTCTTTGCTGATGAGAGTGACAGTGAAGGCCTCACAGTTCATGGCTTCCTCTCGGCTGGGCCAGTACACAAACTCATCCTCTGCCTGCAGATGAAGACGAGGAGAGAGGGGAGTAACAATGGTGTCATGTTGTCTTTTTTAATAGGCTTTCACATTTCAGTCAGAATGTGGATGGAAAAATATCTGTGTTGATCGAAGACCCTCTCTTTGTGGCAGCCTACTGGAGGTTTATTTCCAACCCCCTTAGCAACTTTGGTGATTGAACTGTGGGTGAATATATAGTTAGCAAATAAATAGCAAATATGGAACTCCAGAATAGAAAAATTTGTCTTTACCAGTCCTTGGTTGTCGGGCAGCATAACAATGATTTGTGCATTGTGATCCCAGATCATCCTCCAGAAGTCTTTAGTTGTGTGGGGCAAGGGATGCTGGGTAATAATGAACTCATTACTCCTGTAGTATCCCTGTGTTACCAATGCAAGACACAAAGCACAAAGTTCAATCACTGGTTAACATTCTGTGGACAAAAATAGCAAAGCAGTGCACACTCTCCATATAAAACTGGACACAACTAGTTTTTTTTTTGGATCATACAAGATTCACACAAAATGTCAAAACAAGTCTTGTAGTTCAAAAGCCAACAACAAAAAACAAACCAAACCAAAAACAATTGCCTGTTTAAGAGGCTTTTAAACAAGCCATAGCATTTCTAATCTTTCTCTCGATGTGAGGTACATTTTAATGCTTTTGGATTTTTCAGTTGAGTTAAGTGATGTCTTGGGGAGAAGTGCTTTTAGCGCGACCACTGAGCTAGGTGCCTCATAGAAGCAAATGTCAGCCTTGATCAGAGAGCGCAGTGTGGTGTGTGTGTGAGTGTGTGTGTGGGGGGGGTTGGCACTCACCATTATATAAGAGGCGTTGATGTAATCAGTTCCTTTCATCCCCGGCAACGGCGCCAGGCCCACTCGCGCTCTCTCCGCTAGGGGGAGCAAGAGGAGCGCACACTGTTAACTCAGACACTCAAACCTCATTTATCTGACAGCCTGCACTGATGTACTGTATTTTACCCACAGTGGAGAATTTGGATTAAAAAAAAAACAAAACAAACAACAAAACATAGTGCAAAACTAGTGCACTTAAAGAGCAGTAAAATTCTATAATGAAGTTAACTCTGAATTGTTGGGTTGGTGAGGAGAAGGGGATGGGGGATGAGAAAGCGAGGTATGGCTGAGTTGAGAGCCAGTCGGGGGGGGGGGGGGGGGGGGGTTTACTCACAGGGGACCACGGAGGAGTTGCGGTTCTTCTCCTTGTTGCACTCTTTCTGCGCGCTGAAGCATTCCACGAAGCGCGCGTTGCACTGGGTCACCAGCTGCCGGGAGACACCAGAGGGCGCAGGGGTTATATAAAACAGAATGGAGAAACAGCAACAGACCTCATCATAGACCCCTTCCAGTCGCCGCACGCCTTTCAAAGATGCGGCGGGCGCCTTTTGATTCGCGTAAACAAATCTTAAGCCACCCGACGCACAGCGGTGAGGCTGCGGTGGAAACTATGCCGAAAAACATTCGGTTTTGTGCAAACAGACAGACTTTACCACAACCACACAATATCAAGCAGCTGTAATTCTCTCAACTTATATGACATAAAATCAAACACTACATGCTAATACATTCCTTCTTGCCGTTAAATAAAGCAAGACAAAACAAACCAGAACATGAGAATTGAACTATGAGACATTACAGTGTCAAAGAGGAATTTGGGGAAAAAGAGGCAAGGATGAAAACACAAATACAAGACCATCCACATTAGCATGGTGATGCATCACACCGATTTCGAGCAGTGGACACCATTTGACAAACTGAAAGCCAAATTACACTGTGTCCACAACTGAAGGGAAAAACACCATCATGAAAGCCAATTAGGGCTGGAAAGGGTCACTCTGGACATAGCAACGGCCACAAGCCTCATGTTTGGTTGAAAGTGCCAGGGCTGCCTAAAGATAAGAGGCTTTCTCAAAGGGGAGTCCACTGACTCTCTCTCTTTCTCTCGGCTTGCTTGCTTCTATGCCTGCCTCTAATGGCGTTCTCATTTACATTCACTTTTGAACTCTAAAAAGAGATGACTCAAGACTCGCTGTGAGCCATCTGCAAGGGTCAGGTGACAGACTCCCAGAGGAGCCAACAAAAAAAAAAAGAAAAAGAAAAATGCAGCACGGAGAAAGGGGTGGAGAGAGGTAGAGTCTGTTTGTGTGTGTGTGTGTGTTTCTCTAACTCAGAGGCTCGTCCGACCTTGAACTGTTTCTCCAGGCGTGTCTTGCCTCCTGGCCCCGGCGTGAGGATGCTGTTCACGTAGCTGTGGAGCTGTGTGCCCAGCACCTCAGTCTCCTTGCCGAGGATGGCCTCCTTCAAGGCATCGTGAATGAAAATGTACTGCTCCTTGATTCAGACAGGAACAGTCAGAGAGAAAGAGAGAGAGAGAGAGAGAGAGAGAGAGAGAGAGATATGTGTGAGTATGTGTAAACCTGACAAGATAAATATAACATTCTACACATTGCCGTCCTATCACATTGAGACAGGCGCGGGGAGAAGCTCTTACCTCTGTCTGGACCAGATAGTTGCGCTGGGTGCGGATGTGTTTCAGAAAGCCCAGGACATTGACTGTGCCTTTGTCCTTGATTTGCTGCAGCATGCTGTCGATGACTATGTAGGTGCCCGTGCGGCCCACTCCAGCACTAAAGGGCACACAGGAGGCTCAGTCAGTCGCATTATACGTCAGACAATGAGTTCATGTCGACCTTTGTCTATTGGGAAACAATAGCTGCGTATAAACCCCTTCACACTATCTTTGAAAGCTTGGATCACTAGCCATTCTTTCAAAATCACGCTGTAGACAGACTGTAGATTACATCCACCTACACACAGGCACAAAGGCACAAAGGCACACACACACACACACACACACACACACACACACACAGAGCCAAAGCACTGTCCGAGGCATGCACATACACACACACACACACACACACACACAATCAAAGCACTGCCCGAGTCACGCACATGCGCACACACATACAGTTTGGCCAAATGGTCTGCATTTAGCTCGGCGTTTCCAGGTTTCCTCCCCTGTGCATGCAGAATGAGTTAATGAGCAGGGCCCCGAGCAGCAGCTTAATGATTAACAGTGGAGGTTCAGAAGGGCAGGTGGAAAGTTCAGGCTGCCCGCTCCAGTCCCTTTGGAGTGCGAGGGCGGCGGGTGCGGCGGCAGGGGTGAGTGGGGGGGGGTGGGGGGGGGTGGCTGTAGTTGTGCTGGGAGGTCACTCCAGGTCGTGGGTGCAGTAATGAGGGAAGAGACGCAGTCGGCTGGCCAGCGCGGCCGTAATTGACTGTGAGGAAACAGCCCCTGCCTGCTGTGAAGGGTCATTATCTAACAGTGCCGGACAGATGACATTAGAGGGCGGTGCTCTCATTATGCTGGAGCCCGGCACGGACAATTACAGTCTATTTCCCTGGCCGCGCCGGGGCCCTGGCTCCGGGATTAGGGCCCTTGGAGGGAAGCCGCGGACGCCTAATCAGACTGCCGGCAGAATAACCTCACAACCCACCATGCACTGGGGACACAGTGTTTTAGAGAAGAATAAAAAAAATCTGTGCTGAATTTGTCACCACTTAGATCTCTAGACATGCACGCACCCACACACACACACCCATTAATGGGACACAGGCTGCAAGCTTGTGGGATCACCCAGAGAGCTCCCTCCGGTGGTCGGTCATTCAGGTTGGTCTTCACCTACCTGCAGTGCACCAGCATGGGGCCCATGTCGGGCGTCTGTGCGGCCGAAGACTTGCGCACGAAGGTGAGGACGGGCAGCGTGTACTCGGGCACGCCCATGTCCGGCCACTGGGTGTAGTGGTACTGGATGACCGTCCGCTCGCTCTGCCTGCCCTTGGGGTTGCCTTTTTGACCCTGCAGGGGGTGGGTGGGTGGGCGGGGGAAGAGTCGTCAGAAGGGAGAAAGGCAACAGACAAAAAGACAGGCAGAAGGGAGCCCATTCAGCATGTGGCATTCTAAACGTCTTAGGGGTGATTACTTTCGGCAGGGTCTGCTGAACTTGGGAGCTGGAATAATCTACTTAGCTACATGGGTGAAGAAAAAAAATCTAAAAACAATGAGTTGGAAGAGAGCAAATTGAGTGTAAGAGAAACAGAGGCACCAACCTTTTTAACTTTTGTGTTTCGCACTGTGAAACGTCTTAGCGTGTAACAGGCATACACTTTGGTGCTCTTCAGGGTCACCACAATGTTTCCATACTCCTCGCTGTTTTCTGTCGGCCAGTACTGGTCACATTTTCTCTGTGAGAACACAGAAAAACACAAAAGGACCCAAGTTACACCTTAGTCAGTAGTAGTGTAGTAGTAGTAGATGGCAGATATTGGATTTTATCCAGTTGTAATATCCTTTTTTCATTTAGTCATGATGTAAATACACACTCTTCCTTTCTCCACCAGGTTTGTGATCATGACGATGATGCTGGTGTTCTGTTCCCACACCATTCGCCAGAAGTCCTCAAACGTTGACTTTAGAGGCCCCTGAGCTGCAATGTAAGCTTTGGGTTTGTTGTAGCCCTGGAAGGTACAAATGAGATTTCTTGAATGGTACCCACTAAAAATCTATTGGACTTTGAATTGGATTGGATTACGACAGATATTAGTGGGTGTTATAAATGTGTCAGAACAGCAAATTATCCAATGCCATTTAATAATTTATGTCATACAAAAACTATGACATTTTATTGATGTTATTGATATGACAAAAAGTCCACTGCTGTGGAATTGCCCTAATAGTTATAAGATCACTCTATGAACCTCCTATAATACATAGTAATTATTTATAAAATGATGATGAATGAATGTTCTTTATGGTCATTGTCACCGGTACAATGAAATTGAGAGATGTCTCTGGTCAGTGCAACATCACATAAAATAAATAATTAAAATAATATAATAAATATAGTAAATAAAAATAGAATATAATAAAAAAAGCGCTCATACAGTAAATACACCCAAGCAATTCAGGCCTAAAGCCACATACAGACAATCAACATATGTCCAGTTGATATATCACTCAAACAATCAATCACTCAATCAATCATGTAAGCGCATCCAACAAGACATGTCTCAAAGCGTTCCAACAGCAAGGGCACAAATGAACAACAGGGGCAAGGAAAATCATCTACTTTTGGTAGCATTAAGACATGATATTGCAGTTGGGTAAAAACTGTTGATTGTATAACAAAAACAACATAAACAATAATAATGTATGTTAACAGAGCATCAACTACAACTCTGAGAAAGTATATTTAATTTGAATCAATTAACCCAAATGAAAATGAAGACTTACATCAACATAGTTGGCATTGATGTAGTCGCTGTGTTTGGAGTCCTTCCCTGCCAAGGGCCGTAACTTCACACGACTGTGGTCATCTGTGGATCAACAGTACAGATCAGGTCAGTAAGCCGGTGTGGGCCAAATGTGTGTTGGCCGTGTGACAGTACTGGTGAGCCAGACTCACAGGCTACAATGTTTATGTAGCGGTTCTTGTGCTTGTTGTCAGGGTGATTGGAGTGCTCCGAGGTGATCTTCATGTCTGCCGTGCATCGCTGGACCTCCTGCAGAACGACAAGACGTGGGCGTCAAACATACAGTTTTGGAACATGTACATATTGGGACACATACAATACAAAATGTACCCAGTATTGTTAACACAGCATACACAAAAAGACTAGGCAAACAAAAGCATTGTGTGTGTATATATTGGTGTGTGTGCATGTGCATGAGTGGCCATCTGTGTGTTTGCATATACAGTATGTACTTGTGTATGCATGCATATGCACGTGTGTGTGTGTGTGTGTATGTAAGTATCTGTGTATGAGTAGTATGTACATGTGTGTGTGTGTGTGTGTGTGTGTGACAGACGTGTAATCATGTTAAAGTGCTCATGTCTGAAGGAGCTGAAAAGGATGTCCTCTCCATGCCATCTGTTTCAGTCTCAGCCCACTGCCTCACTGCCACTGTTCCTCTGATCACCTCCATACTCAGCTGTCCATGTGCGTGCGCACGCGTGAGTGTGTGTGCACGTCTGTGACACTGTAGGGGCTTGTGAGCATGCATTCAATTTTCACACCATCATGCCCTCTTTGCAAAGAGCCTACATCAACATTTTTTCCCCCAGGAGGTGGGTGCTTTATTTCCATAGTGGCAGGTCACTGGTGGACAAACTCAACCAACCCCCCCCCCCCCCCCCCCCCCACAACCCCCTACAGCCGACATTTCCAGGAAGTGTGAATGCCAGGGCTTTTTCCCATCCGAGCCATCCATCAAAGCCGCTATCTCCGGCGGTGAGCCGGGGCATCTCTCAGAGTTCTCCATTTGGAAGGCGGCAGAAGTTATTTACTGCATAGATTTACAGCTGTGGCGGCGGAGGGAGGGATGGAGAGAGGGATGAGAAGAAGGATGGAGGGAGGGAGGTGCCCTGGATGTCTGGTCAAGAGGAGCCCAGGAGAGGTGCAGGGGTGTATTTTGAGAGCGAAGGGAGGGAGCGGCCGGATATGAATGACTAAGGTGAGAGAAGCTGAGATGAGAATGAATGGTGTTTGGGCGGTGTGTACACCTACGTTTGTGTGTGTGTGTGTGTGTGTGTGTGTGTGTGTGTGTAAGGACAGGGCTCAAGTTATGCTGTGGGGCTGCCAGTGAATGGATTTGCCAGATGGCCTCCCTCTGTCTGAATCCAGTTCAGACATATGCATGTATGTTTCTCTCTCTGCTTCTCTCTCTCTCTTTCTCTCTCTCACACACACACATTTCACTGACTCACTGACTCTTATTACCTGCTACACAGGAACTTGTCACAGGCCGCCACTAGAGAGCTGGCCAGTCCTTGTGCAAAAGATCAATCATACATGGACACAGCTGGACCTGTGTATGTCTACTCATGCACACACACACACACACACAGACACACAGTTGCGCATGGCCAATGGAGCCAATAAAAACGTGTGTGTCAGTGTAAAACATGAACTTGGCTTAGAGGGGAAGAAATATTGTGTCAGAGGGGCTTCAAAGGAATCTGATGTGTGTGTGAGTGTGTGTGTGTATGTATGTATGTATGTGTGTAGATTTAGATATCATACAGACTGATAACTAAATCCATCTCCTGCCCATATCTGTGTGTATGGCAAGTTTGAATGTCCTCTCTGAGGTCTAAGCCCTGAACCCTACTGGACTTAACAGGCTTGTGCTGTAAAGTGGATGGTCATTGGCCAAGCCTTGCATCATAACCGCATTGCTGCTATAGCCGAGTGCTGCCAGACTTATGTGGGAAATAAATATATATGCATTGCATACATACTGCACATATACTGCAATACTCCATCTCTTCCTTTACATACCTGCATACGACACATATAATCTTTGAATCCCCTAGGCAGGCCTCACACATTTGCTAACTCTGTCCACGTTCACCACAATCATCTCCGCTGAGTGCCATCCTCCTAGCCTCTCACTGCTTAACCTCCCCCTCACCAAGTGGACTAACTTCACTGGAGGTCTACGCCAAGACTGGCTCTCCCACCTGGAGGCCTTGCGAGGGACCAGCTGGCCCAAAGAACCCCTCTGATCAATTTCACTCCATGACTTTATGTCTGTCTGCTACTACACCATCCAGCCACAACTTTAAACAACCACCTGTGGTCTAACTAATGTTGTGGGAAAATATTTTGGAAAAACAAAAACAAAACACTTTAACTTCCTCACCATGTGAAGCACACTCCCATGATTCAATCAATCTACCTTCCCCAACCCCCTCAGTCTTGCAATGTCTCTGTGTGCCACTCTGTTTTTCTACACCCTGCCCACATCTCTGTCCCTCTCCAGGCCTGATTGCACAAAGCCACTTGTCAGGGGAAGCAACAAGTGCAGAAAAACAGTGTGGTTGGCGGGGGATGGCCTACAGCAATACCCTCCCATTATCCCCAGACCTCCTTCTCTCCTGGCTTGACTCAGAAGCTGAATCCAGTGTGTGTGTGTGTGTGTGTGTCCCTACCCACAGGGATCCTCATTATTCCTGGGAACCCCAAAATCCAACCAGGCCCTTGGCCACGGCCAAAAACGGATCCTTTGGAGAGCATAAGACTTCTGCCTCTGTGTGTGTTTGTCTGTCTGAGTGTGTGTGTGTGTGTGTGTATGTGTGTGTGTACGTGCGTACGTGTGTGACTGGAGGCATCCTTCACGCTAGCCAGCTTCGCTCATGATAACCCCTCACGATCCACGTGGATCAAAACATGGCATGGGGAATGCTGTCCATCAAAACCCATCGTCGACAGAAGGGAGCAGGGGAGAGGAGACGAGCATCCGGGGCCCCGGACGTAAGGCCTCTCGCAGGCTATGCCGAGAGCTCGCCTCCCGCACCAGCCTTGACGACGCCGCTGGGGGGGACTGCACGGGAAAAGATCATCAAAGGCTCGGCTGCGGATCCAGAGGCTCCTTTTCTTCCAGCACATCGTTAGCATGTGACATGGCCACAGGCTCCAGGAATGATGGAGGCAGCCTGGCTCGATGTAGCTGTTGAATAATTGACGCGCTTGGCAGGCGCAGGTCTTCCCAACAGGTGAATGTTTATTTCATCTGACAGGAGCCACGCAGTCTGCTGGTTTATTCTTCCGGATGGGCTCAGCGTGAGCGTTACTGGTGCAAATGCAAAAAAGCGCACCTGGACTGGAAGAGACTAATGGGAGAACAGCGCCATGATGGGCCTTTCTCCTCCTCTGCTCCCGCCAAACAAGATCAATTTCCTGCTCCAACATGTGGCTTAGTGTGAACAGCTGGAGAGGCAGATACTGAGAGACAGATAGAAAGTGTGTGTGTGTCTGTGTATGTGTCTCTGTGTGTGTGTTTTTGTGCATGTGTGTGTGTGCGTGCTTAAGTGAATGAGAGAAAGAGAGTGTGAGAGAAAGAGAAAAAGAGATGAATGCAGTATGCTCACCTCAAAGTCTTCGGAGAAGCCATGCTGGTTGTTGGCGTACAGCTCAGCGACGTGCTTGAGAAATTGTTTGACAGGGATGGCCTCCATATCGTCTGCATCAAACAAATCAAAACAGCAAAGGGTCAGAGGTCATGTTTCAGGACAGCTGGAGAGGGGTGCTACATGGGTAATGGAGTTCAAGCGGCAGCCTGAAACCTGGGGAGGTTCTAAGAAAGTACACAGACGTGTTACGGTAAAGACCAACAGCAATTTAGGGCGAGCATAAATTTGTGGGTAATCTAGTTTTGGGGTGTGTGGTGATGGGGGTGAGGTACCCCCTGTCCACCCCCCAGAGAGACACTATAAATATTTCAACATGACAAATGAAAAAACATGGATTATTCATGTTCCGCCAGCTTGTGTTTCTGGTAGGTGAGAGAAGTTCAGCACTTTCATCTCGTTGACAGGGCCATAAATGATTCACGCCCAGTCTGTCTGTGGTTATCCACTTTGCTGGAAACGTGATATAAAAAGAGAGAGCGAGAGGGCACCAGCTCTAAATCTCCCACCCATATCTCTGGGGTTCCTGATGTATGTGATCTTAATTTGGAGTCCCCCCCTACCTCCTACGTCGTGATGCTCCCTGATGCCTGCAAGCAGTTTGCTCACCAGAACTTTTCAAGTACCGAGCCTGTCAAAGGGAATGTGACGCGCTTTGGCAGCAGCGGGACTCAATATGACTCCTGACAGCGTCGGCAGCCACGCCAGGCACGTGCTACGAGCCCTCTGAGACCTCGCACTTTACCCCCCTCCACTTCGCTCATTAAGCATTCGCCGCCGAGCTGCAGACCCACTCGGCGATGAAATAAATAAATAAGCAAACAGAATGGAGCGCGCTCTGAACTGCAATTACGGATGCTAATATGACTAAATAAGATGTTTACACTTGTTGGTGTGTTTCCTTGATCGGCTGCTTATTAGGCCTGATTATCACGTGCGTCGTTCGCTGCTTTCAGCGAGTGTTGGAGCCAACCAAATGTTTGAAAGGGGGAAAAAAGCATAAAGATTTTTAAATGTGAACAAGCGGTAAATGAACAGCTAGGAGAGTTTCAGGGAGGAGTTCAGGAGATGGGAGTGGAGGTGGGGATCCACAGGAGTGGGGGTTTGTGTGGGCCCAGGAATGGGTGTATCGGTACTGTATCTGGAGTTTATGACCCATCATTCTCTCTGATTTCACACACACACACACACACACACACACACACACACACACACACACACTTCTTTTGAAAGACAGTGGCGTCTGATTCAGCTGATGTGTCTTACACATGTTGTTCGCACTCCTCCCTTTAAATCAACTGGCCCAGGCACTGCTTAGAAACAGTGGGGAGCTGTCAGTCTTTGGAAGCAAAAGAGAACTGCACAGCGTCCTCACCCAGGAACCGACATCCCTCCTCTATTTTTCTCCCCGCTGAGAGAAAGAACATTGAGGAAAAAAAAGGAAGAGAGAGAGAAAGACAGAGAGAGAGAGGCAAGGGGGAGAATTACTGGTGCTCTGTGAGGTGTGTAGGCCTGTGCTGGATGAGTGCTCATCTGTGGGTCTATGGGGAGGGGTGCAGGGATGGGGGACAGACAGGCTGGAGGACTCTGGGTCACCGGGAGGAGGTGGGCTAACCTTAGTCTTCAATCTAACACTTATCAGACAGCTCTGCATCTCACACACACACACACACACACACACACACACACACACACACAC
>JAGFZM010001146.1:47907-55407 GCA_017657215.1 Limnothrissa miodon
CACACACACACACACACACACACACACACACACACACACACACTCACGATACCCCGCTATTACTGGGTTGCCAATAAGGGTAAACATACAGTGATGTGCCTCCATAACATAAGTGGGCTATAAAGAATATTAAATATTATTAACTCCTAATCTCCTTGGTATTTCTGGTACATGAATACAATGAATATGGAAATAAATCCATCTCAAAAGACATTTATCTGCAGAAAACAGCGTATAAATAAATGAATATATATTTCGACGAAAATTTGTCTGGCACAATTGTCATGACATTCAAGTAGAATTCCATGCATTCCATACATGCATTTTCTACTTCAGTGACGTAGGGCATGTGCTTGTACCTTACTTTGTCACACTTGTTGTTAGCCAGAGGGCAACAAGCTAACTAACAGCAATTTTAATGGAGAACCAAAAGGATTTAAGTCAAAGGTTGTCTCTTTGCAAATTTTTGTTGCATTTTGCTTTAAAATTGCACATAGATTCATGAGTGGACCACAATCAATTAAAGTTGGTAATCCGTGAACTAGAAATACGGCATACTGCAGTGAATGTTAATTAAATGGGCTTTAAGTGTTTATAGGCAACCTTGAAAGATACATATTTGCAGATACAAACGGGTCTGATGCAAGCAATGCAACACAGAAACAATGAAATACACAGAAGGAAATTCACCAAAACCACCTTTAAAACATCAAGTTTATTCCTGAACTTAAAACTTTTCATTCTGCCTGGAGAGTAAAACTTACTCCAACCATCACTGGACAAATTACCTGTCAAGTTAGACACTCAACACAGCTTGAACTAAAAACCTGAGTGAATTCACCGACAAGAAAAAAAAAAGCACCACACAACCTTAAAGATGGAAAAAAAGACCTTCCTCCTCCTCCAGCTCCCTCCCTCTTTCTCTCCCTCTGTCCTCAGTCGCCATGGCAAGGGCCCATTGTGGATGCATTATTCTGGATGACTCAGAGCCCATAAATTGGATTCAGTTCACAGCGTTTGCAGCTTTGTCTGGGGGCTAATAAAATAAACCTGTAATCACTTCCATTACTCCATAAGAGCCGGCGGGGCCAGATGGATGTAAACCACATTACCCAGAACGCCTCAGTTAGGCCATAATCTACACTCATTGATCTCCTAAGCCTTATACTTTGGCAAATCAGCCTGTGCATCACATACTGTCAGGGCCTTCTAGTCGCAGCAAGTTAATGCAATCAGTGTTTCTCCAAGGGTGTCCACAATTAAAACAGCCCTTGGATATCAAAACCAGGTGCTGCAATTTGTTTTTCCTTTTCCTAAAGAGGCACAGTTCAGAAATCTTATTATTGTGCGTAATGGCGTGCATGTATAAACAGGGTGTTTATTGGCTGTTGTCATAGTGGACGACAGACTCCATTACATAGCAGAGTGGGGTGATGGTGAGGTGCCCACCTGAATACCAATGCTGTCCGCTGGTGCCAAGCTTGCACAAAGATGTCTACACAAAGGTCGCACACACACACACACACACACACGCACACACACACACACACACACACACACACACACACACCTATACAAAGACACACTGATACAAACCAACACAATGAGATACACACACAGAAATATACAAACAGGCACACAAACAGGTGCCCCAAACAGGGCACTTTCCCATGGCTACTATTAGAGCATCAATATTTCAGCTTAAAATAGAGGTTGATTTTCAGTGTGTGACATGCCCTGGCAAGGCCAACAGAGAATGTTGTAGGGAGATACACCACATCAACACCAACACCAACATCACTATTTAAACTTAACAGTACAACAAAACATTTACTTTAAATATTCTTAATATTATAACTTAAAATACATACAGAAAGACAGCTGGAACATTTCAAACAGCCGACGAGGTTGCATCGACCCTACTGAGAAAGGCAGTGCCTCAGACTCACACACGTAATCCCACCACAGGGAAAAAGAGAGACATATGGCAACAGTCGCCAGGAAGAAGAAAGAATGCGGCAACCTAGACAGACAGGTTACTGATAACACAGGTATGCATTTCAACACCTCCGGGCGCTCTTGAGTCATTTCCATTTCCCATGGCTCGTCAACGTTACTTGACCCGGGTCAAGGGAGAAATCAATGGTTTCGTTCGGTGGAGCACCATTACACTGTGAGGTATATAGACCCCCCCCCCCCCCCCCCCACACACACACACACACACGTCGAAACACCTTGAGGGTAATTAGCCACCCTCAGACTGGGAATATTCCAGGACCAAAAGTGTTTAACATGGGAATATCCCCGGGAGGAATTGCGTGGCAACGAGCGGAGGCTAAATGGTAGCCTGGGGCTAGTCTGAGGCTCAGGTTGCCTCACAGTTCCCAGGTCAGTCTGAAATAACAGTGGAAATGTGAGGAGGATAAGTGTGACGGAGCCGCGAGACCGCCCGTTTCTTTCCTATTCACACCCCACCTGTGGCAGAGAACCAGAGAGGAGCAAGAAGCACTGAACATAATCCTTGGAAACCATTCAGGACCAGCTTATCCATAATTAATAAGGCAGCCCAATATGCTTATTTTATGTTGTGTGTAAGCCTATATTTATCTTCCTTATATTTTAGCCTGTTTAAAACCAGCTAGATTCTTCTCTTCCTCCTCTTGGCCCTTTTGCTTTGTCTTTTGCTGACCAGGAGTTTGACCCCCCAGTGCCCAGGGAAGGTCTGCAGGCGAAGTGTCAGTGCCGAGTGTCCTTACCTGGTATTGGGATGACAGGGATGCTCTCATTGGGAACCACCCGTGGGGAGCTGCTGTCCTCTACATAGAAATGAGCCGTCTGGAAACACCTCCTGTGATGGCGTGAGAGGGAGGGAGGGAGAGAGAGAGAGAGAGAGAGAGAGAGAGAGCATAAGGACTTTGTGAATAATGCATCAGCTTCTGCCATCACAAACACCATAGGTGACAACCCCCACTAAAGCAAACACAGATGGCGTTGTGGGACACGGGACAGGATCAAGGTGTACTTTGAACTCCTGATGGAAAGAATTGGGCCCAATGTAAACACACTGAATCTGTTAGCACACAATCATTCCGCATGAATGTGTACCGATTAGAGGTTGAAAAAAAAAAAAAAAACAAAGACAAAAAGTGCCAACGCGTGTACATACACACGCAAACACACTGACAAACACACTCAACTCAATGGGGTAGCCAAAGTCCGAAACATTGCTAATAGTCTTTGACTCTGCACCCCAGGGCTGCTGCTGGGCAAAAACAAGCCGAGCCCACTCCAGCACTCGTTCGTCTCGTGCCCTGGTGTGAGGCTTGGTGGACCTCTGATGAAAACCAACACACAGACACAGACACACACACACAGAAAGAGAGAGAGACCACCTTGCTCTACAGGTGAATAAGAGAGGATCTTCAAAAACACTCGAGAAGCAAGAAAAGGAAACAAACAAAAGAAAAAAGAACAAAAACAAAAACAGGTTTGGCTCCTTTCCCTGAGAGAGTGAAACTAAGACGGCACGTTCGATCGGCAGGTTTAAGCTCTGATAGCTTTGGGGCGTTAATAGGGAGACAAGCATGAAAGCACTGTTCAAAGACTGTTTCGAAGGGTCGGTGTGGAGTGAGTAGAGGAGGGGGTGGGCAAGGTTGGCTCAAAAAGCTTTCAGCTGAATGCTCTTAGCCTACTGCAGACACACAATAGGCGTAAGTATGTTTACCCTACAAAACTAGAAGGCTACACTGCTGTTCACATACACACGCTACACAGATACAAGACTACTGCAGAAAAGTTAAGGAAACTGTTCTCTCTCGCTCGCTTACACACACACTCTCACAAACACACACACAAGCACATGGCCCAGGACAAGAGAGTGGAGAGAATTGAGTAGGGAGAGGGGGGTGAGGGGTGGTGTGAGAGGAAGGGGAGGCTGGTCTGTTGCCATGCGTCCATGGTTGTCCGCAGGTCCTACCTGTACTTGATGCAGAGCAGAGAGCACAGACTGGTCATCCTACAGGAGACAGAGGGAGCAGAGGACAGCAGAGCAGGGACAGCAGCGCGCACATGCTGCTGCCAGACCACAGACTGGAGAGACGGAGGGTGGGAGGGGGAGGAAAGAAGAGATAGAGAGAGAGGGAGGGAGGGAGGGAGGGAGGGAGGAGGGGAACGAGAGAAGGGGGCGGAGAGGGGGCCTGTGTGGGTTGTGTCACTGCTGCCCACTTCTCTTCCATGCAGAACTGCCACAACAACTGCGACCCCCCTCCTCTCCTCCTCCGATTGCTCCTCCCGCTTAGAGCACAGAGCGCACTCCTTCACACTCCTCCCTCGTCAAAACTCAGCGTCCTCCTGCTAACTGTTGCGCAAGGACATGCTAGTTTCTGTGTCTGTGTGAGTGTGTGTGTGTGTGTGTGTGTGTGTGTGTGTGTGTGTGATTGGAGCTAGTCAGGCTAAAGGTCGGCCGGGCTGCTCTGGGATCAGTGATTACACGGGGGCCAATAGGCTGTTGGCGGGGCAGGGCTCCTCAATAGGATTAGGATTGCTCAACATTCTTCTCTGGCCCTGGCACACTAACCCACACCAGCACTGCACCACCCCCCTCCACCTCTCTCTACCTCCACCTCCACTTCCTCTCGGCTAATGCTCAATCCTGTGCACCTGCTGTGACTCCTGCTACATCCTACAAGCCTGTCAGCTCCTTTGTTCTCTCCTGGGCAAAGCAGACACACACACACACACACACAGACTTTACTGCAGACACAGACTCACACAATATGATGTAGCCCTTCAACCTCCATCCAAGCCGTACACGCAGGGACAGACAAGCATGACGTGCGTGCACACACACACACACACACACACACACACACAAACTCAAACAGGTAGTGTTTTGTGTCTAAGCAAGCATTCATTTGATGGTGTACTTATGATCAACTCTGGCTCCTCATGGTCAGCGGTGGTGCACATACAAAAGCTGGCACTGATGTGGCCTTCTCTCCAGCTCAGGAAAAGTTTAAGAGCGTGTGCGTCTCACCTTGAACTGCACAACACCAGAACAGGACTGAAATCGTGGCTAATAAACAACCAAACAGGCTTTCTAAGAAACTGCGCCTGTGCATGCCTTCTCCATCATGCATCCAGTATGTCCTGTGTTGCATTAAATCAAAGGAGCCATCTGTAAGTGCCAACCTCCCCAAGGTCTGTTGATTTCCAGTGATTCTTCATATAAACAGATAGATATACTCAAATTATGTGTTGGTAAAACTGTGTTGTAAGTATAATGTGTGTGTGCATATGGGTATATGTCCATATATATATTTATGTGAACATACTGTTTGCACATACTAACAGTTTTATTATGCCTCTCTCCAGAAGGTGGCGGAAGGTTCCTTTCTCTTTAAAAGGGCCAACCCCATGTTTGGAGGTCAGTTATTTCTGTATAATCATCGCTGTCAATGGCAACGGTCCTTTTGCCTCCGATTCACATGTGCATGTCATTCTGTGAGTAGAGATGATAAGACTGAAAGTGAAGAGACATCAGCTGCATTGTCAAGAATGCTTCAAGCTGCATTACTGCATCAAGGTCCTGTTCGTCCTGTCTGACAATACATTATCCCTTGTAATGTGTGTGTGTGTATTATGTATGTGTGTGTATGAACTGTATGTATGTAAGCATGCAGGTATGTGTGCATATATAAATAAATATGTGTATGAAATATTTATGAGAAAATATAAGTGTGAGCAATGTTTGCACATTTGCATGTGGTCTAGACGGGCCCTACTTTCCCAGAGATACATACGCCATTATGTTTTCATCATTTTTCAGCAGCTTCACTTTTTCACCCATCAAAATAACTTGGATGGAAGGATGCAGGATGAAAGGAACTGAGAATGCCAACACATCTCAGTGTCCGTGATGGTGTGTGTGTGTGGCAGAGTGAATGTGTGTGTGTGTGTGTGTGTGTGTCAGCACTGCATGAGGGGAGCAGAGCAGCAATGAGGGCTTGCCTGCCTTGTCATCCCCACGCCAGAGTGGCGTCATGGCCTGCGACACATGCCACAGCGCCCTGACACACCGCTGACTCGCAGCGACCTTGTGTGTGTACTGTATTTATGTGTGTGTGTGTGTGTGTATGTGTGTGAGAGAGAGATCAAGAGAAAGGAACGAGGGAGGTTACACATTTCACTGCCCCCCACCACCTTCCAAATAGTGGCCTTGATTCCCAAGACAGGCAGGAGTCTCCCTCCCCCTCTGCCTTTGTTTACCCAGATGGGTGACTGCAGAAAAAAAGGAAAATATGTGGGTGAGAAAGAGGCAGGGAGCGCTGACTGCTACCTCCCTTGGGCTACTGGTGCCATATAACTGTGTGTGTGTGTATGTATGTGTGTGTGTGTGTGTGTGTGTGTGTGTGTGTGTGTGTGTGTGTGTGTGTGTCTGTTTACTGTATATTTTTCCAGTCATGCTGTCATGTGCTGATGTGTAAAATGTGCAGGGGGGACGACTCCAGCCGGCCAGATTTATTCAAGCTATTAAGCTACCGCAGCTTAGCCTCTCAAATACAGTTATTGTATCGTTCGATTGGAGCCTGAGCCTGCTTTGTGATGTCCAAGGACTCCACACACACACACACACACACAAACACACACGTGCACACAAACACACACGTACACACACGTACACACACACACACAAGTGCATATACACGAAGAATCCAAATGCCAAAATACACCCAAACTAGCCATTCAGCACCTTGCTGAATGCCTGCTAAATGCGGCTAATGAGATTGCTAACAGGCTCTGCAGCTCAGCAGGGCTGCCTCATCTGATTTGTTGCACGGCGTGGAGGCCGGCTCAGTGCTGCATGGACATATGCGCCAACTTAAGCCCAAACACTGGTCTTACTGTATGAAGAGAGGCTAATCTGCTCCAGTCTGCTACCAGCATTAGCGCCCTAGTGGCTTCACCACCACACCCCCACCCACATCCACCCCACCCAACTCAGTCTGGCCTCTCTAGCACCCATTCCCCCCCTTCACACCCCCAGTGGTGCACTCTAGCACCCCTGGTGGCCAGAGGTGGAAGTGCGCCGTCATGGTGAGGGGCATGCAGGGCTTAAGGGCCCCAGCTGGGGTGATGGAAGGCTAATTGGCATGCCATGGCACTGACCTTTCTGAGAGCCAGAGGAGTGGTGTGTGTGTGTGTGTGTGTGTGTGTGTGTGTGTGTGTGTGATGCAGTGGCCTGGGCTGTGGAGAGCAAGAGACTCTTTTGAACTGCTGTTGACATTTAAGGGAAAAGGGGGCGGAAAAAAAAAATTATGTTTGAAGTATAGTAGTTGACCGTGAGCATGCTCTGACTGGCTCCACACGAGTGTAATCCAAACAGCAAACACCCACTGCGGGCTAATTAGAGTCAGACATGAACAGACTTGGGAGTGTGCGGGCGTGTGCGTGGAGATGCAGATTACGCATCCGCAGCGTGCCATGAATGACTGCATTGCA
>JAGFZM010001146.1:59353-69353 GCA_017657215.1 Limnothrissa miodon
AGAGAGAGAGAGAGAGAGAGAGAGAGAGAGAGAGAGAGAGAGAGAGAAGGAAGAAGAGAGAGAGCGAGGGGGGCACACAGGGAAAGAAAAGAAACAAACAGCAAACAGAAGTAGAGGAACTGCAGGCGAACACGAACAGCACACAGGGAAAGAAAAAGAGTGGAGCAAAGAAACAGCAGGAATGCAGAATGATGAAAAGAAAAAGTGGAGAATGCAGAAGTCCTAATAATGTTGGCAAGGAGGGGGGCCGAGATGACAAATGTACAGAGATGTACAAGAGCCCGACGGAGAGTCGAATCGATCTCCGCGCCTAGGGAGACTCTTACCGCCCCTTCTCCTCATTTGCCCGTCGTGTTTATTTATACTTCAGATTATCCAGAGTAAGTTATCCAACTAGTTCTCCAGAGTTAAAACATGGCTAATAAATATAACCTGCTGTGGACAACATGTATACAGACACATTTATCTATATGCGCCTCGGTCTACCTGAGCCACCTGAGCCCTGTCATCTGGAGAGCACATGGACGTACGCATGATAAACATTCACCCTGTGCCCACAGGCTTCTGTGTCTATACGCCACCGCCCTTAAGCACAAAACAACCATTAGCTTCAATCATGAGCTGCTCTCAGAGATGTAGTCTTCTTGATAGAGTCTGCCTCCCATTCTGAAGGCACACAGGTAAATTATGACTTGGGCAGCACCTTCCCTGATATTGCGTTATGAATTACAGGCTAGCACCTGGCAGAGAAACAACGCTCACACACACGTCAACTGGCCTTCTCTGGGGTTGGTCCACGTTAAGAAGGCAATAATGCCCACACAGTTCCTTGCATGGCCTGCATGCATAAAAAGGATCACTACACAAACACACACATACACAAATACATCATATGACCAGGATACAGGAGCATGGCTCATTGCTTGATGTCTAATCATCCTAGGCCCTTCTCTGCACACTGGAGTGGACACAGTCAGTCATTATCGTGCCCTAGCTCCAGACACATCCCTCACATCCGGTCTGGGAGTGATCATTTATAATCACTGGGCAATCATCACCACACTGATTAGCCTGTGTCGATACAGATGCGGCACGGAGGCAGTGCTGGGAGCATAATGCCAGCCCCGGGACACACATACACACACACACGCGCACACACACGCGCACACACACTCACACACACACACACACACACACGCGCACACAGTCAGAGGCAGACGCCGTTTACAACCTTATGGTGCCTGCTTATTGATCTGACAGCCCCGGCTTGATTATCTGTGATGGCAGTCATTGAGAGTGTGGTGCAGCAGTGTATGTTGTGAGAGGTAGAGAGTTTTCTGTGATTGTCTCCTGTGTGTGAGTGTGTATACATGTATGTGTCTGTGACAGAAAGAGTGAGTGAGTGAGTGTCTCCTGTCTCTCTGTGTGTGTGTGCGTGTGTGCGCGCGCATGTGTGTTTGCAGGATGCCTTGAGTGGGAGAGAGAGGGAGGTAATTATCCCACGCTGTGGTGATAACAGGCAATCAGCCACCGCTTTCGGCGGGGCCCCCCGTGCGTAGGCACCGGCTCAGGGCCACCGGGGCGCTAGCAGATGGCCGAGCACAGTGGCGGCGGCGGAGGAGGTGGTGGAGAAGGAGGAGGAGGCTTCGCTTGCGAGCTGCTTGAGAAAGTGTACCGTACCTAGGAGCGGCCACCACAGAGGCAGCTAAGAATAGAGTGGGAGAAGCAGCGGCGTGGCAGAAGCCTCACGGCAACGAGAGAGAGGAAGCTACAAGGAGGAAATGATTGCAATACCTTCTCGGCCGCCTGTAGATTATTGCGAACCCTAGAAAAACGCTCTGCATTCATTCCTGTGTGGTTTTAATATAAAGGTGTTTACATGTGTGCATGTACATCTATATATACAAATGTGTGTGTGTGTGAGAGAGAGTGTGTGTGTGTGTGTGTGTGAGAGAGAACTCACCTGTGTGGATGGCAAAGGGCCAGAAGCTCTTGTCGTCTGCTGAGGCTCTGTTGTTGGGAGAGGGGAGGTCTGGGGGTGGCAGGCCCACGTGGGTGTCGTTAAGGGGCTCACTGGTCGATGTTGTTCCACGCGCGGGACTCTTGGTGGTCATCTCTCGTTGGTCTTCCGAGCCACTAGGGGCAGCAGTGTCGGCTCCCGTTTCTCTCCCCCCTCCTGTCGGTCCTTTCTCCTTGGCGGTGGAGTCTGGCGTGGCCGTGGGGGGCTCTTCTGCGGCGGTGGCGGTCCCGTTGGGGTGAGTCCTCTTCCGTTCTTTGCTCTTCTTGCCGCTGCTCTCGTCCTCCTTCTCCTCCTCCTCCCCCTCCTCCTCCTCCTCGCCTCCCTCCCCCTCACCTTTGCTGGCCTTCTTCTCGCCTTTGTCCTCCGTGTGTTCACCGTCTGCAGCCGTGGCTCCGTCGCCCTCCTGGGCTGGGCTGGCTGACGCCGGCTGGCTGCTGGGCGTCTGGGGGTTGGCCGGGTTGCGGTGGCCGGCCGAGGGCCCGGTGGTAGCAGGAGCGGGGGTGGAGGCGGCTGGGCCGCGGCCAGGCCACACGGAGCTGGGGAAGGAAGAGATGACGCCGCCGCTGAAGCCCAGGCCTGCCAGCAGGGTGCTGGTCACCACCGACGCCACCGTGGCCTGGCTCCCGCTGGACGAGGGCCCGATGCCCGTCGCCATGGAGACGAAGGAGGAGAAAGGGATGCCGGACGACGTCCAAGTGGAGGACCCCGAGCTGATGGGGGCCATGTCTGCTGATGAGGCTGGAGAGATGGTGGGCTGATAGAGAGTGAGGGGGAATGAGAGAGAGAGAGAGAGAGAGATAGAGAGAGAGAAACATAGAGAGAGAGACAAAGAGAGAGAGATAAAAAGAGAGGGAGAGACTTACATTGAACTTATACTGTACTTCTGGTTTAGAAAATACTGTATTTATTTGTGCGTATGTACTACATACAGTTGCATACATTTGCATGCATGTTATAGCTTATACACCTAATGAATTACAGAGAGGAAGAAAAGGAGACAGAAAATCATTCAGGAAGAGAGAATGAGAAGGATACCATGGATATGAGGTGCAAATTATTCAAGTGAACCAACTGACTACATATTTCAATCTAATATCTATACATACATATCTAATGCATGCCAAACACCTATGCAATCGCATGCACAAGAAGCTTCAATTAGACTGTCAAATCAGTATGTAAACAATCCTAGCAAGATACAGTGCTGCCACCTACTGGAGAGACGGTTCTTACCATGCCAGTTTTCACAATCCTGGTGCCTTCAAAACGACTTGTCGTGTTCGCTGCAATGACAACACAAGAGCATTACAAGCCAGGCCAGCACTTACCCACAGAGCGCAGGGAGAAAAAAATCAATGCTGACTGAAAGATGTAGCTTGCTCTTAGGAAGGTGCTGAGATATATATGTGTGTGTGTGTGTGTGTGTGTGTGTGTGTGTGTGCACGTGTGTGTGCATGCATGCGAGAATGTGTCACCTCTTAAGAGTATACTGTTGCTGAAGTCACTGCTTAGTTCGTTTCTGCAGACAGCCTGAACTCGGAAGAGATACAGGACATCCGGCGACACGGGGGAGATGATAGCTTCCTGGAAAAATAAAAACACACACACACACACAAATAAGTCTTTGAGGTGTATTCCACAGATAACAACAGGGTCTCATGGCCTGCTGTGCTGCATCTCTAAAAAGATGTGTCCGGAACACGCAACCCTGTTATCATGCGGAGGCTGGGGCAGGGGAGGGAGGCGGCGGTGGCTGCGGCGAACGTTTGATTCAGGAGACAAAAGAGAGGAGACACACAGTGGGGACCCAGCCGCACTCAAATGCCACAGGGCTCCCGGGCTCCCCACCGCTCCCCCGGCACCCTACTGAGATGCATACACACACACACACACACACACACACGCGCACACCACAGCTTGGCTCTTGGCACTGCACCACTCCCATAAAAAAGCCTAAACATAGAAAAGAAAAGGAGAACACCAAGGAGAAGAAAACAAAAACTGTTTCCACCTCTTGTTGGGGGTAGGGGTAGTTGCAGGGGTAGAAAAACAATCCCCAATCCTGCTGCGTCCTCATTGGTCGCCGACGTCTCCTCCGCCCAGGAGACCCATGGGTAACAGGAAGGGGCTGAAGGCACCCCAGTTCTCGGGAGCGCATTAAGGCATGACAGGTGGCCAGCTTCCATCAGCGAGCTCTCCAAGGTCAGGCCACTTATAGCCTTCCGTAGAGGACTCCCCAGCACTGGGTTCAGTGGCCAGAGGGATGATTGGCAGCATATGCCGATAACTAGCATACGCCTCACGTGGATGGGCCTCTAATTGGCGTCCCCAGAGTCTTCTATTAACACAATATTTAAGGGATGTTAAGGAAACATCCACCTCCCCCCTCCCTCCTTCTTAAGTAGCTGACGAAAGTGACAGGCATGTCATACAGCAGACTCAGCTAGCCGTGAGGTGTGGTAACCGGGCACGTTAGCACGTTCGTTCTGGCAATCTGTTTGTGTGTGCGCGCGTGCGCGTGTGTGTGTGTGTGTTGTGTCTCCGTGGAGACCACACAGATTTTGGATCAGGCTCCTCCTCTCAGGGACCGAGAGGTTCATGTGTATGTTTTTGAAACAGCTTTCCGACGCGCAGCCCTGATGGAGGATGTGTGTAATGGAGGAGGGGAGCCCGTGGGTGTGAGATGAGCGTGAGCAGTGACGGGGTGGGGTGGGTTGTAATTCAGTTTCTCTTCCCATCCACCTTCACCCGAGTAAATCTACGTCGCTGACACACGGCATGTGTTCTTGCACTTGCCTCGGCGCATGCTGACTTATGCAAGTTCCACACTGTTTAATTCTTTCAGACACCCCACACACCCCTAAAAAACTAATAATAAATCTACCTTTCTTTGGGGGGGGGGGGGGGGGTGGGGGGGGGTGTTGCATGAGTGCAAAAGAATAGTCAGTTATTACAGGTGGGGGTGGGGGTGGGTAGGTGTGAAATGCGGGCAGGGTTTTTGAGTGCCTTTCCCATTGATTTGGGCGACAGCTCCTCTAAAGCCTGGGTTGGTCCCTGATGTGACCCAGATAGGACTGTCTTGGGAGGAAAATTGAGAATAAAAATGGAAATGAAGCGCTGAAAAGAAAGACAGAGAGAGAGAGAGAGAGAGAGAGAGAGAGAGAGAGAGAGAGAGAGGTGGGTGGTTAGGTGAAAGAATGGATGAACAGCCTACCCCCATTCGCTCAATGAATCTACATAAAAGTGTGTGTGTGTGTGTGTGTGTGTATGTGTGAGAGAGAGAGAGAGATACAGAAAGAGTGACAGATAGGGAGTGAAAGAGAACGAGGGGGAGGGAGACAGTGCACGAGAGAAAGAAAGTGTGTGGGGAGGAGGTGGATGTGTGATTCTATTAATGATTGCATAGGAATATGGCTTAGCGAGAGGGGAAGCAAAAAAGAAAAAGACGAAAAGTCTTGGCATGCACCCACGGTTTTCTTGCTGGCAGACCTGGGGAATCGGCAATCTCCCTCCTCATTAACTTCTACATCCCTTACACTGGCATAAAATTACACACGCACAGGAGAGAGAGAGAGAGAGAGAGAGAGGGGAGAAAGAGAGGAGCCAAGGACGAGACCGATTCCATACAACAGGTGTAAAAATCCAAGTCAAACCTTGAGAGTTATCCATCATTCAAATGACACTGTGGCACTGCACCTCATGTGGCGGCCAGTGGAAGACTCTAAATTTACGTGCAGTCATTTGCTTTAAATGGATCTGAGGAAGCAGCTTTAAATATAATAATAATAATAATAATAATAATAATAATAATAATAGAAAAACGCCCACTGGGTATGCGGGTTTTGGACCGGGGATCTGTGGCATTGCGATGTCTCCTTAGATACCCGTCCTCATGCGTAGTCCCAGGGTCAAGCGCACGTTTGAGTGGACAGAATACAGCATCTTGGCACCTAGGTTCACCTTCACCCTCTTCATCACTTCATTAATGGCACAAATTGAATAGGCTCACCACATTGTACCTCTGGGTCTAAGCACATGGCCAGAAATTTGACCTTGGGTTTGTACATAATAGTGTATGAGTGTGTGTGTGTGTGTGTGTGTGTGTGTGTGTGTGTGTGTCCCTTGATGTGAAGGCATGCATCTGTCCCTACTGTCCCCATCATTTCAAGG
This sequence comes from Limnothrissa miodon, assembly GCA_017657215.1. Taxonomy (NCBI): domain Eukaryota; kingdom Metazoa; phylum Chordata; class Actinopteri; order Clupeiformes; family Clupeidae; genus Limnothrissa; species Limnothrissa miodon. The sequence goes on from JAGFZM010001146.1 coordinate 65,544, forward strand.
ATCGATGTGTATGTGTTTGTGTGTGTGTGTGTGTGCACAAGCATTCGCCTTCTCTGTATGTCACTGTGTGCATGCAGGCATTCATTCCATTAAGAGTGTGTGTGTGTGTATGTCTGTGTGTTAGCTGGTCCTCACCAGCCTCTGGTTGCTGTTCTTGATGTAGGTCTCCTCGTAGGACTCGTCGTTCTTGGTCCAGCTGTAGGAGATGAGGAAGCTGGTGATGGGTGGGTGGTAGATGATGTCCGGCCGCGTCCACTTCACCATCAGTGCCGTGCGGTTCAGAGGCTGCACCCGCATGTTGGTGGGCGCACTGCTGCACACTGGACCGGGAGGGAAAAACAAAGGAGAAAAGAGGGGAAAAGAAGGAGGAGGAGAAAAAGAAGAAAAGAAGGGAAAGGAAGAAAACGGAATAAATACTTTTTAAAAAAGATCTTTTTAGACACAAAAATGCAGTATAAATAAGCCACATCAGCCCTAAGGAACAAGTCTTCTCAGACTCATTAATTCTGTGGAATTTGCTTCCCACACACAAGTACTGAGAGAGAGAGAGAGAGAGAGAGAGAGAGAGAGAGAGAGAGAGAGAATGAGCAAGGGACTGACTAATTTGAAATGTGCCCTAGCAGATTGGCACAACATGTGTCCCTGTAAACATTAGGTGAGGGTGGCAAAAGCACTGCTTCACTGCTACACATGGGGGTGGTGGGGGAGACAAAAAAAGCTGTGATGCATAGGTCATCTGTTTTAGTGTAGGGGCAGCCACACAGATAAACATGGCAAATGGATCCTATTACAACTCAGGTGTGTGTGTGTGTGTGTGTGTGTGTGTGTGTGCGCGTGCGAAGAGAAGTTTAAGAAAATACTGACAAATAGACCAAACAGACCGAGTAAAAAAATCAGAAGAGACAGTGGATGAAACATGGCTGGGAGGAGAGAGGGATAGAGAGAGAGAGAGAGAGAGAGAGAGAGAGAGAGGAGAGAAAGAGATGGCTGTGTGGAGATGATGCTGAGCCACAACACAAAGACGGCAAATAAAGAAAATGGCAGAAGAAGAGAACGAGAGAGTGCAGGGGAAGAAGGGAGAGAATGATAGATGGAAGGGGGGAGAGGTGAGGGGTCCATTTGTGGGAGTCTGGTGTGCTCGCTGAGTCATCAAGCCACCCGCTCTCTCCAGTGTCAGAGTCAGTGTAAAATAATGCATGAGCTCATATATACCTGGCCCTAGGCTCCCTCCCTCTCTAACTGCATTCGCTTGCTTCCTAGTCCATTCCTGTGTGTGTGTGTGTATGTGTGTGTGTGTGTGTGTGTGTGTGTGTGCATATGGAAACAATAGTGTGAGCAAGCAGGGGAGAAAGAGACCGTGTGTGTGTGTGTGTGTGTGTGTGTGTGTGTGTCTGTCTGAGAGAGAGTGAGTGAGTGAGAGCGAGAGAAAAGGGAGAAAAGCAAGTGTTGACACCCGGTTTCCACACAGCAGCTCTCATGTCGCTGAGGTGGGGCCACGCTTGCCCTAGCGTCTGCCAGCCACCACTAGGTGGCTCTGTTTAACAAGGCTTGGCGTGGCGTTGCTGCGAGGTGTTTGCACGATTGCGTCATGGCCCACTCCAAACACAGGCCGCATTCAAATTGCCAGTAATCTCAAAAGCAGAAGGTGTTTAATCACTGAGCATGTCAGAAAGCCCTACGACTCGCTGGAAAACTGAACTGTGTATGTGTGTGTGTATGTACGAGTGTGTTTCTCTCCCTCCCTCCCTCTCTCTCTTTCTCTCTCTCTGTTATGTTTTTTTTTTTTATTCAAAGGGAAATCAGGCAGAAAGCCGCTTCGATTCTTCCATGTCTCCCTCTCGCCCACTGCCGACCAGAGGCTGTGCCACTGGGGAACAATTCCATGAAAACAATGCTAATTAAACTAATGGTACCTACACCCCAAGCATCCCGGCGTATTAGCACCAATGATGAGACGTATACCACCACCAGTACATTTGGAATAATGGGCCTTCAAAAAGTTGCTCATTTGCTCAGCTTTGACACTAATAAGACTCAGCTGCTGGGTATGGTCGAGATATATGATATGTGTGTGTGTCTGGGCCTCTCTCTCTTTCTCTCTCTCTGGGGATGTATGTGTGTGTTTGGATGTGTGTATCAGTATATGTATGCGTATTGTGAGCATGTCTTCTTTTAAGTGTGTGTGTGCGCATTTTTGGTGTGCATGTGTGTGTATATGTATCTTTGTATGTGTGTGTGTGTGTGTGTGTGTGTGCGCATCTGTATGTTTGTGAGCATTTGTGGGCATGTCTCTTCCTTTCTGTGTGCCTGTCTGTGTGTGTCTGTATATGTGTATATATTTGTGAGCATGTCTCTTCCTTTTAGCGTGCGTGCGTGTGTGTATGTGTGTGTGTGAGAGTGTGTGTGTCCTCTGTGGCTGGGGAGCATGTCCTCTAGATAAGGCAGATGAGGCAGTGGGTCAGCTGTCAGTGGGGGCGATGGCAGTGGCAGCGGTGGCGGCTGTGCTGTGCTGTGTTGTGCTGCGGCTGTGCTGTGTTATCGGGGCGGGAGCGGCACTGGGTGCCCTGCCAATTCACATCAGGATGACACCTGAGGGGCCGTAGACACAGCCCGGGATCAGAAGGCCTCCACTACATCCCACCAGCACACACACACACACACACACACAAACTAACACACACACACACAACAAACACAAAAAGAGAGAAAGAGAGGGTGAAAGAAAAAGAGAGAGAGAGAGGGGGGGGGAAGAACAGAGAGAGAGAGAGGGGCTGGGAAGGAGGGATTGACAATGAGAGGAAAAAAAGAGATTGTCAAGGGAAAAAAGAAGGAGAGGGAAATGGAGCACGATAGAAGGAAAGAAAGAGGAGTTAGGGGTGTGAGATAGAGGTAAAGAGGATGTGAAAAAGAGAGATGCACCCAGACAGATAAACATGCGTAGACTGACAGCACAAGGGAGAGAGTGAAAGTGAAAGAGAGAGAGGAAGAAAGAACAAGGAAGGGAAAAGGACAAAGAGAAAGAAAAAGGACAAAGAGTGAGCCACGTGGTGAGGCAGAGTAATGGAGCGACAGTCAGACAGACAAAGTGACAAGGGGAGACAAAAGCAAAGAGAAAAGGTGAACAAAAAAAAGGAATGAGAGAAATTGAGAGCGAATGTGAGAGGATGACAGTGGGCAGCGGTGAGCGTGCTGGCGAGGGTGGAAGTGTGCAGATATGTGGGCCTTTATTACGGCCGACAGAAATCGGCTTGAGGGGGATCATTGTGTTCCACCTGGAGGCCTCTGGCCATGATGGATTAGCCATGCTTACTCTGGGAGCGCTACATATGGATGCCATTCATTTAGCTACTGTACAGCCAGACCTCAGCTAGCATCGCACGCAACACACACACACCATATCTCTTACTCTCACTAACACAAGACTCCCACTATATCTCTGGCAAGGATGCGCACACACACACACACACACACACACACAAACAGAAGCCATACTGGAAGTGGAAAGCTAAGTCACAGATAGAAGGAAGAGTAGCCAATGTGGCTTCAGACTCCCACTATATTTCTGGCACGCACATGCACGCACGCGCACACACACACACACACACACACACACACACACACGCCATGCTGGATTTGGGGAGAAGATTGAGGAGAAAGAGTTGCCTTCAGAGGGTATAATCCTCTCCTTTCAACACTGAAGCACAATCGAAAACATAATCACACTTACACACACCCTTTCTCGATCTCTCACATACCACCCCCCCAGCGAACACAAACACACATACACACAGACACACACACACACAGCTA
>JAGFZM010001146.1:71594-87240 GCA_017657215.1 Limnothrissa miodon
GTGTGTGTGTGTGTGTGTGTGTGTGTGTGTGTGTGTGAGTGTGTGTGTTAGTGGGGGGTTGTCTGGAGCTGATTTGATGGAGTCGTGTCATTTGTCAGCGGCGTGGCACAGGCAGGGGCCAGGAGAGAATTGGAAGAAAGGGTGGGAGGGGGGCCAGAGGGGTGTGTTGGCCAGCCAGTGTCATTATCGACTAGTGCATGGGCCCATGAGGACACCTGGGGAATTTCTTCTTCCCTCTGTCTTTTGTGCCTAGTTTTGCAAAGCCATGTGTGTATGTGTGTGTGTGGGGTGGGGGGTACCTTGACTTTTTATTTGTGTATCTCTGACATACCTATAGTGTGAGTTAGTTTGTGTGTGTGTGTGTGTGAGTGTGCATGTGTGCATGCCTAATGCTGTGGTGTCGGTGTGGTTTTAAGACATGCATGACCTTGCACTTATGGACACATGATTATGTTACATGTTTTGCATATAGAAATGTACTAAATGTCCCATTTTAATGTGTGCACCTGCATGTACATGCTTGTGTGTGTGTGTGTGTATGTGGGCCTGTGTGAACGCATGGCATTGTGCTATTCTGATTACAGGCTGTGCAGGGGAAAGAGAATAGATGGCATATGGCGCAGCTCTCTCAAGGCCAGTCATTATGCCTCCCATTTTCCTGCTCCTTTCTCCTATGTGTCCGGCAACACACCACACACACACCACACCAACTTGAAGAAAGTAAAGGAGTGCAGCTTTTCAAGGGCATACCCCACATACTCTCTCTCTGTCACTCTTAACAACCCCCACCCTCAATTTCACAAGCACACACCTCACAGTTTCCTTTGAAGCCTGCTACCACATATTTTTGTTTACAAACATGCTTACTGCCTTTGTTTCTGGCATTAGGGTTTGTCTTAGGTCTGTGAATAAACAAACACGCCGAACAAGCCTCGGCACGCACAGCCCGGCAGGAATGTAAAAATAGCCAAACGTACTAGAAAGGAAGAACAGAAGCCTGGGCAAAGAACACTAGAAAGGAGGAAAGAAAGAAAGGATAGCAGGGCAAAAACATTAGGAATGAAGACAGAAAACGAAGCCTTGTCAAAAAAACACACACACCTCCAAAAAAAAAAAAAAACCCAGACTGCTTGTGCTACAAAACACAGCCACAGCTGACGAAGAAAACAACCAAAAGCAGCGGGCATGCAGGTAGGCAGGCAGGCAGAAAGAGAGACAGACTCAGTTAGGTCTGAAGGAGCTGAGGGGGGCTGAGGGGGAGAGGTGGGGGCAGAATGTGCGGATCTGTGTGGGCTGAGACACGTGAAAGCTCGTTAGCCTGCGCTGAGCAAGGCCACTGCTCCAGGCCTCGGAGCCTGGCTCGGGTGTAGCACTCACCAGTGGAGGCAGAGAGGGTGAGCTAGCTAGTGAGTCCTGACTATTAACTGGGGATTATACACTGTTCTTACAAAAAAAAAAGAAAAAGAAGAAAAAAAATTCACCCGCTGAGGTTAATACACAGGGGAGGTCTATACATGGGAATTAATTCTTTCCCATTCTTCTCTTCATTTCACTTTCTCATTAAATCATGATTTTTCTCTGATTCACCATGATTAATGAACTCATAAACATTGGGTAATACATGAGTCTGGTTAATATTGGGTTGCCATCAACACAGGATTTGTTTTGAACACTGTTTTGCAGTTAGTTCATGGGGCATCTCATTATTCAGAAATTACTGTCCTGGACACGGCCAAAGGTGGCCGATTCTGCATCTACTGATTTCCCTGCCATAAACATGTAGTGGATAAAAATGCCTTCTAACTGTCCTAACTCACAGACTATTCCACACACTCCCAAAGCAATCTACTGTACTGTACAACAGCACAGTGATTATGACAAGGGAGCTGAGTGATGTGATGTGATGTGATGTGATGTTAGCCATGGGACTGTCAACGGGCTTTTTACCTTTGGAGGACTCGGACTCGTAGGGACTGCCGTAGTCGCTGGTGAGGTCGGGCAGCCAGGCGTCTTTGACGGCCGACTTGTAGACTTCCCGGTTGTCCAGGCTCTGGAGTGGGCGGAAGTTGTTGCGCAGGTATTCCACCGACTTGACGTGGTCCTGCTGCTCCGTGGTGAAGATGGAGTAGAAGGCTTCCAGCTGCAGGACGACACAAACCAGACAGCCACGAGTCAGCCAGACAGGAAATGCTGGCCTACTTCAACACACACACGCATACACATACACACACACCATTAAAACGGCTGGCCCTGTTGAGCAGATCTTATCATTTGGATGGATGATGGTTTTCGGGTAATAGTGGAGAAGCATTTCAGGGAATAATTTGCTCATCTAATGTTTTTTTTTCCCCTGATGATGAGTCATCGTCACTGATAGCAACCATTTTCCTTCAGTAGATTCTCAGGCAAGTGTGTGTATGTGTGTGTGTGTGTGTATATATGTGTGTGAGCGTTTGACCCCGAGGTGGTTGAAGAGATTGGGAGCTGGGCAGCCGCCCATGAATTGGGGAAATGGTGCACAGCAGCAAAAAAAAAGAAAAAAAGAAAAAAAAAAAGACAAAACAAACAACAGTATGACCAGCTGTTTCTCCCTCACACACACACACACATCCACACACACACACACACAGTGCAGTCCAGTACAGAGCTTCATGGAATGCCACGGCTTGTACCACTGCCACATGGACTGCCAGCTGTACGTCGAGAAGTCGTTTGGCCACACTTGAGGTAGAACGATCGAATGGACAAACTAACAAACCGCCATGAATATTAGTTCGGAACCTGGCTTAAACTGGGTGTTCAGGGCAGGGATGAGCAGACAAAGGAAGAGAGGATAAGAAAGTAAACAAAGTCTGAAGAGTGTGACGCATAGACATTTAAGAACAGAGCACGAACAAGACATTTAAAAAAATATATAAACACATGCGTTGGAAAGCGCTCATCTACAGAACATCTGGGAGTGCATCTGAGTGTAAGAGAAGTGGCAGAGTGCTCATTTCCTCCCTGTGATTTCTTCCTGGAAATGGTTTCGGAATAAACAGGCGGTTGGTATGGTTACAGAGAGGCTGGGCGTAAACATCCCGCTCTCTCTCTCTCTCTCTCTCTCTCTCAGCCAAAAACAGGCCTGGAGAACCTGCACTGACAGCATGCATGTACACACACACACACACACACACACACACACACACACACACATATATATATATATGTGTGTGTGTGTGTGTGTGTGTGGGCTCTGATATTTTTCAATCCAGAGCCCAAGGGCTAAGGCAGGGAAAAAAAAGGTGGATGGTGAAATCTGTATGCAGAAGAAAAAAAAAAGAAAAAAGAAAACCCCCCACGCCTGCCATTCCTCCATGCTTCATCCCCCAGTGCCTTTAAGCATAAAGAGAACCATATCAGAGCTCAGCATCAGACACCAGTGCCCACCCCGCCGCCAATGTGCCGCCACCCCACCAGTGTTGGCCCGCACTCGCACACTTATGGCGTTTCATCAATATGTGCATCTAAGAGAAAAAACCTCCCTTAATCAGAGGGAAATCTGTAAATCCCCAATATGGCAATATGCCTTACCACACACATACACATACACACTTATCCCTGTACCCCCACCCTGTCCCACGTGTTGTCTTCTTCAACCACAGATTATATTAGGATTGAAATCTTGCCCTGTCCTCGATGGGGGATGACTCCCATTCTTTTTTTCCCTCTTTTTTATTTTATTTTAATGTGCCCTCATCACAGTGAGATTGGAGTGTAATCCACTGTGAGTGACACAGCTCCTCTCTCAGCCTCGATCCCAGTTGGCCTGGTGGAAAAAAAAGCCACGCTTCCCTGGAGGGCAGAGATAGCAGAGATGGAGGGGGGGGGGGGGGGGGGTGGGCGGTGAACAGGGTTTGGGAGGAGCATGGGGGGTGGGGTAACTAATCCACTGGTTGGCAACCATGGCAACAGGCAAAACCAAACAACCCCCCCCCCCCCCCCAGTCCCACAGCTGGGCACGAGATGTGGTCCAGATGTTACAAATGGAACTATTTTAGGGGGAGCTGTCGCTGCAGAGTAGCCGAGCATCGATCAGCTTTTAAAAGCCAACCCTCAGCTACGTCTGTCGCAGGCAACGACCTACTTCTACCACTGATCAAGAACAAAGAGGAGAGCGTGAAATACAGGACAAGAGAGAGAGGGAGAGGGAGAGGGAGAGATAGAGAGGGGGAGAGAGGGGAAGAGACTGAGACATGTGAGGGGGAGGGGTGCGCGCTGTCGTCTTCCATGCACCCTATTATCTCTTGCTGATGTTTCCTTTTCACCAAGAAACGCCCATGGAAGAAAAGGCAACAAAAGAAGTGAAACCGTGCTTAATATGTGGAAATGACAGCCTAATGGCCAGACACGCGAGGAGGGGGAACAAGCGACGGAGAAAAGTGCTGTCTGGCGTTTTGATGGCTCCCAATTAATGAGGGAGGTTATAGCCAGTGTCCGTGTGATGAGTAGTCTTCCCTTTCATGATGATTCTTCTCTTTTCTCGACGTGTCTGCCACATCGATTCATCGACTGCGGGCTCTGGGAACGGCCGCCGTTGAGTGACGCAGATTCCTTTGAATTACCTACAATTCTTGTAGTCAGAAAATCAACCAAGGTCAAAAGAGGATTCAATTAATGCAGCATTATGTGAGTGTGTGTGTGTGTGTGTGGGTGAGGGGTGTGGGTTTGCAAAAAAAAAAAAAAAGATTTCCATTGTACTGCTGTTCAAAGATGACATTTAAACAGACTGCACTCCAACATAATGCCATTTTTCTCCATTTGATCGCCGATGGTCCATTGGCACAGCGGCACTTGCTGGCGGAGGACAGACAGGAGAGAGAGAGAAAGAAAGAGATGGAGAGGGAAAGAAAGGGAAAGAAAGAGAGAGAGAGAGAGAGAGAGAGAGAGAGAGAGAGAGAGGGAGGGAGGGATTTAGACCCTTATGGTTGGCCTTATGAAAGGGAAATGAGTATCTGCTGCTGAAACACTCTCTGTGCTAGAGGGTAGCCTGCCAGCACCCGTCCACCCGTCTCTCTCTCTCTTTCTCTCTCTCACTCACACTCTCTCATGCTCTCAACCTCTTGAGCTAAGGAGAGGATGAGGAAGAGAGGAAAGAAAGGAGAGAGCGAGAGGAGAGAGATGGCGTGTGTGAAAAAGAGCGACTAGGTTGCACACTTCATGACACCAGAGCTACTCTCAAGCAGCGCCTGCTACTTCCTGACTCTCTCCGCTGCAACTCTCCTAAGTTAACTCATTTGAGCTCATTCGGGTTTACGTCAGCCAACACACCCTAACCAACCCACCACCTTTCCCTTGTCTGGTTAAAGGGAGTTGCCTGCTTCTCTTAGCTGTTCTCTCCCATTATGGAAAGCACACGTCATGCCAGTCCTGAAATTTCTCATCAAGGAAGACAGAGAATTATGCCTCAGGTGGAAAGAGAACAGGTCCTGCTGAGAACAGTGTGAGTGTGAGAGTGTGTGTGTGTGTGTATGCAGTGGGTCTTTACCTGCTTGTAGGACACAAACACTGGTCGGCTGAAGATGATCCATTCCACTACCTTGCTGCAGGGTGGGGTGGTGAGTGAGCCGATGTAGCGATAGTAGCTTCCCAGTTGGGAAGGCAGCAGGTCCCTCAAAATGAAGGGTTCCAGAAATGTCTCCTTCTCTGTTTTGAGAGCAAACCAAAGCAAAGCAAATAAGAGAATCATGTTTTTTTTCCTGCTACTGTACATTCTGTATGAGCAAGAATAGAAATATGTGTGTGTGAATGTGTGTGTGTTTATGGTAAGTTATCTGTGCATGTGTGTGTGTTTATGTATGTGTGTTTATGGTGCATTATCTGTGTGTGTGTGTGTGTGTGTGTGTGTATGTGTATGGTAAGTTATCTGTGCATGTATGTGTGTTTATGGGGTTATCTGTGCGTGTGTGTGTCTGCATCTGCATGCGTGTGTGTGTATGGTGTGTAATCTTTGTATGTGTGTATGGTGTGTTAATCTGTATGTGCCCGTCTGTGTGTGTGTCTGTTGTGTTATCTGTATGTGTACAGTATGTGTGTGCTCAGGAGTTGAGATATTACTTCCTCTACATGGGGGACTAAACTGAAGGCAGATGGTTGTTTCAGGAGAGAAATGTACACGGTCAAGTCACCGAGTTAAAGACGTTCGCCACAGCATGTCTTGAATGTGCCCCCGTCAAATCCCCAGTGACGAGCCTTTGATGCATTACAGTATATCCGCACGGAGAGCTCGCCTCCTACTAATGACCGCTGCCTGGTCAGAAGCTGGGCAGAATCCTGGGCTGCCATTGGCCAACTAAGCTAAAAGGTCCCCTGGCAGACCCGGCCAAGATTTAGATGAACTCACCCTCTCTTTGAAGCTGACCAATCTGCCTGCCCACAAAATCTGTAGATTTCCCAAAATAATCCTGTTGTGATTGCAACGGTTATCAGTCAAATGATTGCCCAACACATGGCTGGCTTGGATTTATGATGAAAAAGAGCAGAAGCTGTATTAAAGGATTAGGTTTTTTTTTTTTTTTTGGAGACACAATGTGATCCCCCCCCACCACAAGACAAAATCAAGATAACTCAGCTGCAGCAACGGAAGATGGGTGATAGACAGCAAAAGAGGACAAAAAAGGGAAAAAGGAAAGATAAATGACTACATCTATGAACTCACAGCACATTTTCAGATAGGAATTACAAAAAAAAAACACACACACACTTTTCAGTGTAAATGAAGGATCAAATGGGAGCTTAGCGTGAGAGGGAACACGGCAGACTGCATGTGATGGAGAGTCCACACCGTTTTTATATACAGTCTATGGTCCACACACATCATACGCAAGGTTACTGTCTGCCTAAGACTCCTGTGCTATACACGGAATACATATACACTACCATTATTTTTAATAATACTAGAGGTAAATTCTTCCTGTGTAAGCCTTGCCCTCCCCTAAATAATAACAATAAACCTAATAACAATCATAATAATAGCACGTCAAATAGTGCAGAGTCTGCAAAGCAAGTGCAAAAACTTCTCCTAAAAAAAGGCATAAATTAATGAACTTGTAATTTTCTGTGTGTGTGTGTGTGTGTACCAGCTAATTTCGACAGTGTCGCCTAGAGAAGGCAATGGTTCACCGGGTGAACAATGCTGGGCTTCTGACTCGAGCGCACAAAAGAGAGCAAAACATTTATTCAAGAGCAAGATGGCGTGCCACAGCCACAGCCAAACCACCACCACCGCCACACTCATTATCGACACGCGCCCTGAGATCTTCCATCTTCGCTCAAGCAAAGGGAGAAGAAGAGAAAAAAGAGAAAGAAAAAAAAACAATTCACAAGAAGTGCTCAGTGCCATCAAGTCAGCCCACGCTTAACCACACGCAAAGAGACGCTGAATTGCAGAATGAGTTCCGGGGGTCCCTATCAAAACCCACTTTTTTTTAATTGCCAATGTATAGTGGAAGACTGCGCAACCGTATATCTCGTGCTAAGTAATTGCTTTCCACTGAAACTACTCATATCTCGTCAAGGGGGCTGAAATAAAATTGACAAAAGAGCATGAGCGCGTATACACACCATAACTTATTTCTACTCCCTCTTCTTGGTGTCAACCCTGCGCAGATGGGGACCATTAAGCAAATCAATTCCTTCAGCATCCTCTAGGGTTTGAGGCCCTTCAACTGTGTGTTCACTAGTAATTACAAGCAGGGGCCATCTGCATTTGGGAGCGGTAGCAGGGGCAATCCACAAGCACCAATTCAGTAGTTAAATGAGCTAGTGCCAAAAAAAAAAAGGATGTGTTGGGATAAACTGAATATGCCCCTCTTTCTCTTAATGTTCTGCCTTTGTTCTCTCTGTAGTGTCTATTCTTTTTTTTTTGGTGTCCATAGAAGGTTGGGTGAGGTTGGAGAAGGGGGTTCAGACTGGGCACTTGTGCACTTTCCACCATTCATCAACTGGTCTGTGAGGGGGCAACCTTCCATTCTGTAGGAAGCTGCAACTGCTGTGTACTAGTGCCAGACCTCTGCTAAGGGGCGAGGTACTGCACAACCTACAGGCAGAGATTTCTAAGGGAAAGCTAGTGTAGGGCCCAGGGGCAGGGCTAGGACACTGCTTAGGGAAAGCTAGCGTAAGTCTTTGCCTGGCACGCAGTGAATGAGGGAGAATCCCCCCCAGTCTAAGCATATGTGCAATAATCAATGATTGCTCATCCACATACTCTGCCAGCCATGCAAACACAAAACGCAACATAGATTCTCTTTTGTATTATTATTAAAGATTAAGATTACAGGGCGGGGGACAACTCTCCTGAGGGGGTCATGTCACGGACATGTGTGTAGAGAGTCCACTGGGGCACAAGTCTAATCACTACATCAGCAGCCAGACAGGATATCTGCTTAAAGCCAAAAAGACATAATCACGCGCACACACACAGACACACACATAGTGTTTCTCGATATGTGACTTTGCACTTACCATGCGTCCCAGCCTTTAACGTGTAATTAAATATTAAGAGTAAGTAACTTAATGGATGATTACTTAACAAGACAGCCCCTCACTTATGGTGCTCCCGGGAGTTTTAAAATACCACACATGTGAGAGCTGAAACACGAGTCAACAGCCGCGCTGCAATTAAGCCGGCATCTTTCAAGAGCTGGGAGCTTTGTGCGACTGCCTCCAACAAGGGGTTTGCGTCGCCTTGTCCTTTCATACAGCCATGGCCTGGCCCTTTCTTCTCTAAAGAGTACACTTTTTCTGCAAGCGTCTTTCCTTATGCCTAATTTCTGTTTGGTGTGTTACGTGTGTGTTTTCGGGGTATGTATGGTGTGCTATCTGTGTGTGTGTGTGTCTGCATGGGTATGTGTGTGTATATATGGTGTGTTATCTCTATGTGTGTGTATATATATATATATATATATATATATATATATATATATGTGTGTGTGTGTGTGTGTGTGTGTGTGTGTGTGTGTGTGTGTGTGTAAAATATGTTGTGCTATCTGTTCATTTATTTGGGTTTAAGAGATTGTGGATGAGAGACAGTAAAGGTATTTAATTTATTTTGGTCTCTCTCAATGTAGACCACGAACCCCTCCCGCCCTCAATGGCTCAGTGTATGGGCATCACCCTCTCGGAGGTCTTGTTACACGTTACATTATTATTACCCACTACATTAGCCGCTATATCACAGCATCTTCTCCTTCCGTGCGTTCCTGCTCTGATCAATTAGCGCTCCAGCGGATGGCTGACGACACGCTGCAGCGGCTCAGGACTGGCAGCCCCGCGTTTCACAGCTACTTCATCACTCTCCATCCCAGACCGCGCCACCGCATGAGTCAAAGACCAGTGATTTTAATCAAAGGCCATCAGCTGCCTTTAAGCCATGTATCTAAGGCTGGCATTTACGCTAGATTTATTGGGGCCAGGGACAGGGGAGGAGACACACACACTCTCTTTCAGTCTGCCACACACACACACACCATCTCTCTCTCTCTCTCTTACACTCTCTCTCTCTCACACACACACACACACACACACACACACACACACATCAACAGTCACAAGCAGCCATCAACATATTAAGCCAAACAATTAGTCTCAGCATTCATTTGCTGTACAGAGATCTATTTTTCACATCCAAATAAGGATTTAATATCAAATATGATCCATCACCACGACTCAAAAGGGGATTCATTTCCGCAAGGCTAACATGAAACACAAACAAGCACAAGCACCTGCTCCCTGGGCTGCCCGAGTCATCAATGCAGGCCCTACCGCCATTTCCTAGAAAATGACTGTGAGTGAGCGCAATGAAGTAGAAACTCTGCCAAAGGTGGTGAGCGAGGTTTTTCTCTTAGCTATACATAGACATCATTTAAAATCCTTCTACCGCCCATCAAAAATCTGGATTCCTCCATATCTCCACCCCCCAACCCCCCCTCCCCCTCCCAGCACCACCACCCAAATTGTCAGGAACTCTCCAACCTTCCCCATCCTGCTGGAAAAAAAAGTCATAAAAGGCTATTTTCACATCGAGACATATGACAAGTCAATCACAGATCTCAACAGGAGGGAATGATCCCAGACAGATCGTTCGACACAACGGCACATCAAAGTGACAATTTCCTGTGTGCAAGTCCCCTATGACAAAAAAAACCCTCTCTTCTTTTTCTAACAGCTTATCTCACGTCTGATAACTGGTCTGAATAGTATTTAGGCTCCTGCTCATGTTGGCCATTTGGTGACTGTTTTTCGGGGGTTAGGGGGTCAGGAAAGGCAGAAGTCAAGACTTTATTCAGCTGCAGTATAGCAGGTCTTTGGACAAATGTAAGGAACTGGATGCCAAACTCAACAGTGAGCCCTAGAGTCAGACAAAATCTTAGGGCAAGAAGGTGTGTCTTCCTGTTTTTGCATCTCAGCGAATGAGCACAACCACAGTAAGAAGTCACAGTAGGTAGGAGACTAAATGCGGTGATGGCACTGGGCCTATAGGGGACACAGTGGGAAGTGACAGTAGGCAGGAGGCTAAGTGAAGAGATGCCACTGGGCCTGCAGTATATTGGGGACACTCTAGAGCTGGACTCACCATGATGGACCACTCCTCTGAGGCCGTGGATGATGGGGTCCACCGCTGGATTGTCCTTCAGACCCACCTGCAGAGAGAGAGAGAGAGAGAGAGAGAGAGAGGGAGAGAGGGAGATGAGTGAGACAACTGGTAATGCGACATGAAAAGTGTGTGTCTCCTCTACGTGTGTGTGTATCTGTATAAGTCGGTGAGGGAGTGTGCGTGAGTGTTTCTGCGCACATCCTTCCGTATGTCTGTCTGTCTGTCTGTCTGTGTGTGAGGTTTATTTTCATTATTGATCGAGGAGGGAGCTTGTGTTTGCAGGGAAACGAGAAAGGCAACTCAAAAGAACTCAGCGATAAGAGGTTCAAGAGAAGTGACTTGGATTCCGTGCATTATTCCTTCATGTAGAACTGACACTATGATGCACAAATATGCATAAAAAATCTGACGGCGCTGTCTAATTCCATCAAAACGGTCTGGCTGCATTGAACAGCTCCAGCAAGCTTGTGTTCTAAAGGGATCCCCCTGAGGATGAGCGTTGCTATTTGTGCCTGGCGAGGAAGAAAAAAAAAAGGTGGAGGTGAAGAAAAAAAAAATGTCTGTGTGCTGGAAATGGGAAATGGAAAAACAAATGTAGTTAAAAAAAAGCATTAAGTAAAAAAACTAACCGTCTCCTGGTCTTTTAAAATAAATATAATTTTTGACATAATGGCTTTTCTATCTTCATAGAGTGAATGGCATGAGTGTTTCAGGCACTTTGCACCACAGTGCCAGGTATTACTCTTAACAGGGAGTTGCTTTCTGGAGGCCTGCTTGTTAAAAACCAATGCTTGAAAGGTACTACCAACTCTTTCAGGGGAAACTCTAATGCTGGGGTTTTAAAGTAAAGATTTTTTTAGCTTGCAAGTGGTGGTGTGTTTGTGTGGGTACGGGGCAGTCAGCACTGGACAACAGACACCTAAAATCACACACACACACACAGACACGCACACAGGCCAAATCCTTCCTCCAGCCTGGAGGGTCCCAACCTCAGCTTCCACTACAGACTACAGGGGATGAGAGTGTGTTTGTCTCGCTCACTTTTTGTGTTGAACTGTTAGGCAGGCCTGTGTGGGCTTTAGATATTGGGGTGGAGCTGCGTGTGGGGAGGGTGGTGGGATAAGAGATTTGAGGTGAAGGAGTGTCGGCCTGGCCTGCCCTTCAGCAGTCGGAGAGATAAAACAGAATTGGGGATGGGCTCTACTCTCCTCTCCTCTCAAGGGAGGGTTTCACCGCTTATGATCAGTCGCCTTGGTATGTAGCAAAATCAACCGGACAGACACCAAACACTAGCCTGGGCCCGCCCACACTTCCTGTGACGCTACATTGAATTTCGCAAACTAGTCAGTCTGGCCAGGCTGCCGTTTTAGAGCTCTTCCGTTTCCCAAAAAAATGGGAACCAATGAGAAACGAGCTTACGCATACGTCATCGGAATGCATTTTCTGATTGTAGATTTACCCAGTAGAATACAGAGGCATCTAAAAAAAACAGTGAAGAACAATACTGATACTGCTTTCATTGCCATTTCATTGCCAATACTTTCTGCTTTCATTGCCATTGACCCCATGCCCCCCCTCCAAGACCAGAAAAGACTGAATCAGCAAGTGGCTGGCTGGAGTAGTCGGCTCCTCTGTGCTGTGGAGGACTGACCAGAGCGTCGGCCTGGAGTGTGTGACCGGCAGAATTACACTTTCATTATTAATGCCTTGCTCTGAGAGGCCTCTCCTTCATTTGCTAAAGCTGGACAAAAGGGTGGTGGTGGTGATGTGTGTGTGTGTGTGTGTGTGTGTGTGTGTGTGTGTGTGTGTGTTTATGTGTATGTGTGTGTGTGTCTGTGTGTGTGCGTGTGTGTGAGAGTGAGAGAGAGAGAGAGAGAGAGAGAGAGAGAGAGAGAGAGAGAGGTGTTCGTGACCCACTTTCCATCACCATTATCAATTCAGGGTTTGTCATTCTCCCTGCCAGTGAACGTGAACTTCCACACTCTCTGAACACGAGCACACAGGAGGTTAGGATCGATCCGGTGTTACTGCAGGTACCGTGGGCAAGTCGGAGCCTCTGAAAAGACTCACATCCATGAGACCTTTATACAAGCTGCCATTTTTAACACCTGAACGTGGAGGTTTGGTGATGTGTACAGTATTCAGGTTTTTCTCCCAAATATTCAGGTCAAGCATGCGAACGAGCAAACGAGCACGTCTTTCCGATTTCAGAGTTTGGTGTTTTTTTTTTAGCAGAAACACCTGCGCTGACAGAACCACTGCTGATCCTCTGGAAGCCAAGGCTTCGTAGACCTCTTCAGATCCTCAATGGCACGAAAATAGCAGCTGAGACCAAATGCGCGCGCAGTATAAATTGCATGGATGCACAGACCACACGCTGCTAGTCATTATACGTCGAGGGCTCTGCTTGAATGTGGCAAAGTTGACACCGGTGAAGAATGCTTCAGACGAAAATAGGCCGACTGGGGGCCAAAAGACACTAAATTGAGAAGGATTACGTCCATGCTGATGCATTATGCAAACACTTTGCGGGGTTACTTGGCGCAGCAGTGGCAAAAGAATGCTCAACAAGAGCATTGCTACTCACAAGTTGGTTGTCTCTTGACTCTGGTGTGGTCCTGCCAGCGACAGTTGCCCGTCTATGCCAAGAAGCAAAGAGGACGCTGTTAATCCCAGTTATTTCAGTCAGTTATATAGTCAGAGCCCTCCAGGCCTTTTCGACAATCACTGTTGGTCAAACATGAGCACTGAGTTTGTCTCCCTCAATCCCTTTCTCTCTCTATCCCTCTCTCTTTTTTTCTCTCTCTCTCCCTCACTCTCTCTCTCTCTCTCTCTCTCTCTCTCTAAGCAGTTTGTTTAGTCCTGGAGCTCCTAGACTGTGAATAAGCTAATAAAACCACAATGATAGATGTTACTACGACAATCCACTTTCGATCAGGGAGAGGAGAAATGGGGTGGCGGTGGTGCTTGTAGGGGGAAGTCGGCCCATAAAATCTTTGTTTGTGACCGGCGTCTAGGTGCACTCGTCGGAGCCAATTTGTTAGGAATGGCAACGTGGCTTAATGACTGCACGAGCGAGAGCTAGTTTCTGGAAGCCAAGCGGCTCACAGCAGCGGAAACAACAACACAAGCAACAGCAGTGCATGTGAGATTACATTAGCGTGATGCGCTAGCAGTTTCCTCGATAAAGACACCGGCCATATGCTTACACATATGCAGACAAAAACGAGCATGCCCAAAAACTCGCTCACACGTACACCCGCAGTACAAGTACAAATCAACGTGCGCACACACACACGCACACTAACACTATGTAACCTACACACTGTTTGTGCGCTGTAATGCAATAGAAACCAAATACTAGCATCTGACATTAAAAGCAATGGTGCAGGAACATTACGGTGAAAGCCTTTAAGTCTTTTCACGCATTGATCTGTGGGAGGTTGAGTGCTGCAGGTGTACTGCTCCCTGTTGAAGGCTTGATAGTTGGCAGGGAGCAAGAGGAGGAGGTGCTTTTAAGGTGATGGAGGGGTGGGGTGAGTGAGAATAAGTGAGTGAGAGAGAGAGAGAGAGAGAGAGAGAGAGAGAGAGAGAGAGAGTGTGAGTGAGTGAGTGAGTGAGTGAGTGAGTGAGTGTGAGAGAGAGAGAGAGAGAGAGAGAGAGAGAGGTAAAGAAAGAGAGACCTCTGGCTGTTTTAATGTGCTGTCTCCTCATGATAACCATCCTCAAAGGAGGTGCCAGCCTGCCTCCGGATCCCACTGGGGACGCTCACATAGATAGCTCAAGGGGAATATCTGTGTGTTTGTGTGTGTGTGTGTGTGTGTGTGTGTGTGTGTGTGTGTGTATGCATGTATTGCCAACCTGGTGTGTATATTCCTGTGTGAGTTTGAGTGTACATGCACATGCTGTTCTCTGTGGACATGTGTGCATGCACAGTATATTTTTACTTGGGCTTGAGTGCATGAGTATATGCGTGCATGTGTGTGTGTGTGCCTGTGGGTTGACTAAGCCATCTGCAGAGGCAGCTCTCCTGGGCCCTGGGATGATGTGTGCTGTTGGTGGGTAGGCCTCATCCATTAGGCAGGTGTTCCACTGTCACCAACCAAGAGCCCTGGGACACTGTGCCTCTGCGCGTGTGGCCCCATCTAAAGGGTGTGTGTGTGTGTGTGTGTGTGTGTGTGTGTGTGTGT
The DNA here is from genome assembly GCA_017657215.1 of Limnothrissa miodon. NCBI lineage: Eukaryota > Metazoa > Chordata > Actinopteri > Clupeiformes > Clupeidae > Limnothrissa > Limnothrissa miodon. The sequence goes on from JAGFZM010001146.1 coordinate 86,418, forward strand.
GTGTGCGTGTTGGGAGGAGGATCTTTGCTGTTGCCACTAATCACATCCCCAGTCTACAGCTCTCAGTCACAAACCCAATCTAACATGACACTCATGCACACTTCCTTGTGGTAAAAATAAGAGCAAGGGCTTTAGCGTGTGTGTGTGTGTGTGTGTGTGTGTGTGTGTGTGTGTGTGTGTGCACGTGCACAATAGTATTTCTATGTTTGTGCAAATACGTGAAATCCTGTACTTTTTGTGTATGCAAAAGAAAGTATTTTTGGTGTGTGTTTGGGTGTGTATACTAGTCTTTGTGTGTCTTTGTAAATATGTGAATGCACATTTGTGTGTCTGTGTTTGTGTGTATGTCTGTGTGTGTGTGTGTATGTGTGCATTCTTTGTGTCCTTGTGTAAATATGTGAAAACAGGTACTTTTTGTGTATGTGAGAGCAAATGTGTTTATGTGTGTGTGTATGTATGTGTGTGTGAGTGTGGATGAGGGAGTGTCTGCCAACAGAAGGTGTGTGTATATGTGTGTGCATGAATGTGGATGAGGGAGCGTCTGCCAATAGGAAGTGTGTGTGTGTGTGTGTGTGTGTGTGTGTGTGTGTGTGTGTGTGTGAGGGCGAGAGCGCTGGGAGGAGAGGGAGTGTTGGAAGGCAGCCTCCGCACCACAATAGGGCCCGCAGAGACAAACGCTGCCACTTTCACTTGCACTAAACAGCCTCATGGTGAACACGCTGCTTCTCTCCACAGCCCTCCGAGCCATCAGCAAGGTTTCACCTCCTCTTCCTCCCCCATCCTCCTCCTCTTCCTCTGTGGCATCATACACAAAAGTCTGCTC
>JAGFZM010001146.1:103559-122346 GCA_017657215.1 Limnothrissa miodon
CCCTCCAACCAGCTGACTGAAAACAAAATAATTATCTATAATTAGAATGGCAAACTGAAGTGTATGGACACACGAACGACCATTAGCCCCACAAATGGGCACCGATAATTTTAGTGGAACTAATCAAGCAATCTGTTTTATTAACATACCTTCAAAATAAGAGGCCCGGGCTTAGATATTCGGTCGACAGTTTCCATGGATTCCTGTAATTCCTGCCCAGAAATATCGAATGTGTTTCATCCCCCTCGAGTGTGCTGGTGCTAAAGATGGGTAGTTTTGAAAGCTATGACAGACAGTGAGGCGTGTAAATAGAACTGTCTTGCTGGGGAGCCAACTGCCAGTCTTCTCTCCGCAACACTGAGGAGTTCAATAGGCACACTCATGTACAGTTCTTGTGCTTTGTGCAGACACAAACAAGCACAATCACCCCCCCCCCCCCCCATTACACCCACACGCATTCTCTCTCTCTCTCTCACACACACACACACACACACTCCTCAAAGCAAAACAAAACACACAAACACACCAGTAGATCCTCCAGTCTGTTTTTGTGATAGAACCATTTGTCTTTCACTGTCCCGCGTCACATTTCAAGCTCCAAATAGCAGCGGAGCTTATTCGCAAATCCAAACGAAAGTTTCGGTGGCCATATTGGTGATATGCCGCTGCTGTTGTAGTGTGCCAAATCAATACTGCTGTAGTCTTCACTCTACTGAGCTCTCTTCGTGTTTCAGTGTGCTTTATAAAACAGGCACAGTTCACAGTCATTCGTAGGCTACATAACTTTATTGAACAGTGACCACGGCAAAACAAACAACCTTTTAAACATTACAAACCCTTCTTTGAAAGTAGCACACATGTATCTGTCGTTAATTTATAAGTGCTGGCTGCTGTGTCATGCACATAGCTGTGCAAAAAGGATGATGTGCAGAGTGGCTGGAGGTGGCTTGCTCGCTCCTAGCTAGCTATTGGCCTCTTCAAGTGTCAGCCTTTTCAAGCTTATGGACAGTGGGTGTTGAAAAGCTAGATGAGTCAACTATCGTAGCTCCAAGAGACAGCACAGCGGCCTTGACTGACAGCTGCTACGTCAACAATATGGCCACCAAGACATGGATCAAATATCCCCAACAGCTCCATCACTACATCCTTGTTACATAGATAGGTCAAAACAAATACACACAAACACACACACACACACACACACACACACACAAACACACACACACACACACACACACACACACACGTATGCATATGCCCCGTTCCCACACACAAACAGTTGATTTGTCAGGAGTGTTGATCAATTGGCCAGAAGACTCTGATTGTGCATAAGTATCACAAGCAGTAGAGGTGCTGTGTGTGTGTGTGTGTGTGTGTGTGTATGTGTGTGTGTGTGTGTGTGTGTGTGCACAAACATGGGGCCTTTCCCCTGCAACATCTTTAATTAGCTGTAGGACTAAATTGGCCTCATTAAGGGCTATGTGTGGGCTGGTGAGTGAGGGCTTTGCTGCAAACGGGGGTGGAGCATCTTATTGGCAAGTTCCGTGCTGAAAACAAATTGACAGCTTTTGTCACATCCATGTGATGTGTATTTTAATGAAGTAGACCATTATACCAAACTTGAGGATTAGTTGAATTCATCTGCACAGGCTACATGAAAGACAGTACAAATATTCAAACGGTTTGACGTACAGTATACAAAATATCCAAACCATACTTGGTCATGTTCTGGCTTGGTCATGTTCTGTCATACCCAATATGCTGGAATGGAACTTCGGTTCTTTATTTTAGCTTTTTCTCTCTCCCACGTTTGTGACTTTTTTTGGGATCTACTCCTCCTCGCCACATTTTTTTCTCTCCTCCGTGTCCATCTCAGCTGAGAAGAAGCCCATGGGTTTTCCTCTCTCCGTCTGTTTCCCTCTGGCTCCCTGCCTCCCTCTCTTTTTCTCTCTCTCTCTACCACAACATGCGAGATGTAAAATGATAGCAGACTCATCTGCATTCTCCTGGTACAGGTCTTGCGACGCAAGCCGACTGCAGAGTGGAGCCACGCGCCAGACTCAACTAATCCAGCCAAGAGACAGGCTCCATTCACAGTGTTTGCAAATGTAGGGATTTTCACAGACACCCGTCTCTCTCCCTCTGCACATTTCCGAATTGCCTGACAGAATCAATATTATCATAGATATGACAATGTTACTGCCAGAGCAAATAAACTGCCTCGCAGTCAGAACAAAGGCACGGCCAATAAGGTGAGTGATAAGTAAGTACCTCACTTGCATTTTTCTCCCTGGCAATAACTCAGTACTTGAGCAGAACTAACGTCGAATGATTTTGAGAAAACGCAATGCATATAAATGGAAACATTATCAATGAAAAGTGCAACGATCTTACAGCTGAAATTAAAACAAATAGTCCAGTAGTGTTGAAAACTGATCACTTTGAAGATAATCTTATGCATATAAATTGATAAATTATCTTTAAAAGCAGAAATCAAAAAGGTCAGCTGAAAATAAAATCTATAATGAAAGCTAGGCGGAGGAGTAAAAACAGAAATAGAAAGAAACAGAAAGAGAGAGAAAAGAAAGTCAACAGTGTGATGCCGGGGGCCATGCATGCAGTGTGATGCGTGGAGGAGCTGAATGCAGAGCCATAAACAGGGCCTCTTACTGCATGTTAACGGTGGCAGGCCCCCATAACGCTAAATCAGTGGCGCGGGGAGCCAGTGCTGGCCACTGCTCCAGGCCCATTGATCAGCGCGGCCTGGAGAGGTCTGCCTGTACATTATGCTGTGTCCCGATCAATAGCGGCACGCCCTCCGTCAGTCGCCCGCCCGCCTGGAGTGGTGACGGACGGCCACTCATCCAGCCATTTCTCTGCTTTTTTTCGGCCTTCGCTCACCCTTTCAGACGCACTTCTCCCTCTCCCCCTTTCTCTCTGTTTGGTCGTTCTGCTTTTTTATTCTTTGACTGTCTGACTGCCTTTCTTTCCTCTACTTTCATCCACTCACCTAAGTCTTTCTTTTATTTTCTTACATTCATAATAAATCAATCAATACATAAACATATAAAATCAATCAATCAATCAATCCATACATACATACATAAACATACAACATGCATAATAATCTTGCTTGCTAACTGAAATAGCTGGCTCACCTCCACGGGGAAGCGGTGTGTGTTGATGCTGTGCTCCGAGCCCTCGGAGGCATTGCTCTGTCCCCAGTGGAACTCCACCTTCTCTGCCTTGAAGCGGCCCGGAAGGCCAGCGCCTCTCACGTAATAGTCATCTTTCAGCAGCACTGCCACTGGGGGGGGGGGGGGGCGGGGGGGCAGAGAAGAAAGAAAGGTAGAAAGGGAGAATGGGGAAAGTGAGAAGGGCAGGGGAGGAGGGAGGGGTTGGAAAAATCAATAAGCAAAAAGCAAAAACAAAAAAAGCAAAAATAAATATTTGCAGTGAATCAAAGAGATGCACAGATCAAATAGACAAAGAGGCATGCACACAGCTAGGCATTACTGTTTGGTCTCGACGCATAAAAGAGACTTTCATTTGAGGACACTTGGAGCATTCAGGGTGTATCTATTTGAGCTCTTTAGGGAGATGAGCTGAATATTACATGCGGCCCTTTACCGTCTCTCCCTCGGCCTCAAAGGCAGGGCCTCGAATGGAGAGCAATTTGGAGCTGGCTGGCAAGGGCTATCTCCAGCCACCATTCCAAATTGCTTTTTCAAGTCCTTTGTTATTCCATATAAAAAATCCCTCTCTGAAATAAAGGGTGAATTGGTGGTGAGCATGGTGTGTGTGTGTGTGTGTGTGAGTGTGTGTATTTTTTCTCTTTTTTTCCCCAACAGCACTTAGACTCTCAAATTGGTCAGAGGAAGAAGAGGCATGGGGTTTAATTAACCAATACGACCCTACACCGACATTCTGTATTGTCAAACAGATCTCTTCTTCTGATTGAATTTCTGAATTATCCCCTTTCCTTTGCACACACACATTAATGCACAAATACATACACACATACACACATACACACACACACACACACACACAGACACACCTCCAAAAGCACCTTGTGTCAAGAGGCGACCTTCAATCCCAGCCACTACTCCATCTTGAGTGAAATAAGTGGCCTGCTTTGACATCTTCATGCCAGTGATTGAGGCCCATGAGTAGTGGGGCTGGTCGTTAAATAAACACATTTTCCCCAAAGTGCTCTTAGTGTATGGGAAAATCTTGTTGTTTTCAGTTTTCAATAACAGAAAAAGTGTGTGCATATGTGTGTGTATATGTGTGTGTGTGGGTGTGTGTGTGGTTGTGGGGGTGCTGGGGTGTTACCCTGTGCCCATCCCGAGCCACGCAATACAACACCTGGCTCCTGGATGCTAATTAAAGTGAGCCAGTGATGATCCTCTTTGAGGCCAGGACTTTTAAACACTATTGTTTATTGTTAGTGTAATGTTCTAATATGTTCCAATATAATGTTGTGCCCAACTGGCAGCGGCGTGCACAGCTCTGAGCCGCGTGGAGTAGAAGCTGAGCTGAGGGAGAGCGACAGGGATAAACATAACCAACTCGGGGAAAAGAGGATGAGAGCCTGACCAAGTGGAGAGAGCAGATCCGCCAAAGCCTCTGTGTGTGTGTTTGTGTATGTGTGTGTGTGTGTTCATATTTATGCACGTTCAAGTTGAAGCATTGGACCACTGAGGTATACAGCCAGAGAGTGACGCCACCATACCCCATTTTTTTTTTCCTTCCGGGAAGGCTCCATGACTGCCGTCGCCATCGATAGCATTGAACGCGGCGTGGAATTGAGCCGCTCCTTTGACATTTGTTTAGGGCCCTTCCCCCCCCTCCCGAGCCAGAAACGTAATCCACCGTGAGAGGCTAGCCGGGCCATGGGAATTTTTTTATTCCCAACTCCAGCCAATGTTTGAGCGCATTAACAGGCGACACAGGAATTATACACTAAGCCGGAAAGACCTTGGATAGAAGCGCGTGAAAACAGGGAGCTTGCGTGAAAAGTAAATCCTTAATCAATGCAAATGTTCCTGTCAGGCCTCCAAGTTCTTATGAATTTTCCTCTTTGTGTTCCTCCTCCACCTTTTCCTCTGGATAATAATACATGAATCATAAATAACAATTAAACAATGCTGCAATCAGATGAGTCATCTGAAAAAAATAAAAAATAAAATAATAATAATAATAATAATAATAATAATAATAATAATAATGATGATAAGTTTGGCCTTCCGGTCATCCCACGTCTTCCACATTTCCAGCAAAAGTTCTTGATTCGCACAGACTCTCAGACAGAAGGTGAATGGGTCAGCTGCTGAAGAGTTTGGTGACTTCCAACAGACATGTGAGACACTGACCAAGTTGTGTATTATTCAGATGTTATACAGTTAGCCAATGCAGGGGCCCGACTCTGCCTTGATGCCAGTGGCTCTGACAGGTGATTATTTCAAAAGATAAAGAGCTCAGAAGCCATTCATGAACAGCCTGGCTCAGCATCCCTAAAGACATTTGTCTTGTAATGCACAGATTATGTCGAGGGATCATGCAATGTGTGACAGTGTGTGTGTGTGTGCCTGTAAATATGTGTGCTTGTGTCTGTGTGTGTGTCTGTGTGTGTGTGTGTCTGTGTGTGTGTATGTGTGTGTGTTGAAGGGTCTGCCAGACTCTTTGTTTGTGTTGGCCCAGCATGAGAATGCGGCCAAGAGGTTGCTAGTGCGGCACTTGAGCTTTCTGGGATGTCCAGCTCCGCCTCCCAGCAGAGCTCTAATGCAGTCCTTTAGTTTAATACAGGTGTCCAACTGCCAGCATCAGCACACCCCATGAACGAGAGAGAGAGAGAGAGAGGGAAGGGAGGGAGGCTGAAAGTGTTAGAGAGAGTATTGAACTGAGAGAGGGGAAGGGAGAGGGAGAGAGCGCCCAAGTGCTTTTCTTCTGGCTGCCTGGGCCAAATGAAGAGCACTCCTGAGTCGCTCTGTGGGCCTGTTCACTGGAGTGCTGCTCAGCTGGCTCTGCCTGCGCCGGATCAGAGGCCTGTGCCGGTCCCCCTGGGGAGGACAGATGATCCGAGGACAGATGAGACGCGCCCGCTTCCTCTCGCAATGGCTGCCTGTTAGCAGCACAAGACTCTCCGCAGGGACTCCGCCAAACAGGGAGAAGGAGAGAGAGTAAAAAGAGACACAAACAGAGACAGAGAAAGAGAGGAGGTGGATTGAGAGAGATAGAGAGAGGCAGAGAGAGAAATCCGAGAAAAAAGAAGAAGAAGAAGAAGAAGAAGAAGAAGAAGAAGAAGAAGAAAAAAAAAACCTTCTATTGGTTTACAGTCCGGGGAGAGCCGTGACAAGAAGTAACAGGTGCCTTGCACATTTTATTGAGCAATTACAAAGGCTGAATTGGCTTCCGATAAATGCTCATCAGATGGAGAGGGTAATCACAGAGGGAGATGAGGTTCAGGGCCTAGACAGGGCCCCTGTCAGACGGCAAAGGGCTGCGGAGGAGGAGGCAAGGATAGCGGGATTGTGCGATGGGACACCTGGGCCGGCGGCGACTGCTGTCAATGGGCATGCCAGACACCTGTGGCCCAGATACTCCCAAACGTTTGAACACCTATTTAGAGTCAGGGCAGGCAGACGATCTGTCTTGGTGACAGATTGGAAATTGTGAGAAATGTCCTTCTTCGTGCGATGAGGCCCGTATGAAGGGAAGGTGAGGATGAGGGGTGTATGTGTGTGTGTGTGTGTGTGTGTGTGTGTGTGTGTGTGTGTGTCGGCAAGCGAGCTTTGAGCACTCACTCAGGTTTCTGTCTCTCTGGTCTCTGTCGGTTGGAAAAATAACAGGTATGGAAAACAGCCTGCTCGACTGCAGGTGCATGCAAGCACAGACATACTAAATCAAACGGGAATGCAAATTCCCACACATGCACACACACACACACACACACACACCAGAGGCGATTTCTGTAAGACTGCTAGGGAAGCTCAGCTTCCCCTAAAATGTCAAAAATTAAATGGTCAAATATGTATGGTTGTGTTAACATTTTATTGACTACAAAAGCGAACATGTTCATCATCGTTCATGTTCACATGTTCATCACATGTTCATCATCGTTTAGAATAAGCTAGGCCTACTTATCACGTTACCTGTTCATACATTCCCATAGCGCAGTTTTCGTCAGTGCATTGAACTTCTTTGTTTAGTTTAATGGCGGGCACTTTTCTGCCCTCTAGTGTCTCTACTGTGATATGAACCAGCAAGAACAGCATGGAGTTGCCCATAGACATTGAGCATCCGTGTGCTTCAATGGGACATATTTTTTTATTGACTCGAAATTTGACGGTTATTGGATAAATGCCACGATTATGTCCCGCCCCTGGACGCTCAGCGACTCTGGGGGTGAATGGAGCTGTTCTCGGGGTGGGCTGGCCTGGACGCTGAGCTTCTGCATGATGATTGGGGGATTAGTTGAGAGGATGATTCCCGTTTTGAATGACAGGTATGTTGAGATATACCGGCACTTCACTGCTCTGCGTTAGTCCCATCGCGGATTTTGCAAGCAAAGTTTGAGCAAAGACAAGCTTTGAGCCATTTGCTGGCATTTTGTGTCCGTGATTACTTGTACATTTCTCACACTGTAAATAAAACACACCCATCATATTTCCTTGTTTCAGTTTAACATTATTGCAATAATTTCTTGTTGGCTAGGTCGGAGTGAACTAGCTCGATAGGAAGCTAGTTAGCCAGCTAGCAAGGTGCACTGCACACACAATGTAAGACAACAAATGCTAATGCAAAATTTACATATAAATAAATTGACAAATCTTGTGATTTAAACTGACAATGAGCTTCCCCTCCTGACACACACACACATACCAGTTTTTCCCGTGTTTTTCATTGAGGTCTTGTTCGAGGATTCCGTCTCGAACCCATCCAGGGTGAGCTCTTGGTATTCCAAGGTGGTCTTTGCATCGGCATCCACAATGTTGATTGGCGACTGGTTCCTCTCCTTACATTCGGGGTAGGCCGATGTCCAGCCCCCGTCTGGCCCATACGTCCCTGCAGAGCGCCACAGACAGGAAATCAATCAATCATCTCTTGACCCAAGCAGTCAAATGCCACCCCGTCTCCCTATCAGCCCTTTTCGCAAACGTGTATGTCCCGTTTTGACAGGAGGTCCATACACACACACACAACCACATATACAGACACACACACAGACGCTCACACAAACACAGACACATACACTCACATAAACACATTCACGCACACAGACACACACAAACACACAGACACACAAAGACACAGAGAGATGAAAAGAATTCCTGTCTGTTGCTAGATTCTGACAGCTCTAGAATTGATTAATCGTGGGGGTCTGGTGTTTTGTATGTTTGTTTTGTTGTTGTTGTTATATCCCACTTGCTTTTTTTGAGCCATTTTGGGTGCATCTGTCCTTGAGGGTGCAGTGGGAACAAACGGCTCCCGATACATCTCCCGTGGGGGTGCCATACGACAATGGGAGCCGATCGATAAGCACCGCCGGCTGCTGATGCTTTTTACACAGCCGCTTGCTACATGGAAGGGCGCATTCTGCCATGAATTATATTATTCCACCACCCCTGTTCCATCACTATACCACTCCACTATCACTGACTGACCTTCATGTGATCCGCCCCTCCCCCCACCTCCCCCCAATACCCACCCACAACACACACACACACACACACACACACACACACCTTTTGTCTGAGCCAGGAAGACATTGTATGCACCACCACAGGCTGCCCTGAGGGGTGAATGTTTTGGTGTGAATGTGTGTGTGTGTGTGTGTTATGTTATGATACATCAGGGGAGGTATAAGTCAGAGAAAAGCATCCAGGCTAGACAGCTTTGCTGTGCCAGTGCCGGGGTTTGTGGTGTCATGGCAGGAGATTAGACTCCATGTGACTCTGGCTGCGAAGCCGCTCGCCACAGCTCAGATGGGCCTCTCTCCTCGGGGGCACACTCAAATGTCATGGACGTCCACGCCACGGCTGGCCTCAACACAAAAAAAGTGCACACACAAGGCACTGAACGATCTCTCTCTTTTTTTCCCTCTTTCTCTCAAGGCCGGCCACACAGCCTTGTGCATGTTAGAGCCTTGTAGAACATAGAATCCGCCCTGTCAAAGGTCCAAAAGGACATCACTGTGTTTGCCCATGTTCTTTAGATCTTGGTGCAGCCTTAGGTATGACCTAACACAACACCCCGTTGAAATGCTTGAAAGACGTGGCAGGCCTTTGAGGCCTGGCTCTAGACTGGTTTACATCTTATCTGAAAGCCATCCTTCTCGGTCACGTTAGGGAACCACTCACCCTCTACCTCAGAGCACATCAATGTAGGGGTGGGCGATATAAACGGTATAAACGGTATGCGATATAAATTTGGCCAACGATAGAGATTTTGACTATACCGGCCTATTGCGATTAGTCATTATGTCATCAAAATGTGTCACGCCTACTAGAACGTGAACCTCTGAGCTATATGGCTCAGTGACGTGAACATGTGAGAATAAATAATTTGTGTTTACATGTTTCCAAAAGTTACCTGTTGTACTTGAAATTAGCTGAAATATCAGCATGTTTACATTTTGTTATTTAAGAACAGTGAAAGGGAAAGCAATGTTTTGCACTATAGTGACATTTCATTTTAATATTTACATTGCCACATTACATTCAGGGCTCGAAATTGCAACCATTTTGGTCGCATATGTTCCCGAAATTTCATCTATGCGACCTGAAATAAATATTTGGGCGCATTGGTGCGACTGCATGAAATTGTTGTAATGCGACCTGTTGTATACCTCCCAAACTGTATGCATCTTGCGCAGCAGATATGCATTTAAACATCAAACTACGGTGTACGATTTATCACTTCTTAATAGCCTACGGCATTGATTGATTAGTTCAGCCCGAGCACTAGGTAACTGGTACACATCGGACAGCAACATATGCTGGAAACGTGCTTGACTTCGAACTCCAAATGCGCAACAAGAAAATAATTGAGAAAAAGTAAAAAAAAGAAAGTAACGAACTTTGATTCCATCTTCATAATGTTGCTGGTTTTACAAGGGAGGACGGCGCTAAACCTCGTTTTAAAGGTAACGTTAATTGAGTATGGAAATTTGATTAAGGCTGTCAGAAAGCTATATTCACGCAAGTGCCTGCGGTAGCCCAGTAAGAAAAAAACACGACGAGAAGTAGGATGATGTGTGTGTGCCTTGCAGGTTAATAATACACACGTTAGCTGAGGGGAAGCAAATCAAACAACGTTTAAACACCTTAGAAGTTCCTGACAAATTAGCCTATCAAGATCAATGACCATGCCTACGTCCTTCTAAACGGCTTAATCATGCGTTTTGCATAGTTCGCATTTATGATTTTGCTGTTAGCCATCAAGGAGCAACAAGCTAACGTAGAAATGCTTTCATTTCCAAACATAGGCCATTCTTTTATTAGACCATCATGCGCCTGTAAGCTGCAGTAATTAATGACAATGACAGGCTATAGGCTATTATAGGTTAGGCCCATAACTAATGCCTAATGCGCCTGATGCGCCACGCTGTGCCGCCGCAGTAGCCTACTGTAAGTAGCTACTCAATTTTTTTTTCCAAGGTTGGCAGGTATTAATTTCTCAAAAAAAAAAACAAAAAAAAAACAAATGTTAACAGTAGATTCAAAGTAACATAGTAACAAAGTTTCCTGTTCTTTTGTTTTTTATATCAGCATGTTTAGATTTTGGTTAAGAAAGTAAAAGGGAAAGCATTATTTTGCACTACAGTAGTGACATTTCATTTGAATGTTTACATTGCCTAGTTTTATACCTCATGGAAATTGTCACTCACAAGGTTTTCTATAATTACAGTTTTTGCACAATACATTTTATTGAAGTTACATTCTTGGTTGTTAATAGTTTAGAAAACAACTTCCCAATGTCTTCACTATGTGCATAATAGTCCCTATTCAGAAACGGTTATTTTGAAATGTACATACCAAAGAATACCACAATATATATCGTCTACCGTATATGGTTGAATTTATACCGCAATATAAATTTTAGGCCATATCGCCCACCCCTACATCAATGCACATCCAGCCGATGGCTCTAAAAGCCACCAGTAGGGTTATTTTGGGGAGTGAGTAGTGTCCTCTTGGCATGCATGAATGCTGTTACAGGCAAGTGTGCATGTTGGGTCTAGGCACATTTGAAAACACGCAATCATAAAAAAGGGATACAAGCATGAAATCTGAACTGGACACATAACTGGACACGTAAAACACTTTGTGTCAAATTCTGTTGCTGTATTGTAACGTGCTGTATTGACTTTGCTTGACTTGACACACGCAAACAGACAGACAGACAGGCAGACAGACAGATCAGATCAATGTTTGTTGAAACAGGTAAGGGCTAAGGGCAAATTTCTGCTTCCGAATGTCTGAAATGTCAAAACTAGCAAGAAGAATCTGTGTGTGTGTGTGTGTGTGTCTGCACATTTGACAAGTTAGATTAACACTGCAATGAAACCTTTCCAATAGAACTCTGCATTGCTGCTTGAATGAACCTCGCTGCTGTAGTGATGCCAAGCAGTGCTGTGCCATCCAGACATCACCATCATCATCTCCGTTCTTCCATTTCATTTACACCACTCCGGAGGGTCATGTAGCCCTCCAAGAGGGAATGTTAGGGGTGTGTGCGTGTGTGTGTGTGTGAGCGCATGAGAGGGGAAGAGGTGGGGCAATTTGGGGTAGGTGGTGCAGGCAATGGGGCATTAGCAGAGGCCGGAGCTGCTGCACCGCTTCCCTGAATCCTCCACCTGCTCCTGCTAAAGTGCACTCTTAATTGAAAGCAATCTGCAGCTAGCGGGCTTTAAAATGAATTTGTCCGCAATTACCCATGCCCTGCGTGCATCCGGGCCATTCACTAATGCCTGCCTCATTGAATTAGGAGCCGTCCTCTCCTTTTTGCCCCCGTGCTAGCCTTGGGGGGGTTATTGATCGGCGAGGACCAGGTTTCATATCCAGGCGCTCAAGCTATAGATTTCGCAGAGAGGCGCTGGGGCGTGTGAGAAAGAGGGAGCGAGGGGGGGGGGGGGAGAGAGAGGGAGAGAAAAAGAGAGAGAGTAAGGGTGTATCTGGCAAACATACTGCGCTGAACCGAGCGGGCCGATCGCTCACTGCTCTAATGCGGCACGCCGGGTGCTCCAACACCACAGCCACCGCCGCCGCCACGCTGCCATGCGCTGAATCTAAAACACAGAGCCAGCTCTGATTCACGCCCTACCAATCACTGCAGAGGCACATAAAACAAACAGACAAAAAAAAAAAAGGAAAGAGAAAAGGGAAATACTAACAGCCAAAACAAACAACCCAACACCACCACCTAGGTGCATTCTTCCACATACACAGGCAATCCAGCCTGGAGCAACACCAAAAACACAATCAGGAATCAAAAACCAATTGCCTTACAATCCGAACACGACATTACATTTTATACCAGTGAACTAAAGATCACTGTGGCATGCTCTCCTTCTCCACATTACTTGGATAAACAGCATAAATACCTCCCCATCTGCCCACATCATGCTCCTATCAACCAGCAGAAAGCGGTCAATTAGTTGGCTAAAAGGAAATGCGGTCTACATAGATGGTGCATTTGTGGTGCGGCAGAGAAGCTCGCTCCAAAGCAGAACAGAACAGACTGTGCTGGCTTGTTGACGTCGCGACCATCCCCTTCAGTGAAACAGAGGAGCTGAGAGCTCTGCTTCATTACAGCATATTAAGGGACTTATTTATGGCAGAAAGCTGTTTCCTGGGGTATAGTGGGCAGAAGAAAAAAAAACCCAACAAAACAAAATAAAACAGGAAAAAGCAGCAGTAATTCTATTTCCTCATTCCACACCACAAGCCAGAAAGAGGACGTGTAATCCTGTGATCTGTTACACACGAAGTGTGTGTGTGTGTGTGTGTGGGGGGGGGGGGGGGTGCTTGTGCAGTGTTTTTGAAGTGAGAAAGGAAGACAGGCGGTGGGGTGGGGTGCTGTCAGATGTGGTGATTTAGGAGGGCGCTCCAGTCTGTGTTTGAATAATGAAAGGATCCGCAGAGAAGTCACCTCTCCCCCGCTCCCAGCCGACCCTTGCCCTCACCTGGGCACGACTCTTACGTCACCCCCCCCTTCACCCACCAGCAAACGCCACAGGCAGCGGGGGTGGTTGGGTTGGTAGGGGGACAGGAGGGTGGATGGGAACATGATGCCACATCAACATCTCATTCCCCTCTGACCTCTCCTGTGGTTGGGGCCATGACCTCGCAGTGGTGCTCTTCACACCTGGGAGACACAAAACACACACTGCACAGCCGAGTTGCAAAGAGCGGAGAGGTGTGACGGAACATTTTTTTTCCTCTCTTCGACACGGAAGTGCACCCCCCCACCCCCCTCTCTTTACCTCAGGGCCATTCAATTTAAATACTTGCCTATTATTCAACTATGCTGCCAAAAAAATGAAAATATATGGGCACCGGATGCACGAGGACACAGGATACGTTCTGTGCCCTGTTGAATTTATGCTTAAGGTGCACACAGCGGAGGGTTGGGAGGTGGGGGTGGTGGAGGTGATGGTAGTGGTGGGTGCAATGACAGTGACAGCAGCACTGGCAGTAACAGCGGCAAAAAAGCCTTTCACATCAGCATGTGAGTCAGACACAAAATGGAGAGAGCCGGGCAGCCGCACTCTGGCTCCCATCTCCCTGACAACCGGGGCTGCTGATGCGTGTGTCAGTCAAGCTCGCCGACAGCGCTGATCACGGCTTCGTCTCAATGCGACGGGGAGAATGCGGCTAGGAGCCCCTCAGGTGGATTGCGAGGACTTGCTCAGATGCTTGTGTTTTGCAAGCAGTGATCCACGCTTCTGAAAAAGGGTCCACACTTTTAAATCTGCCGAATGCTAACAGCCTCTCCCTGCCACCATGGTGTTCTTAGCCACCCTTGGGCTGTTTGGCTACTTGGATCAATGAGGGGCACTTCTTACTAACTTGCACTTAGTCTTTGGTGTTAAATTCGAATAAGTAAAATAATAATAATTAAAAAAATATAAAACATAAATAAAACATGGTCAAGTGAGACTGTCGAAGAAGAGTCCAATTATGGGAACACTTGCCCAAAGGCGGTGTTGAAATGCACAAAACAAATACACCTTTGGGGAAAATGTGCCTTTCGAAAAATATGGCACTTGTAGAACAATAACAAAGGGAAGCTCAAGGGTCTTTTTCTCTTTCTTGGAAAAATGAGGGATGGAGTGAGGCTAAGACATCGAGAGCCGGAGGTGTAGCCTCTTCACTCTCTTCATAATACTCTTACTGTCTCCCTCCCCTTTCTCTCTCTCTCTCTCTCTCTCTCTCCCCCTCTCTCACACACATACACATACACATACACACACACACACAAACACAAGCTTGTTTGTGGCCTCTCTGGCTAGCTCACCCTGGGCCTGTCATTCCATCAAGATTCCTGTGCGAGAGCTGAAATCAATGCGTGAAGGCGAGCTGGGCATCTCGTCCAGTGCGGCGGTGGCGAAGCCCAGTAGAGCCACTCAGAGTATTACGTTTAATCTAGACTGGGCACAGACAAGACAAGTATCCCCTTTCAAAGCCTCCGAGCTTCCCCTCGCCGGGAGGAAGGGGGAGGAAAAAAACCACGGCTGTTCTCCGTGAACCAGATGGATTTTTACAAAGTACAAATCACGTCACAGTCATGGTTTCGAGATAACATATGGCAGTCGTACAATGCAGCAGTGTACTTTTTACCACTTCACAGAGCACTCCAATACTTAAGCGCTATACGCAGACTCACATTTTCCGTATTGTTTAAAATACCGAAGGGAGTTGAGAGACAATATGCTCAGTCTTACAGCGAGGGGTGGGGAAAAAAAACAACATAACCAAGAGGATAACTTAATCAAAATGGCTGATCCAAGTTTCAAACTGCCCGATGCACAAGCAGACTTTTCCCTCATTCAATAAAAGCCTCATACATCAACAACGCCTGCTTCCGCAGCGTCTCACCTGCCAGCTGAGCAGGTCTGTGGACGCAAGCAATAAAGAGTGATAGCAGCACACTGCCTTTATGCAGGTGGCAGGAGAGGAAAGCGATGGAGGGGAGACAGAAACGGAAAAAAGAGGGAGAAGAGAGGGAGGGGGGCCTCAACAGTGTTGAAAGCACTGACAGGGAAGTGGAGAGGATGAAAGCTAAATTACTGTATGTGAAGAGTGCTGCAGTAAGAGACACTGTGAGAAAGAGGGTGAGGGAGAGAGTGTGTGTGTTTGTGTGTGTGTGTGTGTGTGTGTGCGGGACAGAGAGAGCGAGGCGAGATTGAGAGTGCGAGTGAGTTGCCAACAAGTTGTTGCGTGGAGCCTGCAGGTGCATTAGGGCTGAAAAGCGTATGTTAGATATGGGGTGCTCTAAGGATTTATTGGGCCACCATTAGGGCCGTCCACACTGCCAGCCTTCCACAGAACAAACTCTTTTTTTCTGGGCTATCATTTCTCTTGCTCCCATTGGACAGGTGGCAAAATGAAGTTCAGCACTCGCTGGCTCTGAAGATGGAATCAAAGTATAATATATTACCACTAACAGTATACTGTATATTTTACTGTTTGTATACATTATTACTATTTAAATACAAATAATGAAAGGCTTTTGTAAGTACAAAGACAAATTGTAAAGTATAGTGGCCTTAAATAATGTGAGTGAGTGAGTGAGTGTGTGTGTGTGTGTGTGTGTGTGTGTGTGTGTGTTTTTGTGTGCGGGGTGTGTTTGTCACCACTACTCCAGATCCCAAAAGTCCAAATCAGAATCGAGGAGAGCCGAAACGCTACCTGACCGGAAAATGAGCTCTAGAGCCTAAACACGGTTAGTTAGCAGATGGAGCAGAGGGAACAAATGCCCCTGCCCTCGCAGGTCCCCTCAAGGAGCGACTGCTGGTCTAATTGCGCCGATAATTCAGCTTAATTACTCAAACACGCCACACCGCATGGACTGCACGTTGGACCTGCTTAAGCCAGAGCTAAGAGAATCAGGGATGTGTTTGTAGAGCACTGGCGTGACGACTACTCAGTCTGAGGAAAGAGAAGAAAGAAAAAAAAAAAAAAAAAAGGTAAGCCTTAACAGCATTTTTGTTCCGTCACAGATACACCTGCATTTCGAATTCCGTCCACAAACTTGACTTTTTGCACAGTCGACAGACAGCCGGTGCTGACTAATGACCTTGAAATACCACATTATCGAATTCATACATCAGTTTCCGACAGACAACACTGCTTCAGGGGGTGGGGATGTGCCCCTGAAAATCGGCTAAAAGTAATTTCCCCGCCGCTGCATAAGCGCGTCTCATCTCCCTGCGCTCTTCCTTCTTTTCCGCACCCGCCACCCCCACCCCTCAACCAACACCCTCCACCCGCCCATCTCCACGTCCTGAGCAACGACTTCTCTCCTCTCACCTTGTTGGAATGGCTGCTCTATAGCCATTGACGGAGATGTGTTTGAGGAGGGTAAAAATAGAGGGCCTGACGGCGTGTCAGTCAGCGTTAATTAGAAACGTCGTCTTTGTCTCGGGAGGGGAAGGAGAAATAGGGGGGCGGGGGGCAGGGCTGTGGCACAGAGGGATGTCTTCTGTAGCTGACGGAGACTTGAGGACCCCATAGCTGCATCTTTTCCTCACTGACCCCACCACCCCCACCAACGCCACACACACACACACACTTCCCCCCGTCTCTCTGACAGCTCTCCTCAGTGTCTTCACATGCTGTCACAGTACATTTTACAGATGTCCCCGGAGCACCCACACCCAACCAAGGCTACTGCTCAACAGTCTTTTATACACACACGCACACACACACACACACAAATCTTTTCTCTTGCATGCCTGTGCGAGGACACACTCACACATACACATATCCTTTCTCTAGTGCGAGGACAGACAGACACACACAGACACAGACACACACACACACACACACACACACACACACACCCCACACCCATAACACGCCGTGCCATGGCAGTGACAAGAGTGCAGTCATCCTAAAATCCGCTCTGTCTGCCTCTCTTCCCACCTTTTACTCTCTCTCCCTTTCTGCCCATCTGATCAGCGGCCACCCAGGCTACCCTTGACTTGTGCAGTCGCACACAGAGTTCGCACCTCTCCATGCCTTTGCCCTGACACTCACGCCCCAATACCCTTTGTGTCACAGCCGCACCCTGACCGCCACACAGCTCAGAAAGACAGAAGGCCGTGCAGACACATCCACACATCGAGCCTCTACACACACACACAGGCACACTCAAAGTGCCTGCTGTCCTATGACACATGCACGCACACGCGCGCGCGCGCGCGCGCACACACACACAGGGGATTATAGGCCAGCTGGCATATATGTTTATGTTAAACACACACTCTGCCTCAGAAGGAAAACAAACACTTCCACTTGCAAAACATGATCAGACACGCATGGCCACACAGCCCAGAATGCCTATCTCTGCAACTCCATGTGCACCCAGCCTGCCTGCAACCATCCAGACAGCAGAGGTGGAAAAATTAGAAAAAATCCAGGTTCAGAAAGTAAAAATTCTGCCATGTTTTCCTTCTAACACAGCTAATGGTAATGAACATTCAAGACAGGTAGATCAGCTACTCACTGAAGTCACCTGTGTTAGAAGGAAAACATGGCAGGATTTTTACTTTCTTAACCTGGATTTTTACTCGTTTTTCCACCTCTGCCAGACAGGATGGGCCTTTCCTTGCGCAGCTTTCAAGCTCTCAAGCTAGAAAATAACAATGCAACACACAAGAAAAACCTTGGCCATAATTCATTATATGAAGGCACACCAATTTAACCTGCGGCTCCGGTAAGCTTAATCATCCAGGCTGACCATTAGCGTTAGCATATTTGCTTAATTAGCATGTTGATCCCGTTCGGATGTCTGAATAATGGCAAAACGGATTGTGTTATGTTTATACCCTGCTCAGTCTCCTGCATAAAACTGAACCAAAGAAACCCTTCAAGATTTCAGAATAATTGGTGAGGAGGAACCCAATGTTCAAAGAGGGGTTTAAAAACCACAGAGCACAAAGATGACCTGATTGCTGTGCACTGTGGGTAGGATTTTTTTAACATTTATTTATTGCTAACATTAGGGGACTGCAGACTGACCCCGCGCCTGGCTTAGACTTCACTCGACTATGTGAGTGCTCTGCTCTGTGTGGCACACAAACCTCCCAAAGGTCACACGATTGACTTCAGTTGGCTTGGACACCGAGCGAGCGCCAAAGGGCAACTGTGATTTGCATGCGGCTGAACGTCACAGAGCCACTTTGTCAAGTCGCTATTTACTGTGTTTGCAGACAAAAAAAAAAACTAAGCCGGGTTTGCCGTCGCAGCACATCTGAGGACACACGGCACAGCTCGCGATCCTCCAGGCCTCATCTGACCTTACTTGTGACTGTGCTGATTTTCCCCTCCTTTTGTTTCTCCTTTTGTGGAATTATGGCATTGTCCTAGCTTCTCCCTTTTTTGTGATAAATAAAAAATAATGAAAGGCCCTTGAGCAAAAAAAGAGAATGAAATCTAATTCTAGCGCTTCTTCAAAGGAGTTTAACCACATTAGAAAAAGGAAGGGTGTTTGTGTGTGTGTGTGTTTGTGTGTGTGTGTGTGTGTGTGTGTGTGTGTGTGTGTGTGTGTGTGT